>CM053335.1:22079567-22547067 GCA_028583605.1 Dastarcus helophoroides | reverse complement strand
GCAGCCCTCCAGGCGTGTATAGTGAATCATAGGTAGCTGAACTACCAACAGTTGAAACACTGCCACCTAGCGAAGCGGTTGCTCTCTAGGAGAGTTCCCAGAAGACAAGGATTCTATAATGCACAGACCAATAGGTTTGAACATTTATTAGATTCGAAGTTTGGAAACCAAATACCGGTTTCGATCTTGTTAGATTTCGTCAGTTTGGTATATCCAACTCGAATGCTAACAAATGTTCCGACAAGTAAGTAACACATTTGTTAGCATTCGAGTTGGATATACCAAACTGACTAGATCTAACAAGATCGAAACCGGTATTTGGTTACCAAACTTCGAATTTAATAAATGTTCAAACCTATTGGTCTATGCATTAGAATTTTTATATTTGGTTTATTAATTTTTTTTTCGAATCGAAATTTCGTAAATATATTTTTTTTTAATTTCTACTGCTACTTTAAACTTAAAATTTTGTCTTTAGTCTCGATATTTTAGGTTTGTTATTGAAATTTTAACTGTAATCTTGAAATTATCTAGACTTTGGCCACAAAAAAGGTTGAAATGTCAAGAAGAAGTTGACATATGTAACGCCAGTCTAGAATCTCACTAATATATCTACTGAAAAGAAACTAGAAATTATAAAGCAAATGCAAATTAACAAAAAAAAAATTGAAATACATTTGCCTAAAATTTGCTTTTTTTAGTTTTAATTTTTTATTCTGAAAAATGTATAGATTAAAATTGCAATTTTGGTTTTTTTTTACTTCGGTCTTAAGAACTTTCATCGTAATAAATTATACATTTCAAGAAAAAATTTAAAAAACATCGACAGTGCGAGTTTAAAAATCAAAATTTATGGTTTAAATTCCAATGTAAGGTCGAAATTTTAAAAATTAAATTGAAAAGTTTAACAGAAATGTTCATTTTGAGAGAAATTGAACATTTTGAAAACGCAGCTTTTTTTGAATTTCAGCTTTATTCGTTTCTCTTTCAGTGACTGGAAATGTCCACTTTAATTCTGGAAATCTGAAAAAATGTCTAAATTCGAATTACGAACAAAAAGATTCGAAGTTTCAATTTTTATGTCTTTTTTCATCATGGTTTTAGACTTACCCCACCCCCACAGCTCTGATAACCTAACTGCACATGTGATGGAAAATGATGTAACATTTTTTTATTTTAGATTTGATGCTTACAAAACTTACCAATACTGAACAATCTTGAGTTCATTAAATGAAACATGCCACAGAATACCATGGCTACGGGTCTAGTACATTTTATCATCATCCAAAATGCTATGGTCAAGTCCAATAGGAAGCCAAACCAATGCACAACCAAATAGTCAACTTGCTCAATATTCATAAACAATCTGAAATTATTTCATGAACATTAACAATATTAAAATCGGCTTATTTTTAATTTTTTTTTTATTAATCAAAAGTGTGGATTATACTTAAAATTATCGGGAACATTCGATAGGACACCATAATATATCTTATTTGGATTTTATTTATTATTTCCAGGCAGCGGCGGCTGGTCTTAAAGAGCGCAATATTTTGACAAAAAAACATTTGTTCTGATTCCACCAGTGGCGTTCCCACAAACAGGTCGATACACATTTTTGAAAAAAAAATGTGACGCAATGCTATTTTTCAAAATAAGAATTATTTTCCTAGTCTTTGTTGTGTTTCTATCAAAAATGAGCTCTTGACTTTTTGTCCTACGACGGCCGGTTTCCGAATTAAAAAATAAAAATCATTTACTTGCTATGCCGCTGTGGTAGATTAATTTATTAATGAAATCTTAACAATGAAATTAATTAAATCATATCAGGTGTTGAAAATGTCCACCACCTGCAAGTATGCACGCCTCAACTCTTCTTCTCATAGATTCGCGTACTCGTTGAAAAATTCGTGGCGTATTTCTTATAGTGTTGCAGGAATCTGTTATGCGATTTCTCAGTTCTTCTTCAGTTTGGATTGGGGTGCTATAAACTAAGGTTTTAAGATAGCCCCATAAAAAATAATCTAGACTGTTCAGGTCAGGGGATCTAGGCGGCCATAATTCTGTTCCTGCTCTGCCTATCCAGCGATTATTGTAATTTTGGTCCAAATATGTACGTGCCAAAACACTAAAATGCGCAGGGGCACCATCGTGCATAAACCACATTCGATTTCGGATTAAAACGGGGACATCTTCTAACAGCACTGGTAAATCATTTTCAAGAAAGTGACGATAATTTTCTCCATTTAATCTTCTTGGCAGAAAAAAGGGTCCAATTAAATAGTCGTCAACAATTCCTGCCCACACATTTACCGAGAATTGTTCTTGGTGATTGACTTCGACCATGGCATGCGGGTTCTCTTCGGCCCAAAAGTGATTGTTGTGGAAGTTTCTAATTGCATTTCGGGAAAAACTGGCTTCATCAGTAAATAATACTTCTCTGTCAAATAGTGGATTTTCAACAATTTTTTGAATAAACCATTGACAGAAATTTATACGAAATGGTAAATCCCGAGGCAGTAAGGCCTGAACCCGTTGAATATGGTAAGGGTATAACAAAAAATCGTGAAGTATCCTCCAGACTAAAATATGGGAGATATTTAAATTACTAGCAATTTTCCTTGTGCTTATTTCGGGATTTTGCTCAACTGAATTAAGAACAGCTATTTCAGTTTCTTCTGTTCTTGCGATTCTTTGTGCCCCTTTTAAGTGATGATCGGGTTTAAAACATCCCTTCTTGCGTAGTCTTCTATGAACGCTTGAAAAAGTTCTTGCATCTGGCACAATTCTTTGCGGAAAACGCTCTGCATACAGTCGCCTGGCTTCAAATGCATTTCCATCCGCAAGACCGTACATGTAATGAATATCGGCAAACTCAGCATTCTCAAACATATTTTCTTATACTTATCAATCACTCACATTCAGATAAAGTATTGAAGTGAAAAATTTGACACTTGGTTGTAAACACAAAACTAAATCTCAGTGGCCTACTAGATTTTCATTAATAAATTAATCTACCACAGCGGCATAGCAAGTAAATGATTTTGATTTTTTAATTCGGAAACCGTCCGTCATAGGACAAAAAGTCAAGAGCTGATTTTTGATAGAAACACAACAAAGACTAGGAAAATAATTCTTATTTTGAAAAATAGCATTGGCGTCACATTTTTTTTTTCAAAAATGTGCCTCGACCTGTTTGTGGGAACGCCACTGGTGGAATCAGAACAAATGTTTTTTTGTCAAAATACTTGCTTTTATACCCAGATATCGTGTACTGAATATCAAAAAAATATCTAAACCAGTCTCAGAAATATTGAAGAAAACCGATTTTTTCTTCAATTTTTACCGCCCTGTATATCGAAAATGAAGCGTTTCCGGACCTATGTTAATATGAAAATTTTGTCTTAACATTGCCCAAGGAATATCCCCCTGCCGGTTCAGCATGCAATTATGAAACACCCTGTATATTATAAGAAAATTTATATAAGTTGATTTTGAAAAATGCACCTCTTGATAATTTTTGTCTTTATCAAAAATTTTCTTCTTCTGGATATGTCAACTTTCCCAAAATTGAAATTTCTATTTTTTTCAATACTTCAACTTTATTTCGAAGATTGAAATACAAATTTTGTCTTCTGAAACGAAGAAAGATTAAAAAACACAACAAAGGTTGCTCTAACGCGTTTCGACAGCCAATCTATCATCTTCAGAGACATGAGTATCACTCTAATCTTCAGAGAGGTGAGTATCACTCTGAAGATGATAGGTTGGCTATCGAAACGCGTTAGAGGAACCTTTGTTGTGTTTTTTAATCTTTTTTGGTTTCAGGCGACAAAAAAGATTAAAAAATACAACAAAAGTTGCTCTAAGGCGTTTCGATAGCCAATCTATTATCTTCAGAGAGATGAGTATCACTCTCAACTTCAGAGAGATGACTATCTTTCTAAAGATGATAGCTTGGCTATCGAAACGTGTTAGAGCAACCTTTGTTGTGTTTTTTAATCTTTCTTGGTTTCAGGGGACAAGAAAGATTAAAAAATACACAAAGCTTGCTCTAACGCGTTTCGATACCCAATCTATCATATTCAGAGAGATGAGTATCACTCTCATCTTCAAAGAGATGAATGAGTATCTCTCTGAAGATGATAGCTTGGATATCGAAACGCGTTAGAGCAATCTTTGTTATGTTTTCTAGTTCTTCTTGGTTTCAGGGAACAAGAGTTTTTGAAGATAACCAAGGACCAGTTCGTTCCATCAAAATTTATCTCCAAGTTTTGAATTTAAAAAATACAACAAAAGTTGCTCTAAGGCGTTTCGATAGCCAATCTATTATCTTCAGAGAGATGAGTATCACTCTCAACTTCAGAGAGATGACTATCTTTCTAAAGATGATAGCTTGGCTATCGAAACGTGTTAGAGCAACCTTTGTTGTGTTTTTTAATCTTTCTTGGTTTCAGGAGACAAGAAAGATTAAAAAATACACAAAGCTTGCTCTAACGCGTTTCGATACCCAATCTATCATATTCAGAGAGATGAGTATCACTCTCATCTTCAAAGAGATGAATGAGTATCTCTCTGAAGATGATAGCTTGGCTATCGAAACGCGTTAGCGCAATCTTTGTTATGTTTTCTAGTCCTTCTTGGTTTCAAGGAACAAGATAACCAAGGACCAGTTCGTTCCATCAAAATTTATCTCCAAGTTTTGAATTCTTTGAAAACTTTAAACTTTTACCAAATTCTCGACCCTGTTTTTGAAAGTTTTGACCATTTTTTTAAAATTCCCTCCTTGTTATTAAAAATTTATCTCTTTTTTCGTTAAAACTTTGACTCTCCAAATCTCGACTGTTTTGCAAATCTGACTTTTTTTAAATTCGACTATTAATACATTTCAGTTATTTATCAAAATTTAAATTTTTCCAAATTTTTGGCTTTTGAAAACTTTGACATATACTTAAAGTGTTTGATTTTTTAATTCAACATTTTTCAAGATTTCAGCTTTTTCCCAAATTATTACCTTACCAAACATCCGACTTAAATTTTTATTGAAAGTTTTGACTTTTTTAATATTTCCTTTTATATTTTGAAAATTACTAATTTTAAATTTTTGATATTTGTCAATTTCCATTATATTATGAAGTTTTGACTTATTTTGACAACTTTAATCCTTTCACAATTTCACCCCTTTTCAGTTTTTTGGTTCAACCCACCTGGGTTACTCGTTAAGTTAAAACTTTTTTCTTTTTACTTTCTGTAAATAATTAAATACAAATCTTCTTCTCTGAAACCAGAAAAAATTAAAAAAAAAACACAACAAAGGTTGCTCTAACGTGTATCGATAGCCAAACTGTCATGTTCAGAGAGATATTGTTTTTTTGTTGTGTTTTTTAATCATTTTTGGCTTCTGGGGGACAAGATTTGTATTTCAATTTTTGAAAATAACCAAAAGCCAGTCCGTTCCACCAATATTTCTGTGAATTTAAATGTGGCGAAAATGTTTACCTTTTACCTTGCAATTTCGATCTTTATGTAACATTTTGTCTACTTCCCAAAATTTTGACTGTTTTTTTTAAATTTCGGTTTTTTTTTAGAGATTTTTGCTGTTTTGTAATGAATTGAACTTTTATTGAAAAAATTAGAATTCTCTGGAAAAATCCGAATTCTTTGAAAAATGTCCACCTTTTTGAAAAGTCGAAATTTATTAAAAAAAATTGGAATTTTTAGAAACCGAAATTTTAAGAAACGTCCAAATTTTGAATTGCTCGGGGTTTTTAAAAACCATCAAAACTAAAAGAAACCTCCAAAATTTGAAAAATAGGAATGACATTTTCAGGAAGCCGAAATTTATAAAAAATGTTAAAATTTTCAATAATGTCGGTATTAAAAAAATATTTTTTTTGAATAATGAACAATTTTAATAATGCAGAGAAAGTTAAAATTTTTAAAAACAACAATTTTGAGTGGAAATGTTTAAAAGAAAAATTCTAAAAATTTATGAAATTGTTTAAACTTTCAATCAAGTCAAAAAAATGTTACGTAAATTTTGAAGTAAAAATTGCCAAAACAGTTAAAATTTAAAAAAAAACTCATTAATAAAAATTCAAATATTTCCAAACTGGGTCCCTGAAATGTTAAATAAAATTAATAAACATAATGTTTCTGACTAACAAGAGTCCACCATGGAAAATAAAATGTCTGCAAATTTTGGAAATTTCCAATAAAGTCAAATTTTTCTAAAAAAAGTCGAAATATTCAAAATAAAACGAAGTTTTTAAAACATTAAATGTGTCAAATTTACAGAGAATTACTCAAGAAATCGAAATTTCCAAAACAATAAAAAATTTCAAAGAAACTTTAAATTAAAATTAGCCAAATTCAAATAAAGATATCATTTTTCAAAAAATTGCAATTTCCAAAAAGTGCATTTCAAAAAAGAGCTGAAAATTTTAAATAAATAAAAGTCATATTTTTAACTTTTTTTAGAAATTGTGCCAATTTTTGAAAATTTCGAATATTTTGAAAATTTTTAAATTCCCGAAATTCTTTTCCTAAAGATTTTGAATGGTTTAGCAATTTTTAACTCAAAATAAACGTAATTTTTTTTGGACTTTATGGAAAAGATTTAGAAAAAAAGTAGCTTTCTCAAAACGTCTAAATTTCCAAAAAAAAAAGTCAAAATATTTAATTGCAATTTGCCAAAAATATATTTCAAGAAAAAGCTTAAATTTTCAAATAAATAAAAAAATCATATTTTTTAACTTTGTTTTAGAAATTGTAACTATTTTTGATAATTTAGATTTTTTAAAACATTTCTAAATTGCAGAAATTCTGTTGCTAAAAATTTTGACTAGTTTGGCAATTTTTATTTCAGGACATTTTTGGATTTTATCGAAAAGATTTAGAAAAAAAGTAGCTTTCGCAAAACGTCTAAATTTCCAAAAAGAAAGTCTAAATATTTAATTGCGATTTGCAAAAAGTACATTTCAAGAAAAAACTGAAATTTTTAAATAAATATAAAAAAGTCATATTTTTAACTTTGTTTTAGAAATTGTGACTATTTTTGAAAATTAAGATTTTTTTAAAAATTTCTAAATTTTAGAAATTCTGTTTCTAAAAATTTTGACTTGTTTGGCAATTTTTAGTTCAAAATTAACGTAAAGATTTTTGGACTTTATCGAAAAGATTTAGAAAAAAAGTAGCTTTCTCAAAATGTTTGAATTTCCAAAACAAAAAATGTCGAGGTATTAAAAGAGGGATGACATTTTCAAATTAATCATGTTCATAATGTGGAACTCTTTAAAAAAGTAAAATATAAAACATTTAAACTTTGAAGAGTCAAAATTGTAGAAAAGGAGTCGAAATTTCGAAAAAGCTCGAAATTCAAAAAAAAGGTAGGACGACAGAAAATTAAAGTGGAAATTTTGAAAAGGGCAAAATTCAAAAATATCGAAATTATGAAGAGTGGGAATTTTAAAAAGAAACTTGAATTTTATACTATTTTAAACGGGTTGAAACATTCAAAAAACTCAAACTTTTCAAAAATCAAAATTTTAAGCAAAAACCAACATTTTCGAATTTTCGAAAAATCGCAATTTAGGAAACGAGTGGAAATTTTAAAATCTCGGAATTTTGAAAAAAGTGAAAATTGGAAATGAAAATCAAATTTCAGAAAAGGTGGAATTTTGAGGAGAGGCGTAATTTTAAAGAAAGCCATTTTTCAGTGGAGCTTGAAATAAAGAAAAGGTTAAAATTTTTAAAATGAGACATTTAAAAAAAATGAGATGGAGTTGAAATTTTGGAAATAAGTTAGTAGCTTTTTTCGAAAAAAAGTGGGATTACAAAAATTTTGATGAAAAAGTAATGAACACTTTATTTCTTAAAAAGATCGTAGAACTAAATATTTTTCGACAAAATCCAAAAACAGGTAAAATTAGTTTTGGTGTATAAAATAACATATATTTTTTTCAAAATTTTGCTGAGATAATTATCATTTTTATGATTAAAAAACTTCTAGATGGGGTAGTTTGTCCCCATGAGGGGGGTGGGAAAACTTTGAAAAAATTGTTTTCTTTTATTTCTCGTCAAAATAAAACTTTTGGAAGAAGAAAGGACTTGAATATCATTTTTGGTATGTGAGAAACATCAAAATCTGCATTTTTTGCTCCAACTTTGAGGGGGTAAAACTACCCTTTAAACCGTTTATCAGCCGATAAAAAAAAATACGTGTCTCTTAGATTTTGGTCCTTTAAAACATAACCAAAAATTAGCAAAATCGGCGCCGGACACTTCGCGACCTTTCCTTGTAAGTAACCTAGAGACGTTACGAGGTGCAACCGTACAGAGTACTTTAAAGGGGCTCAGAAATGTCGCTAATGTTTTTTTTTTTTGTATTCGATAAAAATAATTTAAAGCTGATAACCCAAAAATATTTTGAAGGTTATAAGATGTTAATTAAATTTAATTCGTAAAAATACTATTAAATATCACAGCTTTTGTATCACTTTTGTTTCTCTTAAATTTAATACCTATATGGCACTGGAGTCACCTAAACTCTTAACTACTAATATTTTTGCATCTGCGCACCCCCTGTCAAAAAGTCACCAGCCGCCACTGTTTCCAGGACATCGAACCACTATTTTTTTCGTTCCGGTTTTCGGTTTTCATTCCGAGGAAAAAATCACATAGGTTCCGTTCCGGTTTTCGTTCCGACAAAAATATCCGGTTGTCAGTTTAATTCCGAGCGACTCATTTTTAATTTTTTTAAAGTTTTTATTTAAATTGATTTTCTAACATACAGGAAATGTTCTCTCCTTTTTTTAATATTCTAGCATATCTGGTAATGCTTCTGGATTCTGGATTCGTTGTGGGTTGCCTAAAAATTTAGGCCAGCACTTAGGCCACCCTTTCCGGGCCCATTGTGCTATCCCCGTGATTGAGGTAATGCTTAAAATTTGAAAAAAATATTTCTCGATTTTTCGAGTTTAAAAATTTCAGGCGATACTCTGGATTCTGGGTTCATTTTGAGTTCAAACTTCAAAAAAAACCTCCAACTTTGTAAAAAAAATTAACTGATACCCACGCTTTCGCCCAGGTGAAAAAAGAAAAAGGATCCTTTGATTATATACTTTTTAAAAATTTCGACTTTTCTGAAGAATTCAATTTTTATTGAAAATTTTGACTTATTTCGAAAATTTCGACAAAAAAACCCACTTTTTCACAACATCGATATTTTCTCAGTCGACTTCCAAATTTTCGAAATTTCAATTTGTTTTCGAAAACTTCGACTTTTTTTAAAATTTTGTTTTTTTGAGTGTTCCAAATTCCTCAGTCCTATTTGATCGACTTTGATTTTTTTGAACAGTTTACTTTTATAACTTTCGTTCTTGTTAAAGGTTTTATTTTTTGAAAATTTCATATTTTATTGAATATTTTGAATTGATTTCAAAGTTTCAATGTTTCACCTTATTTTTGTAAATAAACTTCAGACTCTCAATTTCTTTTTTTTTGGCAAATATAATTTTAAATTCGATTTTTTCATAACATTACAATTCTTTTTAAAAATTTGAATTTTTTTAAAGTTTTAACTTTTTCAAATATTGACGCTCTCGAGTGTTTGTTTTTTTTTTAATCAACTTCTTTTCAATTTTTACTTTTTAACAAAATTCTGCGTTTCTAAAAATGATTACTTTTTGAAAAGTCTGCTTTTGATTTTAATTGAAAATTCTTAAACATTTTTCGACTTCTTTAAAGCATCTCGTCTTTATATTTTGAAAACTTTGAAATTTAAATGTTGTTTTTTTAGCTTCCAATTTTTTTAAAATGTTTATTTATTTTATTAATCTCAAGACATTTTCCGTTTGATTTTTCTTTAGGATTTTAATTTATTTTCCAAATTCCGAATTTTTTAAAATCTTTACATATAATTTCGATCTTTTCTCTAAATTGTTAGTTTTTTTTCAAAATTTTGTTTTTTTTTGTAAATTACACATTAGGAAGTTAACTTTAAAACTGTTTTGGAACGTACCACAAAGGAAAAAAAATCGCAAAAGATTGACTATTTCTAACAATTATTATTGAAATTAAGAGCTAGTATTTCTTTGAGCAAAGTATTTATATATCTCTATAATGTTTCCAAATTTCACTAAAATCGATTTTATGCGGTTTTTGAAAAAAAAATTTCCTATTTTTTCCGATTTTTTCAAAAATGAAAATAAGTAGAATTCTGCAACTTGCAAGATCAAACTATCATATTAGCAAGAATATACTCTTCAGAGATGATCCCAATATTACTGAAATTAAAATAAATCAATTTTTAAATGAAAAGATTGGTTTTTATTTTTTTTTCCAGAATGGCGTATCTTTTTGATCAGTTTCAGAATTTGCAAGGTTATTCTACATTAAAAAATACATAAAAAAGTGTATTTCAAAATTGTTCTAGAACGTAATCATAAAGAAAAAAATAATTTCAAAAATATTGCCCGTTCCTCCTAAATAGCATGAAGATTTTGGGTTAATATTTTTTAATATAGCTTTTATACATCTCTATAACATGTCAAAATTATATTCAAATCGCTTAAGTAGTTTTTGAGAAAAAAATATTTTTCTATGTTTAAATTTTTTGATTTTTTTCAAAAACCAAAATAGATAGAGATCTGAAACTTGCATAATCAAAGTATCTTATTAGTAGCAACACACCCTTAAAAGATGATCCAGATATCCTTCTGGAGCCGATTCACTGTACTTTGATTATTTTTTGATTTAATATATATATATATATATATATATATATATAGGTATATTTCTATCTTTGTGACCTGCATGGTATATATAAGACGATTTGACCTCCACTAGTTCTGACAATATTTATGGCAAACTTTTGTCATATATGTGTTGAGGGGGAACTCTATTTTCAAGATTCCTAGAGAGGGGAAACGATTTTCGCAAAATAAATGTTCAAACAAAAATTGTACACGCCGTTCACTGTTACCTGCAATATATAGAGCAATTATTTTAACCGCTCGTTCGTTGTAGCTGTCCTCAACGTTGCTAAGTATTGAATCGTAAGGAAGGCCATAAGATGCATTTTTTCTATGATCTCCTGCACTATATATCAATTAGGGATTACGGATAGATTTTGCGTTTCAATACTGGGTAAGATAAAGGCGCTGCATTCAAAAAGCGCTTTTGCTAAATAGCTTTCCAGTCTATTTGGGTTTACTCGCTCTAACGTAAATGCTGCGTTGAATGCTAAATTTGTATTATGGCAGAAATTATCCCATTTAAAATAAATAAATTACACTATTATTATATTTGCTTGATTTTTTAAACATGTTTCCAAAACCAGAATATTGCATATGCAAATAAAATGAAAATGGCTAAAATTATAAATAAAATTATAGAAGCGTTCGATTCTGATATATAAATTTTACCAATAATTTTTTTTGCAAATTGTAGACATTCGATAATTTTTGGATTTCGAATTATGAAGTCATCGCCAATTTTTTTAAAATCATCATAGTTAGATGATATGTAACTGACATTATCATTGATATTTTTCGAGACATTCCTATAAACAAAAATTCAATTCAAATAATTTTAATTTCCATGTGAATTTTACTAATCAATTGGACAACAATGTGAAGAAGTGTGGGGCGAAAAAAAACCAAATGATTAACCTCTCTACACCTTCCCTCCTGCCGATCCATATGTTAGATAAAATGTCGCTCAAATAATTATGATTGACAAAATGTTTAGTAACACTTTCGTCTTAGTACTAGGTATTTTTTTGCTCTTAAGAAATTATCAAGAAAGAGGAGTTCTTAAAAATCAAGTTCGGCCTGTTCAAGAATGTTCCAAATTTGGTGGTTTATTGAATTGACTTTTTTTAAATGTAAATTTTACTTCATTTAGACACCAGAATGAAAGAATTGACTTATAAATAATACTTATATGTCAGTAAAGATATGAGTAGGTGCGCAGTAGGTAGGTGCGCAGTAGGTGGGTGCGCAGTAGGTAGGTGCGCAGAAGGTAGATGCGCAGTAGGTAAGTGCGCAGTAGGTAGGTGCGCAGTAGGTAGGTGCGCAGTAAATAGTTGCGCAGTAGGTAGGTGCGCAGTAGGTAGGTGCGCAGAAGGTAGTAGCGTAGTAGATAGTTGTGCAGTAGGTAGGTGCGCAGTATGTGAGTGCGCAGTGGGTAGGTGCGCAATAGGTAGATGCGCAGTAGGTGGGTGCGCAGTAGGTAGGTGCGCAGTAGATAGGTGCGCATTAGGAAGTTGCGCAGTAGGTAGTTGCGCAGTAAGTAGGTGCGCAATATGTAGGTGCGCAGTGGGTAGGTGCGCAATAGGTAAGTGCGCAGTAGTTAGGTGCGCAATAGTTAGGTGCGCTGTAGGTAGGTGCGCAAAAGGTAGGTGCGCAGTAGGTAGGTGCGCAATAGGTGGGCGCGCAGTGGGTAGGTGCGCATTTGGTAAATGCACTGTAGGTAGGTGCGCAGTAGGTAGGTGCGCCGTTTTTGTAAATTTGATCTTAAATAATTTACTGGCTGTTAGGCATATGAGAAAATATTTGTTACAAGAGTTGTCGCAAATTTTTTGCTTTACAATTTCTATTATATACGTTAACATCTTACAAGCTACAGAAACCGAGATAATTGCAAATAAATGATTTTAAAAACTTTGACCTTGAATACTTTACTAACGGTTGACCATATAAAAAAATGTCTGTTACAAAACTTGTAACAATTTTTATGCTCTACAAATGTTATAATAAATGTTAACATCATTGAAGTTGCAGTAACCGAGTATTCGAAAAAAACCAATTTTTGTAAATTTGATTTTAAAAAATTTATATATTTTGTTATAAACGTCAACATCATAGAAGCTATAGAAACCGAGATAATTGCAAAAAACTGATTCTTAGGAAATTTGACCTTGAATAATTAAGTAACGGTTGACCATATAAAAAAAGTTTTTTGACAAAACTTGTGGCAAATTTTATGCTCTACAAATTTTATAATAAACGTTAACATCATAGAAGCTATAGAAACCGAGATAATTGCAAAAAACTGATTTTAAGATAATTTGACCTTGAATAATTTACTAACGGTTGACCTTATAAAAAAGTTTCTTTTTACAAAACTTGTGGCAAATTTTATGCTTTAGAAATTTCATTATAAACGTTAACATCATAAAAGCTATAGAACCCGAGATAATTGCAAAAAGCTGATTTTTAAGAATTTTGACCTTGAATAATTTAGTAACGGTTAACCATATAAAAAAATGTCCCTTTTAACACTTGTGGCAAATTTTATGCTTCTTAAATTTTATTATAAACGTTAACATCATGGATGCTATAGAAACCAAGATATTTGCAAAAAACTGATTTTTAGGAACTTTGACCTTGAATTATGTACTAACGGTTAAACATATAAAAAAATGTCTTTAACAGAACTTGTGGCAAATTTTATACTCTACAAATTTCATAATAAACGTTAACATTGTAGAAGCTATAGAAACCGCGATAATTGCAAAAAACTGATTTTTAGGAATTTTGACCTTGAATAACTTACTAACGGTTGACCATATGAAAAAATGTCTCAAACAAAACTTGTGGCAAATTTTATGCTTAACAAATATTTTTATTAACGTTAACCTCATAGAAAATAGAATCCGAGATAATTGCAATAAACTGATTTTTAGGAAATTTGACCATGGATTATTTACTAACGGTTGACCATATAAAAAAAAGGTCATTTGCTAAACTTGTGGCAAATCAAATTTTATGCTTTACAAATTTTGTTGTAAACGTTAACATTATAGAAGCTATAGAAACGGAGATAATTGCAATAAACAGATTTTTAAGAATTTTGACTTTGAATAATTTACTAACTGTTGACCATATAAAAGATGTCTTAAACAAAACTTGTGGCAAATTTTATGCTCTACAAATTTTATTATAAACGTTAACATCTTAGAAGCTATAGAAACCGAGATAATTGCAAAAAAACTGATTTTTAGGAAATTTGACCTTGAATAATTTACTAACGGTTGACCATATAAAAAAATGTCTTAAACAAAACTTGTGGCAAATTTTATGCTCTACAACCTTTATAATAAATGTTAACATCTTTGAAGTTGCAGTGTTGGTGCGCAGTAGGTAGGTGCGCAGTAGGTAGGTGCACGGTAGGTAGGTGCGCAGTGAGTAGGTGCGCAGTGTGAAGGTGCGCAGTAAGTAGATGCGCAGTAGGTAGGAGCGCAGTAGGTAGGTGCGCAGTGTGTAGGTGCGCAGTGTGTAGGTGCGCAGTAGGTAGGTGCGCAGTAGGTGAGTGCGCAGAAAGTAGATGCGCGGTAGGTGGGTGCGCAGTAGGTAGGTGCGCAGGAGGCAGGTGCGCAGTAGGTAGTTGCACGGTATTTAGTTGCGCAGTAAGTAGGTGCGCAGTGAATCGGTGCGCAGTGAGTAAGTGCGCAGTGTGTAGGTGCGCAGTAAGTAGATGCGCAGTAAGTAGGAGCGCAGTGACTATGTGCGCAGTAGGTAGGTGCGCAGAAGGTAGGTGCGCAGTAGGTAGGTGCGCTGTGGGTAGATGCGCTGTAAGTAGGTGCGCAGTAGGTAGGTGCGCAGTAGGTAGGTGCGCAGTAAGTAGGTGCGCAGTAGGTAGAGGCGCAGTAGATAGGTGCGCAGTAGGTAGTTGCGCAGAAGGTAGTTGCGCAGTAGGTAGGTGCGCAGTAGGTAGGGGCGCAGTGAGTAGGTGCGCAGTGTGTGGGTGCGCAGTAAGTAGATGCGCAGTAGGTATGAGCGCAGTAATTAGGTGCGCAGAAGGTAGATGCGCAATGGGTAGGTGCGCGGTAAGAAGGTGCGCAGTAGGTAGGTGCGCAGTGGGTTAATGTGCAGTAAGTAGGTGCGCAGTAGGTAAATGCACAGTAGGTGGGTGCGCAGAAGGTAAATGCGCAGTAGGTAGGTGCGCAGTAGGTAGTTGCGCTGTAAATAGTTGCGCAGTAGGTAGGTGCGCAGTATGTAGGTGCGCAGTGGGTTATGCGCAATAGGAAGGTGTGTAGTAGGTAGGTGCGCAGTAGTTAGGTGCGCTGTAGGTAGATGCGCAAAAGTAAGGTACGCAGTAGGTAGGTGCGCAATAGGAAAGTGCGCAGTAAATGGGTGCGCATTAGGTAAATGCGCTGTAGGTAGGTGCGCAGTAGGTAGGTGCGCAGTTTTTGTAAATTTGAACCTAAATAATTTACTAGCTGTTAGGCATATGGGAAAATATTTGTTACAAAAGTTGTCGCAAATTTCTTGCTTTACAATTTCTATTATAAACGTTAACATCTTACAAGCTACAGAAACCGAGATAATTGCAAAAAAATGATTTTAAAAACTTTGACCTTGAATACTTTACTAACGGTTGACCATATAAAAAAATGTCAGTTACAAAACTTGTGGCAAATTTTATGCTCTACAAATGTTATAATGAATGTTAACATCATTGAAGTCGCAGTAACCGAGATAATCGAAAAAAACCAATTTTTGTGAATTTGATCTTAAATAGTTTACTGACTGTTGGGCGTATGGGAAAATATTTGTTACAAAATTTGTCACAAACTTTATGTTCTACAAATTTTGTTATAAACGTCAACATCATAGAAGCTATAGAAACCGGGATAATCAAAAAAAACCATTTTTTGTAACTTTGATCGTAAAATATTTACCAACTCTTAGGCATATGAGAAAATATTCGTTACTAAAGTTGTCAAATTTTATCCTTTACAATTTTTGTTATAAACGTTAACATCATAGAAGCTATAGAAAACAAGATAATTGCAAAATATTGATTTGAGGGAAATTTGACCTTGAATATCTTACTAACGGTTGACCATATAAAAAAATGTCTCAAACAAAAAATGTGGCAAATTTTATGCTCTACAAATTTTATTATAATTGTTAACATCGTAGAAGCTATAGAACCCGAGATAATTGCAAAAAGCTGATTTTTAAAAATTTTGACCTTGAATAATTTAGTAACGGTTATTCTTATAAAAAAATGTCCCAAACAAAACTTGTGGCAAATTTTATACTCTATAAATTTTGTTAAAAACGTTAACATCATACAAGCTATACAAACCGAGATAATTGCAAAAAACTGATTTTTAGGAAATTTGACCTTGAATAATTTACTAACGGTTGACCATATGAAAAAATGGCTTAAACAAAACTTGTGGCAAATTTTATGCTCTACAAATTTTATTATAAACGTTAACATCATAGAAGCTATAGAAACCGAGATAATTGCAATGAAATGATTTTTGGGAACTATGACCTTGAATAATTTACTAACGGTTGACCATATAAAAAAAAGTTTTTGACAAAACTTGTGGCAAATTTTATGCTTTACAAATTTTATTGTAAACATTAACATCATAAAAAATAGAAACCGATATAATTGCAAAACACTGATTCTTAGGAATTTTGACCATGAATAATTTACTAACAGTTGAGCATATAAAAAAATGTCTTAAACAATACTTGTGGCAAATTTTATGCTTTACAAATTTTGTTGTAAACGTTACCATTATAGAAGCTATAGAAACCGAGATATTTGCAATATACTGATTTTTAAGAATTTTGACTTTGAATAATTTACTAAGGGTTGACCATATAAAAATATTTTCTTAACAAAACTTGTGGCAAATTTTATGCTCTACAAATTTTATTATAAACGTTAACATCATAGAAGCTACAGAAACCGAGATAATTGCAAAAAACTGATTTTTAGGAAATTTGACCTTGAATAATTTACTAACAGTTAACCATATAAGAAAATGTCCTTAACAAAACCTGTGGCAAATTTTATTTTCTACAAATTTTATTATTGACGTTAACATCATAGAAGCTATAGAACCCGAGATAATTGCAAAAAACTGATTTTTAGGAACTTTGACCTTAAATAATTTACTAATGGTTGACCATATAAAAAAATGTCTCAAACAAACCTTGTGGCAAGTTTTATGCTTTACAAATTTTATTATTAACGTTAACATAATAGAAAATAGAAACCGAGATAATTGCAAAAAACTGATTTTTTGGAAATTTGACCTTGAATAATTTACTAACGGTTGACCATATAAAAAAAGACCTGTGGCAAATTTCATGCTTTACAAATTTTATCATTAACGTTAACATCATAGAAAATAGAAACCGAGATAATTGCAAAATACTGATTTTTAGGAATTTTGTCCATGAATAATTTACTAACGGTTGAGCATATAAAAAGATGTCTTAAACAAAACCTGTGGCAAATTTTATGCTCTACAAATTTTGTTGTAAACGTTACCATTATAGAAGCTATAGAAACCGAAATAATTGCAATAAACTGATTGTTAAGAAATTTGACTTTGAATAATTTACTAGCAGTTGACCATATAAAAAAATTTTTTAAACAAAACTTGTGGCAAATTTTTTGCTATACAAATTTTTTTATGAACGATAACATCATAGAAGCTATAAAAACCGAAATAATTGCAAAAAACTGATTTTTAGGAAATTTGACCTTGAATAATTTACTAACGGTTGACCTTATAAAAAAGTTTTTTAAACAAAACTTGAGGCAAATTTTATGTTTTAGAAATTTTATTATAAACGTTAACATCATAGAAGCTATAGAACCCAAGATAATTGCAAAAAGCTGATTTTTAAGAATTTTGACCTTGAATAATTTAGTAACGGTTAACCATATAAACAAATGTCTTAAACAAAACCTGTGGCAAATTTAATGCTCCACAAATTTTATTATAAACGTTAACATCATGGAAAATATAGAAACCAAGATAATTGCAAAAAACTGATTTTTAGGAAGTTTGACCTTGAATAATGTACTAACGGTTAACCATATAAAAAAATGTTTTAAACAGAACTTGTGGCAAATTTTATACTCTACAAATTTTATAATAAACGTTAACATTATAGCAGCTATAGAAACCGATATAATTGCAAAAAACTGATTATTAGGAAATTTTACCTTAACTAACGGTTGACCATATGAAAAATTGGCTTAAACAAAACTTGTGGCAAATTTTATGCTCTACAAATTTTGATAAAAACGTTAACATCATAGAAGCTATAGAAACCGGGTAATTGCCAAAAACTAGTTTTTAGGAAATTTGACCTTGAATAATTTGCTAACGGTTGACCATATAAATAATGTCTCTTACAAAACTTGTGGAAAATTTTATGCCTTACAAATTTTACAAAAAACGTAAACATCATAGAAGCTATAGAAACCGAGGTAATTGCAAAAAACTGATTTTTAGGAAATTTGACCTTGAATAATTTACTAACGATTGACCATATGAAAAAATGGCTTAAGCAAAACTTGTGGCAAATTTCATGCTCTACAAATTTTATTTGTAACGTTAACATCATAGAAGCTCTAGAAACCAAGATAATTGCAAAAAACTGATTTTTAGGAACTTTGACCTTGAATAATGTACTAACGGTTAACCATATAAAAAAATGTTTTTAAAGAGCTTGTGGCAAACTTTGCATTTTACAAATTTTATTATAAACGTTAACATCATAGAGGCTATAGAAACCAAGATAATTGCAAAAAACTGATTTTTAGGAAATTTGACCTTGAATAATTTACTAACGGTTGACCATATAAAAAAATGTCTTAAACAAAACTTGTGGCAAATTTTATGCTCTACAAATTTTATTATTAAAGTTAACATCATAGAAGCTATAGAAACAGAGATAATTGCAAAAAACCAATTTTTGTAAATTTGATCCTAAAAAATTTACTGTTGGGCATATGAGAAAATATTTGTTTCTGAAGTTGTCAAATTTTATGCTTTACAATTTTTATTATAAACGTTAACATCATAGAAGCTATGAAAACCGAGATAATTGAAAAAAAACTAGTTTTTGGGAAATTGGACCTAGAATAATTTACTAACGGTTGACCATATAAAAAAATGTCTTGAACAAAACTTGTGGCAAATTTTATGCTCTACAAATTCCATAATAAACGTTAACATCATTAAAGCTATAGAAACAGAGATAATTGCAAAAAACTGATTTTTAGGAACTTTGACCTTAAATAATTTACTAATGGTTGACCATATAAAAAAATGTCTCAAACAAAACTTGTGGCAAGTTTTATGCTTTACAAATTTTATTATTAACGTTAACATAAAAGAAAATAGAAACCGAGATAATTGCAAAAAACTGATTTTTAGGAAATTTGACCTTGAATAATTTACTAACGGTTGACCAGATAAAAAATTGTCAGAAGCTAAACTTGTGGCAAATTTCATGCCCTACAAATTTTGTTATAAACGTTAACATTATAGAAGCTATAGAAAACGAGATAATTGCAAGAAACTGATTTTTAGGAAATTTGACCTTTTATAATTTATTAACGGTTGACCATATAAAAAAATGTCCTAAACAAAACTTGTGGCAAATTTCATGCTCTACAAATCTTTTAACTAACGTTATTATCATAAAAGCTATAGAAACCGAGATAATTGCAAAAAACCAATTTTTGTAAGTTTGATCTTCAAAAATTTACTAACTGTTGGGCATATGAATAAATATTTGTTAGTAAAATTGTCAAATTTTATGCTTTACAATACTCATTATAAACATTAAAATCATAGAAGCTATAGAAACCAATATAAATGCTTAAAACTGATTTTTAAGAAATTTGACTTTGAATAATTTACTAACGGTTGACATATAAAAATTGTCTTAAACAAAACTTGTGGCAAATTTTATGCTCTACAAATTTTATTATAAACGTTAACATCTTAGAAGCTATAGAAACCGAAATAATTGCAAAAAAATGGTTTTTAGGAAATTTGACCTTGAATAATTTACTAACGGATGACCATATAAAAAGATGTCTTAAACAAATCTTGTGGTAAATTTTATGCTCTACAACCTTTATAATAAATGTTAACATCTTTGAAGTTGCAGTGTTGGTGCGCAGTAGGTAGGTGCGCAGTAGGTAGGTGCACGGTAGGTAGGTGCGCAGTGTGTAGGTGCGCAGTGAGGAGGTGCTCAGTGAGTAGGTGCGCAGTGTGTAGATGCGCAGTGAGGAGGTGCTCAGTGAGTAGGTGCGCAGTGTGTAGATGCGCAGTAAGTAGATACGCAGTGGGTAGGAGCGCAGTGGGTAGGTGCGCAGTAGGTAGGTGCGCAGTAGGAAGGTGCGCAGTAGGTAGGTGCGCAGTAGGTAAGTGCGGAATAGGTAGGTGCGCAGTAGGTAGGTGCGCAGTAGGTAGGTGCGCAGTAGGTAGTTGCGCAGTGGCTAGGTGCGCAGTAGGTGGTTGCGAAGTAGTCGGGTGCGCAGTAAATAGGTGCGCATTAGGTAGGTGCGCAGTAGGTAGGTGCGCAGTAGTTAGGTGCGCAGTCGGTAGGTGCACAGTGAGTAGGTGCGCAGTGTGTGGGTGCGCAGCAAGTAGATGCGCAGTGGGTAGGAGCGAAGTGGGTAGGTGCGCAGTAAATATGTGCGCAGTAGGTAGGTGCGCAGTAGGTAGGTGGGCAGTAGGTAGGTGCGCAGTAGGTAGGTGCGCAGTAACTGGGTGCGCAGTAGGTAGGTGCGCTGTAGGTAGGTGCGCAGAAGGTGGATGCGCAGTAGGTAGGTGCGCAGTAGGTAGGTGCGCAGTAGGTAGGTGCGCAGTAGGTGGGTGCGCAGTAGGTAGGTGCGCAAAAGATAGTTGCGTAGTAGATAGTTGCGCAGTAGGTAGGTGCGCAGTATATAGGTGCGCAGTGGGTAGGTGCGCAGTATGTAGGTGCGCAGTGGGTAGGTGCGCAATGGGTAGGTGCGCAATGGGTAGGTGCGCAGTAGGTAGGTGCGCAATGAGTAGGTGCGCAGTGTGTAGGTGCGCAGCGTGTAGGTGCGCAGCAAGTAGATGCGCAGTGGGTAGGAGCGCAGTAGGTAGGTGCGCAGTAAATAGTTGCGCAGTAGGTAGTTGCGCAGTATGTAGGTGCGCAGTGGGTAGGTGCGCAATAGGTTGGTGCGCAGTAGGTAGGTGCGCAATAGGTAGGTGCGCAGTGTGTAGGTGCGCAGCAAGTAGATGCGCAGTGGGTAGAAGCACAGTGGGTAGGTGCGCAGTAAATATGTGCGCAGTAGGTAGGTGCGCAGTAGGTAGGTGCGCAGCAGGTAGGTGCGCAGTAATTATGTGCGCAGTAGGTTGGTGGGCAGTAGGTAGGTGCGAAGAAGTTGGATGCGCAGTAGGTGGGTGCGCAGTAGGTAGGTGCGCAGTAGGTAGGTGCGCAGAAGGTAGTTGCGGAGTAAATAGTTGCGCAGTGGGTAGGTGCGCAGTATGTTGGTGCGCGGTGGGTAGGTGCGCAATAGGTAGATGCGCAGTAGGTGGGTGCGCAGTGGGTAGGTGCGCAGTAGGTAGGTGCGCAATAGGTGGGCGCGCAGTGGGTAGGTGCGCATTTGGTAAATGCGCTGTAGGTAGGTGCGCCGTTTTTGTAAATTTGATCTTAAATAATTTACTGGCTGTTAGGCATATGAGAAAATATTTGTTACAAGAGTTATCGCAAATTTTTTGCTTTACAATTTCTATTATATACGTTAACATCTTACAAGCTACAGAAACCGAGATAATTGCAAATAAATGATTTTAAAAACTTTGACCTTGAATACTTTACTAACGGTTGACCATATAAAAAAATGTCAGTTACCAAACTTGTAACAATTGTTATGCTCTACAAATGTATATATATAAATGTTAACATCATTGAAGTCGCAGTAACCGAGATAATCGAAAAAAACCAATTTTTGTAAACTTGAACTTAAAAAATTTACTAACTGTTGGGCATATCGGAAAATATTTGTTACAAAATTTGTCACAAATTTTATGTTCTACAAATTTTGTTATAAACGTTAACATCATAGAAGCTATAGAAACCGAGATAATTGCAAAAAACTGATTCTTAGGAAATTTGACCTTGAATAATTAAGTAACGGTTGACCATATAAAAAAAGTTTTTTAACAAAACTTGTGGCAAATTTTATGCTCTACAAATTTTATATTAAACGTTAACATCATAGAAGCTATAGAAACCGAGATAATTGCAAAAAACTGATTTTTGGGAAAGTTGACCTTGAATAATTTACTAACGGTTCACCATATGAAAAAATGCCTTATACAAAACTTGTGGCAAATTTTATGCTCTACAAATTTTATTAAAAACATTAACATCATAGAAGCTATACAAACCGAGATAATTGCAAAAAATCAATTTTTGTAAATTTGATCTTAATAAATGTACTAACTGTTCGGCATATGAGAAAATATTTGTTACTAAAGTTGTCAAATTTTAGGCTTTACAATATTTGTTGTAAACGTTAACATCATAGAAGCTATAGAAACCGAGATACTCGAAAATAAACCAGTTTTTGTAAATTTGATCTAAAAAAATTTACTAACTGTTGGGCATATGAGAAAATATTTGTTACTAAAGTGGTCAAATTTTATGCTTTACAATTTTTATAATAAACGTTAACACGATAGAAGCTATAGAAACCGCGATAATTGCAAAAAACTGATTTTAAGATAATTTGACCTTGAATAATTTACTAACGGTTGACCTTATAAAAAAGTTTCATTTTACAAAACTTGTGGCAAATTTTATGCTTTAGAAATTTCATTACAAACGTTAACATCATAGAAGCTATAGAACTCGAGATAATTGCAAAAAGCTGATTTTTAAGAAATTTGACCTTGAATAATTTAGTAACGGTTAACCATATAAAAAAATGTCCCATTTAAAACTTGTGGCAAATTTTATGCTCCTAAAATTTTATTATAAACGTTAACATCATGGATGCTATAGAAACCAAGATAATTGCAAAAAACTGATTTTTAGGAACTGTGACCTTGAATTATGTACTAACGGTTAGACATATAAGAAAATGTCTAAAACAGAACTTGTGGCAAATTTTATACTCTACAAATTTTATTACAAACGTTAACATCATTGAAGCTATAGAAACCGAGATAATTGCAAAAAACTGATTTTTAGGAATTTTGACCTTGGATAACTTACTAACGGTTGACCATATGAAAAAATGTCTCAAACAAAACTTGTGACAAATTTTATGCTTAACAAATATTATTATTAACGTTAACATCATAGAAAATAGAATCCTAGAAAATTGCAATAAACTGAAATGATTTTTTAAGATCAAATTTACAAAAATTGGTTTTTTTCGATTATCTCGGTTACTGCAACTTCAATGATGTTAACATTTATTATAACATTTGTAGAGCATAAAAATTGTTACAAGTTTTGTAACAGACATTTTTTTATATGGTCAACCGTTAGTAAAGTATTCAAGGTCAAAGTTTTTAAAATCATTTATTTGCAATTATCTCGGTTTCTGTAGCTTGTAAGATGTTAACGTATATAATAGAAATTGTAAAGCAAAAAATTTGCGACAACTCTTGTAACAAATATTTTCTCATATGCCTAACAGCCAGTAAATTATTTAAGATCAAATTTACAAAAACGGCGCACCTACCTACTGCGCACCTACCTACAGTGCATTTACCAAATGCGCACCTACCCACTGCGCGCCCACCTATTGCGCACCTACCTACTGCGCACCTACCTTTTGCGCACCTACCTACAGCGCACCTAACTACTGCGCACCTACCTAGTGCGCACTTACCTCTTGCGCACCTACCCACTGCGCACCTACTTACTGCGCAACTACCTACTGCGCAACTACCTACTGCGCACCTACCTACTGCGCACCTACCTACTGCGCACTCACTTACTGCGCATCTACCTATTGCGCACCTACCCACTGCGCACCTACATACTGCGCAATTACCTACTGCGCAACTATCTACTACGCAACTACCTTCCGCGCACCTACCTACTGCGCACCTACCTACTGCGCACCTACCTACTGCGCACCTCCCTACTGCGCACTCACCTACAGCGCATCCACCTTCTGCGCACCTACCTACTGCGCACCTACCTACTGCGCACCTTTCTACTGCGCACCTACATACTGCGCAATTACCTACTGCGCACTCACCTACAGCGCATCCACCTTCTGCGCACCTACCTACTGCGCACCTAATTACTGCGCATCTACCTACTGCGCACCTACCTACTGCGCACATATCTACTGCGCACCTACCCACTGCGCTCCTACCCACTGCGCATCTACTTGCTGCGCACCTACACACTGCGCACCTACTCACTGCGCACCTACCCACTGCGCACTTACATATTGCGCAACTACCTACTGCGCAACTATTTACTGCGCACCTACCTACTGCGCACCTACCTACTGCGCACCTACCTACTGCGCACCTACTCATATCTTTACTGACATATAAGTATTATTTATAAGTTAATTCTTTCATTCTGGTGTCTAAATGAAGTAAAATTTACATTTAAAAAAAGTCAATTCAATAAACCACCAAATTTGGAACATTCTTGAACAGGCCGAACTTGATTTTTAAGAACTCCTCTTTCTTGATAATTTCTTAAGAGCAAAAAAATACCTAGTACTAAGACGAAAGTGTTACTAAACATTTTGTCAATCATAATTATTTGAGCGACATTTTATCTAATATATGGATCGGCAGGAGGGAAGGTGTAGAGAGGTTAATCATTTGGTTTTTTTTTCGCCCCACACTTCTTCATATTGTTGTCCAATTGATTAGTAAAATTCACATGGAAATTAAAATTATTTGAATTGAATTTTTGTTTATAGGAATGTCTCGAAAAATATCAATGATAATGTCAATTACATATCATCTAACTATGATGATTTTAAAAAAATTGGCGATGACTTCATAATTCGAAATCCAAAAATTATCGAATGTCTACAATTTGCAAAAAAAATTATTGGTAAAATTTATATATCAGAATCGAACGCTTCTATAATTTTATTTATAATTTTAGCCATTTTCATTTTATTTGCATATGCAATATTCTGGTTTTGGAAACATGTTTAAAAAATCAAGCAAATATAATAGTGTAATTTATTTATTTTAAATGGGATAATTTCTGCCATAATACAAATTTAGCATTCAACGCAGCATTTACGTTAGAGCGAGTAAACCCAAATAGACTGAAAAGCTATTTAGCAAAAGCGCTTTTTGAATGCAGCGCCTTTATCTTACCCAGTATTGAAACGCAAAATCTATCCGTAATCCCTAATTGATATATAGTGCAGGAGATCATAGAAAAAATGCATCTTATGGCCTTTCTTACGATTCAATACTTGGCAACGTTGAGGACAGCTACAACGAACGAGCGGTTAAAATAATTGCTCTATATATTGCAGGTAACAGTGAACGGCGTGTACAATTTTTGTTTAAAAATTTATTTTGCGAAAATCGTTTCCCCTCTCTAGGAATCTTGAAAATAGAGTTCCCCCTCAACACATATATGACAAAAGTTTGCCATGAATATTGTCAGGACTAGTGGAGGTCAGGTCGTCTTATATATACCATGCAGGTCACAAAGATAGAAATATACCTATATATATATATATTGATTATTTGAACAAAAAACCTTGATCCTCAACTATGATTCAACTGATTTAAAATTTACCTAAAAGGGCTAAAAACC
This sequence comes from Dastarcus helophoroides, assembly GCA_028583605.1. Taxonomy (NCBI): domain Eukaryota; kingdom Metazoa; phylum Arthropoda; class Insecta; order Coleoptera; family Bothrideridae; genus Dastarcus; species Dastarcus helophoroides. The sequence goes on along the minus strand of CM053335.1, from coordinate 22,521,478 downwards.
CAATGTGCCCCAAGATTGGTCATCGAGTACCCATCAAGCCATTCATTGTCCGTTTTCTTGAGTCCAGCAAGAAAATACAATATAAAAAATTGATACTTTAAAACGAAGTAGTTCCAGTATGGCACGGGTTTATTTCGCAAGTTTTTATCCAACAACGCATCTATGGAACTGAAAATGTTAAATTGTTACATTATTTTTATAACCACGAAACCTACCAGAAATGGTTTGCTGAAGAACCCATCAGCAAAATAGTCACGACGCCATATAAATAACTGTGATTATTCCAGAAGGATTTGTCGAGGAGTAAAATGTACCAGTATGGTACCATAAACAAAAGTATACTGAAACGAAATTTGAGCCCAAGAGCTACCCCAAATGCACCTACAAAAACAACAATGTGTCCAGTTGTTAAATGACAAATATTTTTCAGTCCAGTAAACCCGGATCAATGGTACCTACCAAGCCACATTATCCCATACAAGAGGGACATATATGGGTAACCTAATGGCCTTAAGAAGGAAAATAATGGAAAATGACAGTCTTTAGGATCACCCCACCGTACATCTATAATTGAACCACCTCGCTCCTCCACTATATCCAACATCATTAACAAACCTTAAACTTTTTTCTTAACAACACATCTAAAGCTTCACCAACGCGCTTACCAAAAAGCATCCTAACAACTCCCAAACTCGACGCATCCATGGGTCTATACATCACATCTACCAAATTGGGCATCCCCCTCAAATACTCTTTAAAAAATCTCTCTTTAAAAAATCGAGACATCTGCCCACAAACTCTTAAGTACGTCGTGCACGGCCTCCAACCGCTTCGCAAAACAAACCGAATTAAACAAAAATGAAAACTATAAATAAATATCGTTATCAGCGGACTCCTTTCAACCTATGACACTCGAGAAGCGGGAAGCCGCGGCCGAGATCGAATTGAGAGGTCCAGTATCGAGACGACCCCGAAGTGTTAACAAAGTGGCAAATAAGTTCATCTCGTGGATGTCTCGGTGCCGTTGCCATAACGACCGAGGAATAAAAATGTCAGGATGATAAAGAAAATTTAATGAAGGTGTTGAGAATCGATAGGAGTTGTTTACAGCAAATTTGCTGCCCACTCCGGCTTCGGAGGCGGCAAAGCCAATAAAAAACGCAATAATAGGGCATGGGGACCGCCGAAGAAAAAAGTAAATTTGTTCGTGTATTTTTCACTGTAATGGACTTTTATCATAAGACATAATTTTTTTTACTTTGGCTTTCATAAGTTGTGTAATTGCAGACAGTAATTGTTTGTGCTTAACTCGTCTATAAATATATTTTAATTAAGTCACTCATCTTCCCACAAGATGTCAATATGATTTCTGAGCAGGATGTTTCAATTGAGGTAACTAACAACGAACGTTAGGCAATGAAGATTGAGCAGGGGCAGGCCCGTAACCAGGATCTTTTTTCGAGGGGGGCTGCGATCCTTCGGGTAAAACTACCTAGACTTTAATTGCGTTTAGCTTAGAGCTAAGAAGCCACGGTCCAATTCTACTTAACTATTAATATTATTATTGTACACAAGTATACTAAAATATAAAAAAATACACTAAAAACATTTCTAGAGCCTAACTCTTCTAACATTCTGACAAAGTAATTTAACAGTGACGTTGCCTATTTACCTTAACTTAATTTCTAAATAAAAACAGATGATAAAGTTTATCTTTAAACTGTCTTCTATAACCTGTATTTGTGTATGAAAAATGCCTCTAGAAAGTGCTCTATTTCGATACATAGTTTGAAGTAAGTTGGAGAATTTTTTTTTTTCAAATTCGATTAAATTCTTTAACTTTTATCTCAAATTTAAAGTTTGCACTCAAACATTTAGAATTTGAATATTCTTTCTAAATTCTGGAAGATTAGCAAGTTTTTTTTTAAGTTCAAGTTTCCTCTTAGCGTCCAACTTTTGTTTTTAACTGGCAACAACTTTAATTCCTAAGTTTTTTATTTTAGGGCAACTTTGGGAATTATAGTTGCTATCTAAATTTGAAATGTCGAAATGCATTTGATTCTTCCAAATTTTAGAAAAAAGTTTTTGATGTAATCGTTTACCTTTAATCTCAAAATGTCGACCTTTTTTTGGAAAGTTTCAATTTGAATTAGATTTTTTATTAAATGCAAAGTATGCTAATACTTTTACGTTTTTTTCTTAAAATTCAAAGTTTAAAATTTTGGTATTTACTTCAAACACACAAATATCTTTTTAAACTTCAATTATTTCTAGAAACCTGAAAATGTCCCCAACATTTTTGTAAAAAATGTCAGATATCGAAATTCTGAACTTAATCTTGAGTTTTTTGAATTTGGAAATTTCGAAATGTCTAGAAAAATCTACATTTAGAGTGGCCAAACTCGTTCTAGAAAAGGTTTAATTGCGACCGTGTTTAGAGTTAAAAATAATCAGAATTCATTATTAAATATTTCTAAAAATATTAACTTTTTTAGTTGGATTTCCGAACAAAAAGTAGAATATGTTAACTCTTAACAAATGTACCTGTTCGAACTCGAATTTTTTAGTTTTTTAAATTTGAAATTTTACAAATAAGTTGACATTTAAAATCACTCTAAATCCGAAAAAAAAAGAAACTATAATTTATGAAAAAAAAGAAACTATAATTTTTGGAAAAAAAGTTGAAGTCAATATTTTCTAAAAAATCTCTAATTTGCAAAAGATAAAATATATTAACAAAAACTAATAACACTCAACATTTTGTATTGAAACAAAATTCAAAAAATAAATTTTGATATATCCTGAAACTTTTAGTGTTTTCCCAAAATGGCCAGGAGATTTTTTTAAATTAAATGTCTAGAAAGAAACTCAAAATATTTTGAGGAAGTCTGAATTTTGAGCTAGTGCTAATGTAAATATTTTAAAAAATAAACTAAAATCACTAAGCTCATTTTTTTTCAAAATTTCGACTTTAGTCTTGACATTTTTAAACTCGTAAAAAGTTGTACAAATTTCATAAATCAAGTTTTTTTAAAAATATGAATTTAAAGTTGAAATGTCGTAATTATGATAAAAGTAAAAAATTTCGTAATTAAGTTGAAATTTGATAACTAAGATAGAAATTTCAATATTCTTTTGGACTTGGAAGTCGAATTTTGGAGAACAAAAAGTCAAATTTTCGAAATCGTAATTGAAATATAAACAAATCGACTCGATAACAAAAAATTTGGAATTTTTTTATTATGGAGTTAAAACTTTTTGAAAAAATTTCAAATTAAGCTAATGGTTTAAAGTTAATAAAAAAATCCTTAATTTTCCAACTTGGAAATGTTAAAGTTTTATCTAAAACTCGAAATTTATAAAAGAATTTACATTTTAGACATTTTTTTAAAGTTCAATTATAGAAGAAATTCATAAAAAGTAATTTATTAAAAAATGTCTTCTCAAAATAATGTCTTATAGGAAATTTCGATTTTTTAGTAAAGTAGTAAATTTTACTAAAATAACGAATTTAAAATTTAAATTTTTAAACTCCAAAACTGTAAAATTAACACAAAATCCAAGTTTTTCTTAAAATTTGGTGTTAAATCTCAAACAATCGCTTGTATGAATTTCCAGTTCTCAAAATTTGATTTTCTTTTCAAAATGGAAAGTTTAAGCTTCAAAAACTTGCAAAATTCAACATTATTTCAATAAAATTTAAAAGGTAAGATTGAAATTTAAAATAAAAAAAAGAAATTTCAAGAAAAGTTTAATTCTTTCTAGAAACGAAATCTCACATTTGAAAGTCGAACATTTTGGAAAAATTCGAATCAGTTTAAGATACAAATTTTTAGATTTAGGATGAAAATTCGACAATGAACTTCATTTAAACATGTTATACTCCTGAATATCCTGAGTATAATCTAAAACCTATTTTTTTTAAATTTCGACTGGTATTTCAAAATATTTTTTTTAAGTTAATTGTGAATTGTGGCCCGTTAATGCCTTTTTTTTTGTAGAGTATTTTACCTTTTTGGTGCCTTCTTTAGCTTTTCGTTTTTGTCTATAATTTTGCTCACCTTTTTACGTTGCTTGATTGTGCTTAAAATCCGGTCTCTAATAATAAGAAACGGCGCCAAATTTGAAAAAAACAACATCCTTGCATTTCAGTACGAAAACAAAATGATCCAATAAAAATGGTTTTTAAAAAGGTCGCACATTTGGAAAGTACAGTTGTATCTAGTGTGAAGCCAAAAAATTTCGGGGGGGGGGGCGCCTGCAGCATCCCCCAATCGACAGAGGAATGCCCATATCAGAGAAAAATGTAAAGTGAAAGATGGGGTGCGATGGTCAAGAAGAAGAAGAAAGTGGAATGAACACGTTAATCGAATGACAGACGGGCTCGCGAAAATAGGACGCAACGGAAACCCAAAAGGGGCAAGACCACCGGGGAAACCACCGAAACAATGGCGGGACAGCTGGCAGTCGCTTTCACAGGAACAACAACAAGAGGAATCCAGAATGAACACGCAACTAGTCTTACTAAAGAAGAAGAAGAAGAAAAAGAATAAAAAGAAAAAGAAGAAGGAGAAGAAGAAAAAGAAGAAACAAACAAAATAAATTTTAAAAACTCGCCACATTTCGAATTTAATTTTTGACACCTCTGTACATTTCGAATTTTTCTGGAAATTTTAAGATGTCGTGTTTAAAACATAATTTTGAAATTCCAACAATTTCGAGTTTAGGAAGAGAAATGTCGAAAAAAATTTCGAATATTCGCGTTTAATGTCGTTTTATCAAATTTTTGGGCTTGGCGAAATTTCCAGATTTTTGTTTTGAAATTTTAATGTCACAAGTCCAAGATTAGGCTTGCAATTTTTTACCTTAAATAAAATTTTGACTTTCGTTTCAAAGTTATTATTTTTTTTAATTGTTTTGAAGCTCGACAGAATTTGAGACAAAATGGTTCAGAAAAACTTTGAATAATGTGGTTTAAAATAGAAAATTCTAAATGACATTTGAAATTTTGAAAAATTTTTTCTGTTTTCGATGCCTTTTTTCTAAAAATTTATCCTTTACTTTGAATATTGAGTTAAAACATGCAAATTTTACTTTTTACCTAAAATGTTGATTTTAATAAAGAAATTTGAAATTTTTTATCCAAGATTTCGATTCTTTTGTAAATTTGAAGATTTTTTCTTAATATAAATTTATAATAAAGTATTTCCAATTTTCTTAGCGATTTTGAATTTTGAATTTGGAATTTGGAATTTGGAAGTTGGAATTTGGAATTTGGAATTTGGAATTTGGAATTTTGAATTTTGAATTTTGAATTTTGAATTTTGAACTTTGAACTTTGAACTTTGAACTTTGAACTTTGAACTTTGAACTTTAAACTTTGAACTTTGAATTTTAAATTTTAAATATTGAATTTTGAATTTTTAAATTTTCGAACTTTTGAATTTTCGAATTTTCGAATTTTGATTTTGAATCTAGAATTTTGAATTTTTGAATTTTCCAATTTTCGAATTTTCCAATTTTTGAGTTTTTAAATTTTCCAATCTTCGAATTTTCGAATCTTCGAATTTTCGAATCTTCGAATTTTCGAATCTTCGAATTTTCGAATCTTCAAATTTTCGAATCTTCGAATTTTCGAATCTTCGAATTTTCGAAATTTGAATTTTGAATTTTTGAATTTTCCAATTTTCGAATTTTCCAATTTTCCAATTTTTGAGTTTTCAAATTTTTGAATTTTCGAATTTTCAAATTTTCGAATCTTCGAATTTTCGAATCTTCGAATTTTCGAATCTTCGAATTTTCGAATCTTCGAATTTTCGAAATTTGAATTTTGAATTTTTCAATTTTCGAATTTTCCAATTTTCCAATTTTTGAGTTTTCAAATTTTTGAATTTTCGAATTTTCAAATTTTCGAATCTTCGAATTTTCGAATCTTCGAATTTTCGAAATTTAAATTTTGAATTTTGAATCTAGAATTTTGAATTTTTGAATTTTCCAATTTTCGAATTTTCCAATTTTTGAGTTTTCAAATTTTCCAATTTTTGAATTTTCGAATTTTCGAATTTTCGAATCTTCGAATTTTCGAATCTTCGAATTTTCGAATCTTCGAATTTTCGAATCTTCGAATTTTCGAAATTTGAATTTTGAATTTTGAATTTAAATTTTGAATTTTGAATTTTGAATTTTGAATTTTGAATTTTGAATTTTGAATTTTGAATTTTGAATTTTGAATTTTGAATTTTGAATTTTGAATTTTGAATTTTGAATTTTGAATTTTGAATTTTGAATTTTGAGTTTTGAATTTCTAATTTTGAATTTTGAATTTTGAATTTTGAATTTTGAATTTTGAATTTTGAATTTGAATTTTGAATTTTGAATTTTGAATTTTGAATTTTGAACTTTGAATTTTGAATTTGAATTTTGAATTTTGAATTTTGAATTTTGAATTTTGAATTTTGAATTTTAAATTTGAATTTTGAACTTTGAACTTTGAACTTTGAACTTTGAACTTTAAACTTTGAACTTTGAACTTTGAATTTTAAATTTTGAATATTGAATTTTTAAATTTTCGAACTTTTGAATTTTCGAATTTTTGAATTTTGATTTTGAATCTAGAATTTTGAATTTTTGAATTTTCCAATTTTCCAATTTTCCAATTTTTGAGTTTTTAAATTTTCCAATCTTCGAATTTTCGAATCTTCGAATTTCCGAATCTTCGAATTTTCGAATCTTCGAATTTTCGAATCTTCGAATTTTCGAAATTTGAATTTTGAATTTTGAATTTTTGAATTTTCCAATTTTCGAATTTTCCAATTTTCCAATTTTTGAGTTTTCAAATTTTTGAATTTTCGAATTTTCAAATTTTCGAATCTTCGAATTTTCGAATCTTCGAATTTTCGAATCTTCGAATTTTCGAATCTTCGAATTTTCGAATCTTCGAATTTTCGAAATTTGAATTTTGAATTTTTCAATTTTCGAATTTTCCAATTTTCCAATTTTTGAGTTTTCAAATTTTTGAATTTTCGAATTTTCAAATTTTCGAATCTTCGAATTTTCGAATCTTCGAATTTTCGAAATTTAAATTTTGAATTTTGAATCTAGAATTTTGAATTTTTGAATTTTCCAATTTTCGAATTTTCCAATTTTTGAGTTTTCATATTTTCCAATTTTTGAATTTTCGAATTTTCGAATTTTCGAATCTTCGAATTTTCGATTCTTCGAATTTTCGAAATTTGAATTTTGAATTTTGAATTTAAATTTGAATTTTGAATTTTGAATTAATTTGAATTTGAATTTTGAATTTTGAATTTTGAATTTTGAATTTTGAATTTTGAATTTGAATTTGAATTTTGAATTTTGAATTTTGAATTTTGAATTTTGAATTTTGAATTTTGAATTTTGAATTTTGAATTTTGAATTTTGAATTTTGAATTTTGAATTTTGAATTTTGAATTTTGAATTTGAATTTGAATTTTGAATTTTGAATTTTGAATTTTGAATTTTGAATTTTGAATTTTGAATTTTGAATTTTGAATTTTGAATTTTGAATTTTGAATTTTGAATTTTGAATTTTGAATTTTGAATTTTGAATTTTGAATTTTGAATTTTGAATTTTGAATTTTGAATTTTGAATTTTGAATTTTGAATTTTGAATTTTGAATTTTGAATGTTGAATGTTGAATGTTGAATGTTGAATGTTGAATGTTGAATGTTGAATGTTGAATGTTGAATGTTGAATTTTGAATTTTGAATGTTGAATGTTGAATGTTGAATGTTGAATGTTGAATGTTGAATTTGAATTTTGAATTTTGAATTTTGAATCTTGAATCTTGAATTTTGAATGTTGAATGTTGAATGTTGAATTTTGGAAAATTCGACTTTTGTGTAAGTTGTTGCTGTTTGATTTGATTTCATTGTATGGTTTTGGTTTGGGTTTTGTTCGGCCCAAATCAGAGTAGAAGTCGAAATTTGATTTCGGTTTAGGCTAAAAATCTAATTAAGGTCGTCTCTCGTTATAAGTATTCCGTTTTTTGCTTTTAATACGAAAGCCTAGAAAGGACATCGATAAAAAAAGATTTTCCTTGGAAAGTTCCATGTTTTTTCAAAATTTTGACTATTTCTCAAAATGTCGACTTTTTTCTCAAAATTTCGACTTTGTTCTGAAAATTTCGACTCTTTTTCGAAATTTCGACTTTTTTCTCGAAATTTTGGCTTTTTTCTCGAAATTTCGGCTTTTTTCCGAAATTTCGACTTTTTTCTCCAAATGTTGACTTCAAACTCAAAATTTCGACGTTTTTCTCAAAATTTCGACTTAAATCTGGAAATGTCGAGAATAAAATGGAAATTTCGGTAATTAAAAACAGAATTTACTAAACGCACCCTACTGCTAACTGTCAATATTGTTGGTAAAGGGGAACGGTGGGACGCAACTGTCATCTGCCTACTTGATTGTAGAGTTGAGGAATTTCAAGATATAAGTCAAAATTTTGACTTTATACTCGAATTTGGACTTTATACTCAAAATTTTAACTTTATACTCGACTTTATGCTCAAAATTTTGACTTTATACTCCACTTTATACTCGAAGTTTCGACTTTATACTCGAAATTTTGACTTTATACTCGAAATTTCGACTTTAATCTCGAAATTTCGAGAAAAAGTGGAAATTTTGAGATGAAAATCAAAATTTCAACTTTAATCTCGAAATTTGGAGCAAAAAATCGAAATTTTGTTTAAGATCTAGAAGTCGAAATTCCGAGATTAATCCCGGAATTTCGATACTTTAGTTTTAATTTCGAGAAACTCGAATTTATTGATGTCCTTTCTACGTCTTTGTATTTAAGATTTGAAAACCTAAAAATGATTTTGGCGTTTTTGCCCGCCGGGAGGTGGTATTTTAAAAATAGAAATTGACCTGTCCCAGTGATTACCCAAATTGTTAAAAAAAAACTAGTATAAATTTTGTTCCAAATTTTTTATTAAGCGTTCCTTGAATATAATCGATTCCTCTTTGTCATCTGTCACATGTCAATGTCTTAATTATTGCAAGATCTCAACAACTATGAACATATTTAATAAAATTCACAGAGGTGCACAACAGGAAGTACTCCAAATTCTCCAAATTCCAAATCCTCTAAATTCCATATGGTATTCTATTTCAGTTTTTGAAATATGGCCACAAGTGCGAGATACCCGATGAAATGGACTCCGTCCACGAGTACTATTCCGGTGGCTGTTGGACCAAATTCCAGAAGTATATGTTTTACCTCAGGACCATTATGGACAGCAGCAAATATTACGCTTTCCATTTGAGAAGCAACGCCGCCATCTTGAGGGAGAGATCGCGACATTTGCTTTACTACAACGCCACCATCCACCCCTACAGCTACTTCAGGCACGTTTTAGACACATTCCAAGGGCTCAGAACTCCAACACATTAGGGTCCTAACCAGTCACACGGATTTCAAGCAAAACTTTAAAATGTCGACGTTTCAATTTTTTCCAGATTTTTAGAAATTTTGAAACGAGAAAATTTAACTGTTTCCTAAAAGTTTCGATGAAGATTCGAGCTTCAACTCGGAGTTTCTAAGTTTCAGTAATGTTTCCGACCAATAAGAGTCCTCCATGAAGAATAAAATGTTTAGTTTCAAAAAGGAATTTAGAAAAAATAATTAAAGCAAATTTCGATTTTACGAAGCTTCGAGTATTCCTGAAATTTCTATTTTTTCTAAATTTTTACTTTTTAAGTATAAATTCAACAGTCAGTCTCTAGGTCTCTAGCTCTAGATATAGTCAGACTATACAGACAGTTCAGATGCCAGATGAAAATGTTAGATTCAGTACTAATGGATCTAACTATTTTATAAAACTGCTGCTAATCAGTTTTCTTTTAGATTTCTATGGGAAGCTTTCATCACAGCAGTAATGTTCATCCAATTTTTTCTGTTGCCTTTGGACCCAGCCTTCTACGCAAGATCCCAAGTTACATTTATAAATAGTCCACTATACAACTGGTCAGTTGCAACTTTGGACATCTTCCTTTGTCTGGACGTTCTGATGAACTTTTTCACCGGTTACTATTGCGAAAAACGTAAGGAGATAGTCCTCGAACTTAAAAGCATCAGATGGTAACGCAAACGCAACGAAATATGGAACTATTTTAACGCTCTAGTAACAATTACAGGAACTACTTGAAGGGGCAGTTCTTCGTGGATTTGCTATCGTCGTTTCCAATTTATTTTTTTGGAAATTGGGTCATCTCCGAAACGCACGAATGGGTGTGGAAATTCGTCCGATTGATAAAACTGCTACGTCTGATTTCATTCGTGAAATACGTCCAATACTTATGCAGGGTAAGATCAGAGCACGTGTAGGATTGGACATTTGTATTTGGGCGAGCGGGGTTCGAACGCCGTGGAAGGCAGACTTTTTTTTTAAACAATCGGACGTCGCCACTTTAAACATCGTGTAGGCTACTTTCGGTACTTCCTACACAATGGTATCATTTTTTTATGAGAGAGAAGTCGTTCGCGTAAAAAGTGTGTTGGTTAAATTAATCTAATAAAATAATTGTGAACAGAGCTCTCTAGATGTTCTCTGTAAGATGTAGATCCCAGCTAGAGAGCTGGGAGCTCTGTTGTATAGTAGTTGTTATGTAGTAGTTCTTATATAGTCGAGACCACTCTGGTAGAGACTCCTACAACTAGAGAGCTAGGATCTATATCCCAGTTAACCTTTTTTGCAACGATTTAACGCCTGCTGATCCTTTTAGTACTTTAATATCTCCTATTGTTTTGGAAGAGCGGTCTTGGCTATAGTGTTGGTGAAGGTTTATTGGCATAATTTAGTCTGCTACTACCTCTTGGTGAGCTACATAGATGATAAAAACAACACCTTGTTGCCGTAAGCCGATGCATTTATTATTTTATCATTACTTCTGCTTCATCAGGGTTTTTTTTTTCAGTCACTTGGAACGTAGACGCTTCCCAGAAGCATCTATTTACATCGATGGATTATACAAGGCTTCATTTCTAATGTACACCTCGTGGTACTCCAAACAACAAATGGGTGGTGTGCTACGACAGATTTACACAAACTACGCCTGGTTTATTTCAAAGGCTATTCAATTTTTTATGCTAGGTATTACTCTTTAACTACGTTACTATTACTGCTACTACTATTTTTCTTGTGGAACCAACCAAATCCCTTCCAGACACAGAGATTTGCTAAGACATTCGTCATTTGAAATATGGAGCCCTTTATAAGCTCAGATATTATGTCCAGATTTTGCGGATCTCCAAGACAGTGAGGGCCCTAAGCTATAGCGTGTGTAGTTTATGTATAAATTCAACAATGGAACGAACTCTTCCTTGGTTCTCTTCAAAAACTTGATGTACAAATCTTCTCCCCTGAAACCAAAAATACATTAAGAAACACAAGAGCAAGTGTGGTCGTGCTTTTTAATTTTTCTTGATTTTGAGGGGCAAAGATCTGTTACTAGTAGTCTCTGACCACTTCATCTGCATTGATTTTAAGTACACTGGATATAGAAATTGAGGAAATGTGGTGAGAAACTTCTAATTTTTAGGTGACTTTCAAAAGAGCGTAACTCAAATTTCTTTTCGAAATTTGTGACCTTAAAATTCAAAATCTTCTGTTTTCGTTGAAGTATTGAGTGTTTTCTCTTTCAAATAGAAACTTCTGAAGTTTTTTAAAGTTGAAAGCTAGACATAATTCGATTTTATTTAAATTAGAAATTTCGAAAAATGTTTTATTTTTAGAAATATCAAGTACTCCTTTTTAGAAATTTCGTTTTTTCGATTTTGAATTGAAATGTTTGCAGTCCCGACCCACTTTTTGGGAAACGCTGATCTATCTATTAACTGTACGATGAAAATTTCAGCAAGAACTCTGACGCTTCTCAGGGGTGTCAGTTCTTCGTATCAGAAGTATGCCCAAATGGAAAGACAGCTAGAAGACTACATGAGTGAGAAACAGCTACCTTTATACATGAGATCCAGATTGCTGCTCTACTACGACTTTCGATTTCATCGTAATTACTTCAGAGAAAGCGAAATATTTTCAACTTTGTCCGGACAACTTAGACAGGTTTGGAAATTTAGAAATTTTTACCATTTTTACCATTTTTGAACCCGCTGGATTAAATTCAAGTGGCCTTTGCATCACCTGGTCTTTCCAAATTAAAAAAGCGTTTTCTTATCAAAGGATCCATTCGTTGAGTTATGAGAAAGAAATTTTTTCTTTAAAAGATAATTTATTTTCGCATTAACTGGTTTTCCAAACTAAAGAAATGTTTCACTATCAATGGATCCATTCGTTGATTTATTAAAATGAATTTTTTTCTTTAGAAGAAACTTAATTTTTGTTTTCAGAAAAAAATTAATTTTTATTCAGAAGAAAATTAACTTTTGCATCAGCTGGTCTTCAAAACTAAAAAATTGCTTCTCTAGCAATGGATCCATTCGTTGATTTATCAAGAAAGTTCATTTTTGCCGTCATCTGATCTCCCAAATTAAAGAAATGTTTCTCTATCAATGGATTTACCATTTAGTTTATCAAAATGACATTTTTGTTCAGAAGAGGACTTGTTTTTGCATCTCCTGGTCTTCTAAATTAAAGAAATGTTGCTCTATTAATGGATTCAATGGTTAATTTATCAAAATGATTCTTTTCTTAAGAGGAGAATTCGTTTGTATATCTTCTGCTCTTCCAAATTAAAGAAATGTTTCTCCATCAATAGTACCACTCGTTGATTTATCAAAAAGATTTTTTTCTTCAAAAGAGAATCCGTTTTTGCATTTCCTGGTCTTCAAAATTAAAGAAATGTTCCTCTATCAATGGATCCATTCGATGATTTATCAAAATAAATTTTTTCCTTGAAAAAGAACCTCATTTTTCTTTGAAAGAAAATTTATTTTTGCACCACCTAGTCTTTAAAATTAAGGAAATGGTTCTCTGTCAATGGATCAATTCGTTGATTTATCAAAATGATTTTTTTCTTTAGAGCAAATTCATTTTTGCCATCACCTGGTCTTCCAAACTAAAGACATGTTTCTCTATCAATGGATTTCCTCTTTGATTTGTTAAAATGATCTTTTCGTTCAGAAGAGAATCCGTTTTTGCATCTTCTGGTCTCCTAAATTAAAGAAATGTTGCTCTATTGATGGATCCACTGGTTAATTTATCAAAATGATTCTTTTCTTAAAAAGTGAATTCGTTTTGTATCTTCCGGCCTTCCAAATTAAAGAAATGATTCTCCATCCATAATACCAATCGTTGATTTATCAAAAAGATTGTTTTTCTTTAGAGAAAATTCATTTTTGCCATCACCTGGTCTTCCAAATTAAAGACATGTTTCTCTATCAATGAATTTCCTCTTTTGTTTATCAAAATAATCCTTTTGTTCAGAAGAGAATTCGTTTTTGCATCTCCTGGTCTCCTAAATTAAAGAAATGTTGCTCTATTAATGGATCCACTGGTTAGTTTATCAAAATGATTCTTTTCTTCAGAAGAGAATTTGTTTTTGTATCTTCTGGCCTTCCAAATTAAAGAAATGTTTCTCCATTAATAATACCACTCGTTGATTTATCAAAAATGATTTTTTTCTTCAAAAGAGAATCCGTTTTTACATTTCCTGGTCTTCAAAATTAAAGAAATGTTCTCTATCAATGGATCCATTCTATGATTTATCAAAATGAATTTTTTTCTTGAAAAAAAACCTCATTTTTCTTTGAAAGAAAATTTATTTTTGCATCACCTAGTCTTTAAAATTAAGAAAATGTTTCTCTGTCAATGGATCAATTCGTTGATTTATCAAAATGAGTTTTTTTCTTTAGAGAAAATTCATTTTTGCCATTACCTGGTCTTCCAAACTAAAGACATGTTTCTCTATCAATGGATTTCCTCTTTGATTTGTTAAAATGATCTTTTCGTTCAGAAGAGAATCCGTTTTTGCATCTTCTGGTCTCCTAAATTAAAGAAATGTTGCTCTATTAATGGATCCACTGGTTAATTTATCAAAATGATTCTTTTCTTCAGAAGAGAATTCGTTTTTGTATCTTCTGCTCTTTCAAATTAAAGAAATGATTTTCCATCTATAATACCACTCGTTGATTTATCAAAAAGATTTTTTTCTTCAAAAGAGAATCCGTTTTTACATTTCCTGGTCTTCAAAATTAAAGAAATGTTCCTCTATCAATGGATCCATTCAATGATTTATCAAAATGATTTTTTTCCTTGAGAAAAAAACCTAATTTTTTCTTTGGAACCAAATTTATTTTTGCACCACCTAGTCTTTAAAATTAAAGAAATGTTTCCCTGTCAATGGATCAATTCGTTCATTTATCAAAATGATTTTATTCATTTTTGCCTGGTCTTCCAAACTAAAGACATGTTTCTCTATCAATGGATTTCCTCTTTGATTTGTTAAAACGATCTTTTTGTTCAGAAGAGAATCTGTTTTTGCATCTTCTGGTCTCCTAAATTAAAGAAATGTTGCTCTATTAATGGATCCACTGGTTAATTTATCAAAATGATTCTTTTCTTAAGAAGGGAATTCGTTTTCGTATCTCCTGGCCTTCCAAATTAAAGAAATGTTTCTCCATCAATAATACCACTCGTTGATTTATCAAAATGATTTTTTCTTTAGAAGAGAATTTGTTTTTGCATTCCCTGGTCTTCAAAATTAAAGAAATGTTTCTTCTTAGAAATGATCATTCTTAGAATTTTATTTTTGCACTGTCTTCAAAATAAAATTTTTCCTTGAATATAAAGATTCTTTTTCTTTAAAGAAAATTATTTTTGCACACCTGGTCTTTAAATTAAGAAATGTTTCTCTATCAATGGATTTCATCTTGATTTATCAAAATGATTTTGTTCAGAAAAGAATTTGTTTTTGCATCTCCTGGTCTTCCTAAATTAAAGAAATGTTGCTCTATCAATGGATCCACTTGTTAATTTATCAAAATGATTCTTTTCTTCAGAAGAGAATTCGTTTTTGTATCTTCTGGTCTTCCAAATTAAAGAAATGTTTCTCCATCAATAAACCACTCGTTGATTTATCAAAAGATTTTTTTCTTCAAAGAGAATCCGTTTTTCATTTCCTGGTCTTTAAAATTAAAGAAATGTTTCTCTTTCAAAAAACCCATTCATTGATGAAGTTGAATCGATTCTTTGATAAGGAACATTCTTTAACCTTCATCTCTATCTCTGAGGCAAGAACAAAGCAAAAGAGGAAAAAAACCTCTGGTATATTGAATAGAAGAAGCAGGGAATCAGAAGGCACACTAAGGTTAATCCAGTGGAGTCACCACCACGTATAACGTGAATTTATTTAGGAAATTATCCTCCACGCGTGCCGGAAGCTGGTTGAAAACGTCGGCTTTTTCAAAAATCTACCCAGCAACTTACTGATTCGCGTCGTTTCGTGCCTGAGATCGGAAATATATCTAATGAACGATGTTATCATCAGGGCCCATACCCAAGGCGATTGCATGTATTTTATAGCCACCGGAACCGTAGCAGTTTACAGCCCTTCTGGAAAAGAGGTATGTTTTGACCACTACAAAACTTTTCCGATCTTCCGAAATCTAGATTCTGGATTCTGGAATCTGGATCTGGAATCTGGATTCTGGAATTCTGGATTCTGGAATCTGGATTCTGGAATGTGGATTTAGTATAAGGTTGTAATCTTTTAGGTGTGCCACCTGGAGGATGGCGACTATTTTGGGGAAATCGCTTTGGTGTCCAAAACTGAGAAGAGGGTGGCCTCAGTTATAGCTGTGGCCCCTTGTGAACTCTACAGATTTGACGCTGGCGACTTCTCCAAAGCGATTCATCCGTATCCGGATCTTCTCGAGAACATCGAGCGTATAGCTCACGAGAGGATGGAAAGGACGGTGATGCTGGATGAGCACTATCGTAGGGAAATGGCCTGATAAAAGACATCTTGCGTGATTAGTTAAAGAAACACAACGTTACTAACTGTTTTTTTTTATTTGGTTAACTTATAGACTAAATAAAAATAAATTATTGATCTGCACAATTTTCTCAGTCTGTAGTACTAGATCCTCAGATTCGGGTTCGTGTATCTTACGTATTTGATGAGGTCTTCGTTCTCCTCGCAGACGAATGGTTTGCGATGGTGGCAGGCGACGTCGTGCCAGTTGACGCCATCCTTGTAGAAATTGTTCAAAACGGCCAGACAATTTTCGGAGGCGCCTCCTTGTTGGGCTTCGCGGTTGTCAGGTTGGGGTTTGCCAATACCACCGTTCTCGGACCAGTCGTTTTGGTCCCTTTGATTCGTTGGGGCCAATTTCTGGAGGACGGCGGTCCAGAACCAACCATTAACAGAAAGAGGTTGGAGATCTGCCCTGTCGCAACCCTTGAAATCGCAGAGACGTCCAGAGGTCCAGATATACTTGACCTGTCGATAAAATGGTTTAAGATTAGTAACATTTGATTGGGCCGGAGTTTCTACTAAACATCAACGATCTATTGTTGGTGGTTGAGGAACCCATGATCACACACGTTTAGATGGTTGCATTGTCTAGAGTCTAGATCGTATTCTAATTGAAGTTGAATTAAAGTGTAAGAAAGCGTTGCGTGCTAAGCCTTGTTTATGTTTGATTATCTCTAAATGTCAATAAAGATGAGCTTGTAACAAATTTCATTTTGATTACTTGCAATTCCTGCTTGATGTTGCTACTTTATGACTCCATTTACGATAATAGCACATAAGTCATCAAAAACAGAATCAAATATTATTTCTATATTTGACACCAAATGCAACAAGAAACTTAAAAAGTTGAAAAAAGTTGGCATTAAAATTCGGGAAATAGCTTATGGCAGCGTTTAAAAATGGGCGACTTATGGGCTAAGCCCCTCTCCTAATAAAAAAGCTGAGTTAACCCCCTTAAAACTATTTGAACATTATCACATTCTCTCATACATTTAAGGACCTTTTAAAACGCATTAACGAGTTTAACTACAAAGAATGTGGCAGTCTTTCTTCTTTTTTTCTTCTCTCGTATTTCAGTTTTTGAAGATAATCAAAGACCAGTCCACTAAAATCAAAAGTCGAATTTTTTAACAAAAAATCGTAATTTTCAAAAAACTAGAAATTTTTGGGAGAATTGGTCGAAACTTTCAAAAATTGAAACTCTCAATAAAGTAAGAAATTCCAAAGAATGGAAATGATGAAAAAATGTCGAAAAAAAACAAACTCATGATTTTCAAAAATAAAGTCCAATTTTTAAAAAATCTAAACTTTAATGAATGAAGAAAACGTAATGAATCAAGTTGTATACTTTACTTTCCACAGCAAACTAAAAAATGATCATGATAAAGCGTTTTTCACGCTGTGACGTAACTGCCGCAATAAAATCAATGAACTATAGGAAGAAAGTTCAACGTAACATCCAAAGATGCAACTGGTTTAATAACTCTCTCTAATTTCTTACATAAGGACTTATCAATTGTTAAACTTTTATCAATCTGAATTCCAACGATCTTCAACGGTACTGATCCATGTCTGTGTTGAAACTCGTGATCACCTTTGATGAAAAATAATGGGTCAATGATTTCCATAAGTGAGTGTACTTGGTATTTAATGCAGTTAAGTAAATTTGCGTCAGAGTGATAACTTTACAATTTACTCGCATGTCAGTCGCAGGGACATTAGTAGAAAGCATCAGCGCTAACAAACATTAAATGATCGGCTTTCGTATTGAAAAAAAATGTTGCCGTTAAAGGTAAACAAAAGTCGACTTACGTTCTCGTCGACGAGACGTTTTTTCACCCATTCGTTTTCAGCGCTGGTTTCTAACGAAATGAGGTCCATACAACGCTGTCTGCAATAGTTTCTACCTCCTAGCCAATCTTCTTCGACATCTTTGGTGGCAGAGTCCCTCCAGCTGAAGAAATATCCTTTACCTGTAAGAGACAACAACATGAAAGCATTGTACACACCCATCGTCTCAGTATTTTTATCTAAAGGTCAAAATTCTTCTCCAAACTTTGAATGGAAACTTATAATTTTTTATAAACCATAGATTTTTCCCAAAATTTCGCTCATAATTTCTAGCCTTAACTCAAAATTTGGACTTCCAACTTTCCACACATTTTTACAATTTAAAATTTGAATTTTTACTTCTTAAATTGTATTTCCTTTCAAAATTTCTTCTCAAATTTACATCGACATTTAGAGTTTGAAGTCAAAATATAGAAATTGAACTCGAAAATGTAAAATGTTTTTCAAAATTTCGAGTTTCAAGTCGAAATATGGAGATTAACGTTTGTGATCTCCAAAAAGTATCAGTCGAAATTTTAAAATTAAGATTAGAATTGAACTATTAAGAAAAAAAAGTCTAAATGTCTAGTTTAAAATGTTTGAGTTGAAGAATAAAGTTCAAGCTTAATTCTATAATGCACAGACCAATAGGTTTGAACATTTATTAGATTCGAAGTTTGGAAACCAAATACCGGTTTCGATCTTGTTAGATCTCGTCGGTATTTGGTTTCCAAACTTCGAATCTAATAAATGTTCAAACCTATTGGTCTGTGCATTATAGAATCCTTGTCTTCTGGGAACTCTCCTAGAGAGCAACCGCTTCGCTAGGTGGCAGTGTTTCAACTGTTGGTAGTTCAGCTACCTATGATTCACTATACCCGCCTGGATGGCTGCATGAATTTGTAGTCTAGGTTGCATTCTTCTTGCATTCAAGCTTAATATTGATTTTGAATTTAAAAGCAAAATTTCAATTCAAAAAACTACCAAACAAAAAAATTGAAATTTAGAAACCTAAGGGGAAACTAGAAATTAAAAACTTTGAACTCTCTTTTTAGATTTAAATATCGACCTGAATTCGAAATGCTAAGAAAAAATTCGAAATTTAAAATTTAAAAAGGTTTTCGACATTTTTTTAATTTTTCAATTTAGACTCAAAGTTTCATGTCCAAAATCAAAATTTTAGAGAAAAAACTGAATCCAAAAACTTTGAGAAAAAAAGTCGTGAAGAACAAATGGAAATTTTGTTTTTAATCGGCAATGTCAAAATGTAGAAAAAGTATCCAAATTTTCGTGTTTAAAGTCGAAAATTTCGCTTCTGAAGTCGAAAATTTGCTTCTGAAGTCGAAAAGTTGCTTCTGAAGTCGAAAATTTAATATTTTAAAGTTGAATTGTTGAGATGAAAATCAAAAACTTCTAAAAAACAATATTTCTCAAAATTTCTAACAAAATATTGACTGAAATTTCAGAAAAAATATACTCAAAAATTTCTGATTTAAAATCGAAGTTTTAACTTTTTTTAAGTTTAAACTTTAAAGAGCTTTAGATATTTCTACTCGCACTAAAGAAAAACTCATTATTTTAAGAACAAGCGCGAAATGTGAACTTTAAATTTAAAAAAAAAAAACAAAAATCTAAAAAGAGTTCTCAAAATTTCGTATTTAAGAACGAAATGTTGCTCTGAAGTCGAAAATTTAATTTTAAAGTGGAATTATTGAGATCACACTTTAAAAAACTTTAGCTATTATTACTCGAACTAAAGAAAAACTCATTATTTTAGGAATAAGCACGAAATGTCAAGTTTAAATTTAAGAAAAAAACGAAAATCTAAAAAGAGTTCTCAAAATTTCGTATTTAAAAACTGAAACGTTACTCTGAAGTCGAAAATTTAATTTTAAAGTCGAATTATTGAGATAAAATTGAAAAAACTTATAGAGAAAGATATTTCGCGGAAATTTTTATAAAAAAAATATTCACTGAAATTTCAAAAAAAATGTTCTCAACATTTCTGGTTTTAAATTAAATTGTGTCCCAGTTTCAACTTTTCAAAGTTTAGGTTAAGTTCAACCTTTAAAGAAATTTCCATTCGAACTAAAGAAAAATTCATTACTTTAAAGAAAAATACGAAATTTCGAATTTAAATTAAAAATTTCGGAAATAAGCTTTAAAAATGTTACGACAAAAAATATTTCTCGTAATTTTTAGATTAGGGTCAATAATTTACGTTTTTATTGAATACTTTGATATCGAGACTATTCTCATAATTTCGAAGATATTCTGCGGTTAAAGTTAAAATGTCGAAATGAAATAGCAAATTTAGAGAATTCTGCGGCAAAGCGTTGATTTTTCAGGAAAAATCAGAAATTAAAATCGAAACAGGAAAAATTTCAGAAATAAAAAAATAGATTTTAGTAAACTTCAAATTTTAGAAGCAAAATGTTGAGACTGAAATTTCAAAAATATCAAAGGCATTTTAAGATATTTTTTAAAATATCAGTCGAAATTACGAAATCAAAGTTAAAATGTTCGTGCTACAGTGAAATATTTTGAAAAAGAAATCTCAAGAAATTCTAAAAATAATGTTTCGAGTTAAAGTCAAAATTCGCATTTAAAAGTCAAAAATTCGAGATTCAAATCGAATTTTGGAAAAAAAATTGAAAAAACGAAATTTTTTAAAAAATGTTTCTCGAAATTTCTAAAACAAAATGTTTCTTGGAATTTCTAAAAATAAATATTTTTTCATAATTTCTGATTTAATAAAATCAAATTATATCCGAGTTTCAACTTAAAACAACTTCACAAATTTTTACTTGAACTGAGAGAAACCCTCACTAATTCAAGAAAAAACAGAGGAAATTTTGAATTTAAAGTCAAAATTTCATCGGAAAGTTCGAAAGCGTTGATTAAAAACACTTAAAATGGAAGATAGGTGGAATTATTTTCAAAATAAAATATATGGAAATTCCAAGGTGAAATAACACGTAATAATTTTATACGAAGATAAGAAAAGGGAAAGGGGGAGAAACGAGAGAGAGGGAGAGGGACAGAGGGACAGGGGCAGAAAGAGAGAGGAGCAAGAGAGGGGCGAAAAAGACAGAGGAAGAGAAAGAGAGAGAGGGAGAGAGGGAGAGGAAGAGCGGGAGAGAGGAAGAGAATGAGAGAGGAGAAAGAAAGAAGAAAGAAAAAAGAAATATAGATGACGAGGAAGAGAGGGAGAGAGAGGGGGAGAAAGAAAGAAAAAGAAAGAGAGAGGGGAGGGGGGAAAAGAGAAAGGAGAAATTGGAGAATAGAGAGAGGGGGGGAAGAAGAGAGAGAAAGAAAAAGGAGGTAGAGAGGAGAAAGAAAGAAGAGAGGAAGAGGGAGAAAGAAAGAGAGAGGGAGATAGAAAGAGAGAAGAAAGGGAGGAGAGAGAGAGAGAGAGAAAGAGAGGGGAGAAAGAGAGAGGAGAAAGAGAGAAGAAAGAGAGAATTAAAAAAAGATAGCGGGGTGGAAGAGGGAGAGGGGGAGAATGGGAGAGAGGAGAAAGAAAGAAGAAAGAAAGAAAGAGAGAGGGGAGAGGGAGAAAAGAGAAAGGAGAAATGGGAGAATAGAGAGAGAGAGGGAGGGAGAGAGAGAGAGAGGGAGGGAGAGAGAGAGAGAGAGAGAGAGAGAGAAAAAAGAGATAGAGAGGAGAATGAGAGAAAAGAAAGAAGAGAGAGAGAGAAAGAGAGAGAGGAGAAAGAGAGAAGAAAGAGAGAAAGAAAGAAAGATAGCGGAGTGGGAGAGAGAGAGAGAGGGGGAAAGAGAAAGAAAAAGAAAGAGAGAGAGGGAAAAAGAGAAAGGAGAAATAGAAGAATAGAAAGAGATATATATAAAGGGGAGAAAGAAAGAGAGAGAGAGAAAGAGAGAGGAGAAAGAGAGGGGCGAGAGAAAGCGGGAGAGAATGAGAGAGAGAAGAAAAACGGAAGAAAGAGAGAAAGAAAGAAAGATAGCGGGGCGGGAGAGGGAGAGAGCGAGAGAATGAGAGAGAGGAGAAAGAAAGAAGAAAGAAAGAAAGAGAGAGGGGAGAGGAGGAAAAGAGAAAGGAGAAATGGGAGAATAGAAAGAGAGGGAGGGAGAGGGAGGGAGAGAAAAAAAGAGATAGAGAGGAGAAAGAGAGAAAACAACGGAGAGAGAGAAAGAAAGAGAGAGAGAGAGAGAGAAAGAGAGAGGAAAAGAGAGGAGCGAGAGAAAGGGAGAGAAAATGAGAGAGAGGAGAAAGAGAGAAGAAAGAGAGAAAGAAAGAAAGATAGCGGAGTGGGAGAGAGAGAGGGGAAGAAAGAAGAAAGAGAGAAAGAAGGAAAGATAGCGAAGTGGGAGAGAGAGAAGGGGAGAAAGAAAGAAAAAGAAAGAGAGAGAGGGGGGAAAAGAGAAAGGAGAATAGGAGAATAGAGAGAGAGAGATATATAGAGAGAGAGAGAGAGAGAGAGAGAGAGAGAGAGAGAGAGAGAGGAAGAGGAAGAGGAAGAGAGAGAGAAAGAGAGAGAGAAAGAGAGAGAGAAAGATAGAGAGAGAAAGAGAGAGAGAGAAGGAGAGAGAAAGAGAAAGAGAGGGAGAGAAAGAGAGTGTGAGAGAGGAAGAGAGAGAGGAAGAGAAAGAGAGATAAAGAAGGAGAGAAAGAAAGAGAGAGAGAAGGGGGAATGAGAAAGGAGAAATAGGATAAGAAAGAGAGAGAGAAAGAGAGGAGAGAGAAGAAGAGAGAGAGAGAGAAGAGAGAAGAGAGAAGAGAGAAGAGAGAAGAGAAAGAGAGAAAAGAGGAGAAAGAAAGGAGGCAGAGGAGAGAGAGGAGAGAGAGAGAGAGAGAGAGAGAGAGAGAGAGAGAGAGAGGAAGGAGAGAAAAAAGAGGGAAAGAAAAAAGAAATAGAGAGAGAGAAAGGAAGAAAGAGAGAAAAGAGAGAGAGAAAGAAAGAGAGAGAAGGAGGAGAGAAAGAAAGGGGACAGAGGGAGGGAGAGAAGAAAGAGAAAGAGAGAGAAAGAGAGAAATAGAGAGAGAGAGAGGAGAAAGATAGAGAGCAGAGAGAGAGGAGAGAGAAAAGAGAGGAGAGAGCGAAAGAAAGAGAAAGAAAAGGAAAGAGAGAGAGAGAGAGAGAAGAGAAAGTAAAAATAGAGGAAAGAGAGAGAGAAAGAAAATGAGGAAACAAGAGACAGAGAGAAAGAAAGAAAGAGAGGGAGGGGGAGAGAGAAAGAACGAGAAAAAGAGAAAGAAAGGAGAGGAGAGAAGAGGGAAAAGGACAGAGAGAAAATCTAAATTTTCAAAAATGTTCTTCAAATGAAATCGTAATTTTCAGAAAGATTTTTTTTATGTCAAAGATTTAAACAAATTGAAATTTTTGAAAAATGGAAATCTTGGGAAAACTTTATAGTTTTTTAAAACGGGAAAACTTGGAAGAAGGTCTAACTTTTAAAAAAAATCGAAAGTTTAAAAAAAAGTCAATACTTTTAGAGAGCTCAAATATTCAGGAAAACGTAAAGTATTCAAAAAAATGTTTAGTTTTAATAAAGGCAAAATTTTCAAAATGGTCCCACTGTAACAAATTTCCAAGAGTCGAAGGTTTCCAAAAAACTAATTTTCCAAAAAAAAAAGGCAAAATTTACGAAACAATCAAAATATTGAGACGAATTTTAAATGTAGAAAATTGTTGAAATTTTAAAAAAGTCAAAACTTCCAAGAAATCAAAATTTTGACAAGAAATTTAAAAAAAATGGAAAAATTGAAAAACAAAGTCTTGTCCCCTGAAACCAAGAAAGATGTGATTTTTAATCTTTATTGATTTCAGGGGACAAGATTTGTATTTCAATTTTTAAGATAACCAAGGACCATTCCGTTCCACTAAAAAAAACCTGAAGTTCAAAGTGACTCATTTTTAAAAAAAAATCGAAGTTTCGAAAAATGTTTAGATTTGAAAAATTGAAAGTCAAAAAATAAAACAAAATTTGCAGAAAACAATCTGTTCAAGTAGAATTGTTTCGTAAAGTCTAAGTTTGCAATAAAAACAGACAAATTTATAACATAAAATTCTGAAAAAAGAAGTTCAATTTTTCAAAAATTAAATACTTCGAAAAAAGATAAAACGTAAAAAAAATGTTCTGTAAATTTGTCAAAATAAGTAGAAGTAGAAAATTCGATAATTACAAAAAGGTACAAATTTTGAGTAAAAAAATAGAAATTTTCAAATACATCGAAATTACGAGAGTCGAAATTGTCAAAATAAGACAAAATTTGAAAAAGAAGTCAAAAGTACAGAATATGTAATTGACATTATTTTGAAGTCAAAATCTTGATAAAATTCAAATATCTGAAATAATGACAAAATATTGACTGAAATTTCAGAAAAAAATATTCTCAGAATTTCTGGTTTAAAATCGAAGTTTTTTAACTTTTTTTAGGTTCAAACTTTAAAGAACTTTGGATATTTCTACTCGAACTAAGGAAAAACTCATTATTTTAAGGGTAAGCATGCAATCTCAAGTTTAAATTAAAAAAAAAAACAAAAATTTAAAAAGAGTTCTCAAAATTTCGTATTTAAGATCGCAATTTTGCTCTGAAGTCGAAAATTTATTTTAAAGCCGAATTACTGAGATAAAATTGAAAAACTTGTAAAAAAAGATATTTCGCGGAATTTCCAAAAAAAATTAAAAAAATATTGGCTAAAATTCCGTAAATTTGTTAATATAAGTAGCAGTTTTCAAAAAATTCAATAATTAAAAAAAGGTAAAAATTTTGAGTAAAAAAATAGAAATTTTCAAATACATCGAAATTACGAGAGTCGTAATTTTCAAAATAAGACAAAATTTTGAAAAGAAGTCAAAAGTGCAGAATATGTAATTGACATTATTTTTGAAGTCAAAATCTTGATAAAATTCAAATATCTGAAATAATGACAAAATATTGACTGAAATTTTAGAAAAAAGTATTCTCAAAATTTCTGGTTTAAAATCGAAGTTTTTTAACTTTTTTTAGGTTCAAACTTTAAAGAACTTTGAATATTTCTACTCGAACTAAGGAAAAACTCATTATTTTAAGGGTAAGCATGCAATGTCAAGTTTAAATTTAAAAAAAAAAACAAAAATTTAAAAGGAGTTCTCAAAATGTCGTATTTAAGATCGCAATTTTGCTCTAAAGTCGAAAATTTATTTTAAAGTTGAATTACTGGGATAAAATTGAAAAAACTTGTAAAAAAAGATATTTCGCAGAATTTCCAAAAAAAACATTAAAAAAATATTGGCTGAAATTCCGTAAATTTGTTAATATAAGTGGCAGTTTTCAAAAAAATTCGAAAATTACAAAAAGGTAAAAATGTTGAGTAAAAAAAATAAAAATTTTCAAATACATCGAAATTACGAGAGTCGAAATTTTCAAAATAAGATAAAATTTTGAAAAGAAGTCAAAAGTACAGAATATGTAATTGACATTATTTTTGAAGTCAAAATCTTGATAAAATTCAAATATCTGAAATAATGACAAAATATTGACTGAAATTTCAGAAAAAAGTATTCTCAAAATTTCTGGTTTAAAATCGAAGTTTTTTAACTTTTTTTAGGTTCAAACTTTAAAGAACTTTGGATATTTCTACTCGAACTAAGGAAAAACTCATTATTTTAAAGGTAAGCATGCAATCTCAAGTTTAAATTAAAAAAAAAATTAAAAAGAGTTCTCAAAATTTCCTATTTAAGATCGCAATTTTGCTATGAAGTCGAAAATTTATTTTAAAGCCGAATTACTGAGATAAAATTGAAAAAACTTGTAAAAAAAAGATATTTCGCAGAATTTCCAAAAAAAATTAAAAAAATATTGGCTGAAATTCCGTAAATTTGTTAATATAACGTAGCAGTTTTCAAAAAAAATTCGAAAATTACAAAAAGGTAAAAATGTTGAGTAAAAAAATAGAAATTTTCAAATACTATCGAAATAACGAGAGTCCGAAATTTTCAAAATAAGACAAAATTTTGAAAAGAAGTCAAAAGTACAGAATATGTAATTAACATTATTTCTGAAATCAAAACCTTGAAAAAATTCAAATCCTCTGAAATAATGACATTTACAAAAGTCGAAATTTTTAAAAGAAAAACTTTCCAAAAAATCAAAATTTAAAATAAATTGAATTCTTCAAGAAGAAAAATGTAAATTTTATTAATCTACAAAGTACGAAAAAAAATCTTGAAAAAGTCGAAATTTTGAAGACTCGAAATTAAATAAACTAACATTTTTTAAAAAATCATAATTTGAAAAAATCAAAATTTTAAAAAAATCAAACTTCAAAAATAAAAATTTTCCAAAAATCAAAATTTTCCAAAAATCAAAATTTTCAAAAAATCAAAATTTTACAAAAAAGTTTCACTTAAATAAATTAAAATATCAAGCCAAAATATTTAATCAAAATTCACTTCTCAAAAACAATCGAAATTTTACCAAAATCATTTACGATAAAAAATATATCTTCAAAAAAGTTGAAAGTTTCTAAAAAAGCAGAATTTTTTCAAAAAAGATTCAAACTGATAAATTTCTAAATAATCAAAATTTTAAATCATTGAATTTTCAAACAAATTAGATTTACAAGAAAATTGAAATGTAAGAGGCAAACTTTTCAAAAGATCAAAATTTGAGAAAGAAAGTGGCTATTTTGAAGAGTCGAAATTTTCAAAGTAGTCAAAATTTTCAGTCATTTCAAAATACGATAAAAAGATTTTTTTTTGAAAATAACAAGTTGCGGAAACGTCAAAAATTCAGGTGGAAACGGACTGGTCTTTGGTTATTTTCAAAAGTTAAAATACAAATCCAAATCTCTTTGAATTGACAATCGAAACTCGTTAGAGCAACCTTTGTTGTGTTTTTTAATCTTTCTTGGTTTCAAGGGACAAGACTTGTATTTCAATTTTTCAAAAATTTAAATTAGAATTTTCGAAAAGAATCGAAGATTTGCAAAAATAGTCGGAATTTGGATTAACTGAAACGTCAGTAACGTAACAATTTTCAAAACTTTGAAAACTACGATGAAATCGCGTCATTTTCAAAAAGGTCTAAATTTTCAATAGAAGTTGAATTTTTTTAAAAAAGTCAGTATTTTTAGGGACCAGAAGTTTAGTAACAAAATTAAATCCTTGGACCTAATTAGAATATTTTTAAAATATTTTGACACGTGATGCGGATTTGTGGAAAAAGTAATAAACATCAAAAAATCCAGACAACATGTGGGGAGAATTGACATAAAGATTAACGTGCAACTGAGGCGAGTATGGCTCCCGAACTAGAAAATGAGGTAAGAAGGATATTTTTTATCACGACAACGTTAAATAATTCAACAAATATTGAATGGCCTCAATTTGAATGATTAGGAAAACAAATCATATATGTATTAAAATTATCAAGTAGAACATTAGGCAATCTAATTAGCTATTCCCTTCTCATTATCAAATTTCACCTTCTAAGGGGCCAACATATAAAATTTCGAGCATGTTCCCATAGTGACCTTAGAAAATAGAAACCTTAATCCTAAACGAGTATCCTTCGAATTTATTACTCAAGTGCTAATGCATTTCGAGAATAAAGATGTTTACATCTGAATTAATACTTTGTCGTCACGTCGATACACAATTCCAGATAGAAAGTTACGTAATTGGGAAGATCTAATTTGAATTTTAAAAGACCAAACCAAGGTCGCCAAACGGATATTAGTTCTTCCATTGTTTACGCCTCGCCGGCCAAGAAAATCAAATTTATGTGAAAACTTTATCGCCTTCTTTAGGCATGAAACGAATTTCCGGAGAACATAACAGTGGCGATATGCCACTGACGAATGTACCACTGGAATCTAATGCCTCAGATAAACAGATTTGAACATTAGGGTGCGTTTAGATTTAGAGACTTTATTCTATACATTTCACTCTGACAAAATATCAAACTCTCCTTAAGAGAAACCATGCAAGCTACTCTCAAGTTAGTTGATACTTATGTCAGAGAGAAATGTACGGAATAAAATGTCTAATCTAAACGCACCTCTCTTGTTCCGGCAAGTAAGTATTATAGAATCAACGGATGTTGCCCGAGTAATTCTTAATACTACCGCCACCTATTGGCCCACAGGAGAAACTATAACCAACGCCCACAAGTAGTCGCATGCATATATAAAACGAGTTTCCTCGTAGGAAGCTAAGAAGACATTCATAGGCCACGAAGACCCACCAAGCAATGCTACTGGACGACGTATCATGAAATTTATTAGAAAAAAAAAGACCTACAAGTCCTGATGACATGTTAAGGAATTACTCTGTTAAAAAAAATAAAATAGGTAATTTTCTAAAAATAGAAATACAAATCTTGTCCTCTGAAACCTTGGCAGGAAGCTAAGAAGACATTCATGGCCACGAAGACCCACCAAGCAATGCTACTGACGACGTAGCATGAAATTTATTAGAAAAAAAAGACCTACAAGTCCTGATGACATGTTAAGGAATTACTCTGTTAAAAAAATAAAATAGGTAATTTTCTAAAAATAGAAATACAAATCTTGTCCCTTGAAACCAAAAAAGATTAAAAAATACAACAAAGGCTGCCAAGCTATCATCTTCAGAGAGATACTGGTGATGATGATAGCTTGGCTATCGAAACGCGTTAGAGCAACTTTTGTTGTGTTTTTTAATCTTTCTCGGTTCCAGAGAACAAGATTTGTATTTCAATTTTTGAAGATCACCAAGAGAGAGTCCGTTCCATCAAAAATAGGTAATTTTCTAACTACACTTTTTAACGACGTGACACATCAACGATAGAAGCCCAATTTTGTTCACAAGCAGAAGTTTCAAAAGCACAAATTTGTTCAGAAAAGACGAATTCTGCAATTCCAACTTCTGAAAAATTATATAACAAAAAATCATTTTTGAACGACCAAGTTATTCTAATGCACAGGCCAATAGGTTTGAACATTTATTAGATTCGATGTTTGGAAACCAAATTCAAGTAGCCCTCCTTTGCAGTCTAAGTTGTATTTTACTTACATACGAGATTCTTGGCGAAGCCCATAGTTTTCTCTACGGACCAATAGGTGGCGGTAGTTTGGGAGTCACACGCTTGACGTTCATTGATTCTTTAGTACTTACTTATCGGAACTTTTGTTAGAATTCGAGCTCTGATATACCAAACTGACGAGATCTAACAAGATCAAAACCGATCTTTGGTTTCCAAACTTCCAATCTAATAAATGTTCACACCTATTGGCCGGTATCCTTGTCTCCTTTGGGAACTTTCCTAGAGAGCAAATTGCTTCGCTAGGTGGCACTGTTTCAACTGTTGGGGTAGTTCAAAGCTACTACTTATAGGAATGCAAACGATAATTCGATGTTTTGAAAGCATCGATGTATCGTTTGTAAACATCGATGTTTCAACATCGATGGTAAAGCATAAAAAATATCGATACATCGTTCAGTTTATAAACGATGTTTGAAAAATTGATGTATCGCTTCGTCATAGAAGTAGAGCCATCTGTTTGCATAGAATTGATAGGGCAAACGACCACATAATTTTAGTAACTAGTCACCCGATGGCAGCAGCGTATATTTAATAAATTGATGCTAAAATTGTATGCCGCAGGTTTACAATAAAATTATTTGAAAATTCATAGTTTAGCTATTTTTATTTCGCAATCTATAAAACAACCCAAATTTTGAAAGAAAAATTTTAAGAAAAGTTTTTCAAGTGCCAACTTTGAAAATTAGAAAACATTAACAAAATTTCTTAAAATGTCGATTTAAAATTTACAATTATTTATTTAGTATTTATTATTTTAAATATTCGAGCGAAAATCTTATCTCTATTCAAAATTTCTAGTTTAAACTTCAAATTTTCAATTCCTTCTCGAAATTTCGACTCTAATCTCAAGCTTCGACTTTAACCTAGAAATTTAGAGAACAAAGTCGAAATTTTGGTTATTGAAAATTAAAATAACTGAACACATTCTGCTGCCAACTGCCTAAAAATCATACCTAACCTAACCTAATCACAGAGTATAGAAATCTCGAGATTAACATCGAAATTTCAAGAAAAAATTCAAAAATTAAAGTCCAAATATCGAGATTTAATCTCAAAATTTCAACTTTAATTTCAAATTGTCGATTTTAATCTCGAAATATCGACTTTTTTCTCGAAATTTAAAGATTAAAGTCCAAATATCGAACTTTAAATCAAAATGTCGACTTTAATCTTGAAATTTCGATTTTTTTTTCGAAATTTCGACTCTAATCTCAAGCTTCGACTTTAACCTAGAAAGTTAGAGAACAAAGTCGAAATTTTGGTTATCGAAAATTAAAATAACTGAACACATTCTGCTGCCAACTGCCTAAAAATCATAACTAACCTAACCTAATCACAGAGTATAGAAATCTCGAGATTAACATCGACATTTCCAATATTTCCTGAAATTTCAAGAAAAAAATCAAAGATTGAAGTCCAAATATCGAACTTTAATCTCAAAATTTCGACTTTAATTTCAAAATGTCAACTTTAATCTCAAAATTTCGACTTTAATTTTGAAATTTTTCCCAACATTTGGAGTGCAATCTAGAATTTTATAAATTCGACAACTGAGAATTTGTTATAAATATTTGATGTGTTTTATTCCTTATTTCTTTCTATAAGTATGTCGAGATTTCCAGAGAAAAAAATTAACTTTTTTAAAAAAATCTAATTTTTGAATCAAAAGTAAAAGTTTCAAAAACAGAATTCTCAAAATTTCGAACCTAATTTCCAAATTTTCAATAAGAAGAGAAGTTATTAATTTTTGAGTACAAATTTTAATACCTACCACTAGAAATTGGAAATTTTTATCAAAATTGCATGCTTTAATTTGAACATTAAACATCGTTCTTTGAATCCAAAATTTTTTCGAAATATCGAATCTGTCCTAAAATTTTGTAATAAACCAGATTTTATTTTTACAAACTTTGGTTTCTTTCCCAAAATTTGAGCTTTTTTTTCCAAATTCAAAGTGATAACCTTAAATTTTTATCGAAAATTGAAACTTTTTTATAAATATTTCAGATTAAAGCGGACATTTTTTAACATTTTGAGTTTGAATTTTAAATGTTGAAGTTTCCCTTCAATTCATTTTAATTTTTTTAAAAGTTTATTTACTTTTTCAAAATTTTAGCTTTTTAAAAATTTCGATAATTTTAAAATTTCGTTACTTTTTAAAATTCTAAAATTTGTAAGTTTCCTAACATTTCACTTTTTGATAAAATCTTTCGAATTTGTTTTGAATATTTCGCCGTAGTTTTTAAATTGTAGATTTTTTTTTGAAAAGTTTGACTTATTTCAAAATTTAAACTTTTTTGAAAATTCAGATTATTTTTAAATCACAGAATTCTTTCAAGATTCTACTTCATTTTTGAAATTTTTAGGTATTTATCAAAATTTCGAAAATTTTTGTTAAAAATCCTGACTTTCGGGATAACAATTTAAAAAATTAAATTGGAACGACTTTTCAAAAATTTTAGTTTTTTAAATTTTGTTTTTTAGTAAAAAAAAATGTTAATTTTTATTATAAATTCAGCATCATTGAAAATTTTTCACCATTATTTTTTTTCGAAAATTTTGACTTTTTAATTTTCGACATTATTTCAAAATTTTGACTATTTTTCACATTGTTGTCCGTTATCGGTTCGAATGATTAACACTTGGTGAATTGTAACTACTTTATTTTTAAACTGAACTCGGAACACTACAATTCACTAACATTGTCTAATTAACCTAACTTATTCATTGAAATCTGACTAACTAACTGAAGGGAAAAGCGACCGCCTTATATAGGTACCGCTTCGGGTTCTAGAAGGAACAAGCAGATAAGACTTATCGTTTGTCGAAATTTCTGGAACGCTTATCTGCCAATTGATTCACTATCGCGGCTGCTTCCCCTTATCAAATTTTCTAGAAACTTCCTAACTAAATTTTATAGTCAAATTTTGTCACAATATTTTCGAACTTTTTTGGAAACTTTTATTTTGTTCAAAATTAAAATTTATTTTTAAATCTTCAAAAATGTCGCCTTCTGAAAATTTTCATTTTTTCAAATCTTTTTCATAATTTTACCTTAAAATATTTTACTATTTTTCAAAATTGCAACTCTTTTTAAAATATCGAATTTTTCAGAATTTCCAGATTTTTGAAAATTTTTATTGAAATTTTTTTTAATGAAAATGTCGATGTTTTCCTATGTTTCGACTATCAAAATTTTAATTTAAAATTCGTCTGTTAAAATTTCAACTTTTTCGTAAATTTAAAATATTTTCAAAAATGTCGTTTTTCAAAAAATTTCGAATCCTTTGGAAAAAATTTTTAAAATTCAATATTTTAAAAAGTTTGGCGTTAATACTTTTTTAATAAGGGTTAAATAATTATTTCGCTTTTTTTTTGAAAAACCAGAATTTAATTTTTTATGAAAATTTCGACATTTTTCAAAATTTGGTGTTTTTATAAAATTTTGGAAGCTTTTCAAAAAAGATGTTTCCAAACTTTAGCATTTTTTAAAATTTCGACATTTTTAAAGTTCATTTACCTTTGAAAATTCCAAAATTTTGTATTCAACCAAATATAACATTAGTTAAAATAAAACTTTTAGAAACTTCAAGTTTAAAGACGAAATTTTGCATTCTTTACTCAAAATTTCGATTTTAATCTCGAAATATCGACTTTTTTCTCGAAATTCAAAGATTAAAGTCCAAATATCGAACTGTAATCTTAAAATTTCGACTTTAATTTCAAAGTTTCGGCTTTAATCTCAAAATTTCGACTTTAATCTCGAAATTTCGATTTTTTTCTCGAAATTTCGACTCTAATCTCAAGCTTCGACTTTAACCTAGAAATTTAGAGAACAAAGTCGAAATTTTGGTTATTGAAAATTAAAATAACTGAACACATTCTGCTGCCAACTGCCTAAAAATCATACCTAACCTAACCTAATCACAGAGTAGAGAAATCTCGAGATTAACATCGACATTTCCAATATTTCCTGAAATTTCAAGAAAAAATTCAAAAATTAAAGTCCAAATATCGAACTTTAATTTCAAAATTTCGACTTTAATTTCAAAATGTCGACCTTAATCTTAAAATTTCGCCTTTAATCTTGAAATTTCGATTTTTTTCTCGAAATTTCGACTCTAATCTCAAGCTTCGACCGTAACCTAGAAAGTTAGAGAACAAAGTCGACATTTTGGTTATTGAAAATTAAAATAACTGAACACATTCTGCTGCCAACTGCCTAAAAATCATACCTAACCTAACCTAATCACAGAGTATAGAAATCTCGAGATTAACATCGAAATTTCAAGAAAAAATTCAAAAATTAAAATCCAAATATCGAATTTTAATCTCAAAATTTCAACTTTAATTTCAAAAATTAAAGTCCAAATATCGAACTTTAATCTCAAAATTTCGACTTAATTTCAAATTGTCGACTTTAATCTCAAAATTTCGACTTTAATCTTGAAATTTCGATTTTTTTCTCGAAATTTCGACTCTAATGTCAAGCTTCGACTTTAACCTAGAAAGTTAGAGAACAAAGTCGAAATTTTGGTTATTGAAAATTAAAATAACTGAACACATTCTGCTGCCAACTGCTTAAAAATCATACCTAACCTAACCTAATCACAGAGTATAGAAATCTCGAGATTAACATCGAAATTTCAAGAAAAAATTCAAAAATTAAAGTCCAAATATCGAATTTTAATCTCAAAATTTCAACTTTAATTTCAAATTGTCGATTTTAATCTCGAAATATCGACTTTTTTCTCGAAATTCAAAGATTAAAGTCCAAATATCGAACTTTAAATCAAAATGTCGACTTTAATCTTGAAATTTCGGTTTTTTCTCGAAATTTCGACTCTAATCTCAAGCTTCGACTTTAACCTAGAAATTTAGAGAACAAGGTCGAAATTTTGGTTATTGAAAATTAAAATAACTGAACACATTCTGCTGCCAACTTTCTAAAAATCATACCTAACCTAACCTAATCACAGAGTATAGAAATCTCGAGATTAACATCGAAATTTCCAATATTTCCTGAAATTTCAAGAAAAAAATCCAAAGATTAAAGTCCAAATATCGAACTTTAATCTCAAAATTTCGACTTTAATTTCAAAATGTCGACTTTAATCTCAAAATTTCGACTTTAATCTTGAAATTTCGATTTTTTTCTCGAAATTTCGACTCTAATCTCAAGCTTCGACTTTAACCTAGAAAGCTAGAGAACAAAGTCGAAATTTTGGTTATTGAAAATTAAAATAACTGAACACATTCTGCTGCCAATTGCCTAAAAATCATACCTAACCTAACCTAATCACAGAGTATAGAAATCTCGAGATTAACATCGAAATTTCCCAATATTTCCTGAAATTTCAAGAAAAAAGTCGAAGTTTTGAGTTTGCCTTTGATCGAAATGTCCATATTAAAGTCGAAGTTTTGACCTTAATTTTGGAATTGCTAGAAAAGAATTACAGTTCTGAGTTTAAAGGTAAAATTTCGAAATAGAAGTCGAATATTCGAAAAAAAAAAGTCGAAATTTCAATTCTAATCTCGGAATTTCGGAATAAAAGTCGAAATTTTAAGATTAACCTCGAAATTTTTAAAACCCATTTCATTTTAAGTTGATGTCTTTTCTACACCTTCGTAATTTTGACTTCTTAAGTCTGCAATTAAATATTTATTATTAAAAATGATCGGATATTGAAATACAAATCTTGTCCCCTGAAACCAAGAAAGATTAAAAAACACTAACAAAGGTTGCTCTAACGCAGTTTCCAATAGCCAAGATATCATCTTCAGAGAGATATTGTATCTTTCTGAAGATGATAGCTTGGCTGTCGAAACCTATTGGAGCAACCTTTTTGTGTTTTTTAATCTTTTTTGGTTCCAGGCAACAATATTTGTATTTCAATTTTTGAAGATAACCAAGGACCAGTCCGTTCCACCAAATAAAAAACATCGATGTATCGTTATTGAATAGCAATATTTAGGACATCGATGTTTCTTTAAAAAAAATATCGATGTTCAAATATCGATGCTTCTTTGAACGATGTTGCATCCCTAACTACCTATGATTCCACACTATCCCACGCCTGGAGGGCTGCATGAATTTGTATTCTACTTGCACGCACCAAGTTATTGTTGAGGTAAACATTTTTATCAACATTTAACGGAACGGCATCACCGGAACAGTGATTATTCCCGACGTTGACATTCCTTTATTTCCTTGTTAGAAAAAAGACTTACCATCGGGTGTCCTCTCGTGGATGGTTCTCTGGGCACACAACGCTGGTACAGGTGGTTCTAGAATCCTTCCATTCAGGAATTGTGCGCTGGCGATTGTGAATAGAGCGCAAGCGCCGAAGCCAAAATTTTCAGGACCATTTTTATCTGAAGAAGTGGAAAATAATAGTAAAGCTAAAATTATTATGATTATGACACAGAAACGTTATTACACGCTGGTTATGGTTTGACTGTTACGTCCGGTTTCAAATTAATAAGATGTTGAACTTGTATCATCTATTCTTGTGAAATGGTTTATTGTGTGAATAAAAACTAAACTAGTTTAAGGTTTCAACATATTAGAACAAGTGTGGTTCTACCGAATTTTGCATAATTATTCCATTTGTTATAAACTAGTTTAAGAACCTTTAGGCGGTGTTCGTTTTAAAAAAAGACCATCAGAATTGATGACCGTGACAGAAAAGTCACAACTGGACTAAAGAAACAGAAAGATATTTGAAAAAGATCCTGAAATTGACCGTGAATCAATTATTATAAAAATAGAATTTAACATCATTCACATTTCTAATAAATACGTTTTTTTTATATTTATTTTCTTGTTGTGATCTTACTTGTTGGATCACTAAAGTGCAAAATTGAACAAGCACTTCAACAAAATCTACTTTTAAATTGAGGGCAATTAAATTTTACACTTTTTTTAACTTCAAATCTCAGTAACAATCATTTCTAGTACTTTTAAGTAACTAATAATTTTTTTCTTGTAGTGTTTCCTTCGTGTGTTGGTGCTTTCATAGTTGTCACTTGACTTGGACAACCAATTAATTGTTTAAAAAAATGTCCCCAATATTTATGCAAACTATTGCAACAAAAGGCATCATTCGTTAATTATTTTGCTGCGTTAAACACATTTGACCTCTAATCGTTTAAAAGTGAATAGTGATAACCTCAATTTTTCAAATAATTGTCAATGAACTTTAATCATAACATTAGTTATATCAAAGGTGTAGAATTTTAATTCAAATTTACCAAATAGGAATTGACGTTTATTTGGTTGCCAAATTATCATTCAAAAAACATTCAAAGGATTCATCGAGTGCAAGGACATTGAAGTTACCAAAACACTGGCGAGGATAATTACACTCGAATCCACCTATATGTCGCTGCAGTAATCTATGAGTAATTGTCGCAAGTACTGAGCAACGAGAGCTAAATAATTAGGACTAGTAGGCTCATAATTAGGGTGACCAGACGTCTTCTGTTCCTAAAAGAACTCTATAAAAATTGAAATGCAGAACTTGTCCCCTGAAACTAAGAAAGATTAAAGAACACAACAACGGTTGCTATAACGCGTTACGACAGCCAAGCTGTCATCTTCATAGGGAAACTGCTCTCTGTTGAAAAAGTATTTTTGGAAATTGCGAATTTTTTCAGAATATTTGACCTTTGAAATTTTTAAAACTTTCAGCATTTTTCGAGTTCTTCCAAAACGTTGAAATTTATTCAATTTTGATTTTCTAAAAAACCCTTTTCCAAAATGGGATTTCTCAAAATTAGTCACTTTAAAAATTACGAATTTATTTTACTTTTTTCTCCCAAATTGAACTTTGTTTTTTTTAATATTCTGTTTTTTTTTTGAATTTTTGTTTAATTTAAATTTCCGAATATTTCATGCTTCTCAAAATTTGCCTTATTCTGGAAATTTTAAGTCGTACTTCAAATATGGAGGTTTTATGCTTAGAAAAATTTTTCACCGTAAGTGGAGCTTTCCACTTACGGTAAAAATTTTTCTAAAAATTATGTCTTTTTTTCACAAAACTGCACCTTTAAAAATATAATTGTTTCGAATTTCTGACATTTTTGGAGATTTTTCGAAAGATTTTAAACGCGATTTTCTAAACATTCCAACTTTTCCCCAAAATTCGTTTTTTTCTCGAGATTCGTCTCTCTCAAAATTAAACTTTTACTTGAAAATGTTCTTTTCAACAGAGATTTCAACCTTTTTCTCGACATTTCGACGATATTTTTGAAAAATCATTATTTTTTGAAATCTTCGAGATTTTGATAGTTTTTGAAGTTTTCCGAAAGGTTAGATTTTTATTTTAGATTCAATTTTCTGACTGTTTTCGCAAAGTTTGGCTCTATTTTCAAATTTCAAATTTGCAATTTTTCAAGGGACAAGATTTATATTTCAGTTTAAGTCGAAGATTGAATAAAATAGTAAAAATTGTCAATTATTTTGTCATGATTCTCTAAATTCACAAATACGTCTTAGGCTATCAAGAACCAAATAATTTTATGTTAAAAATTTAGATATTTAATGGCTCATCACTATTGCAGTTGTTTTCCCATAAAATCTTCTCTAAAATTCGCAAATGTTCTCATGGAGGATCCTGATCAAAGTAATTTTGGGCCAAAACGTTGAATATTAATTAGTTCATCAGTATTCCAATTGTTTTGCTGCAAAACATTTTCCTTCTGGAGAATCACTGGTTAAATAATGGTACGTTACTAATTTGGGTATTTGATGGTCCATCTGATGGTTTTTTCATATGAAATCTCTAAAATTCGCAAATGTTATCATGAAGGATCCTGACCAAAATAATGTTTAGCTAAAATGTTGGGTATTCAATAATTCATCGCTATTTCAATTCTTTGGTCATGAAAAATTCTCTAAAAATCACGAATATGCTCTTGGAGCACCATGAGAAAATTAATATCATTTTAAAAAGTTGGATATTTGATACTTCATCAGTATTGCAGTTGTTTTCCCATAAGATCTTCTCTAAAATTCGCAAATGTTGTCATGGTGGATCCTGATCAAA
This sequence comes from Dastarcus helophoroides, assembly GCA_028583605.1. Lineage (NCBI taxonomy): Eukaryota > Metazoa > Arthropoda > Insecta > Coleoptera > Bothrideridae > Dastarcus > Dastarcus helophoroides. The sequence continues at coordinate 22,483,584 of CM053335.1, read as the reverse complement.
ACAATTTTGATCCAAAACGTTGGATATTCGGTAGTTCATCAGTATTTCAAGTGTTTTGCCACGAAACATTCTCTTCTTGGCGAATCAGTGGCAAAATATCCTTAGGTTAAAATTTTGGATATTTGATGGTACATCTGGTGGCTTTTTCATATGAAATCTCCAAAATTTGCAAACGATCTCATGGAGGATCCTGATCAAAATAATTTTGAGCTAAAAGGTTGGGTGTTGAATAATTCATTAGTATTTCGATTGTTTGGCCATGAAAAGTTCTCTAAAATTCACAAATACGCTCTTAGAGCACCATGAGAAAAATAATATTATTTTAAAAAGTTGGGTATTTGGTATTTCATCAGTATTGGAGTTGTTTTCCCATGAAATCTTCTCTAAAATTCGCAAATGTTGTCATGGTGGATCCTGATCAAAACAATTTTGATCCAAAACGTTGGATATTCGGTAGTTCATCAGTATTTCAATTGTTTTGCCACGAAACATTCTCTTCTTGGCAGATCAGTGGCAAAATATTGTTAGGTTAAAATTTTGGATATTTGATGGTACATCTGGTGGCTTTTTCATATGAAATCTCCAAAATTCGCAAACGATCTCATGAAGGGATCCTGATCAAAATAATTTTGAGTCAAAACATTGGGTATTGAATAATTCATCAGTATTTCGATTGTTTGGTCATGAAAAGTTCTCTAAAATTCACAAATACGCTCTTGGAGCACCATGAGAAAAATAATATTATTTTAAAAAGTTGGGTATTTGGTATTTCATCAGTATTGGAGTTGTTTTCCCATGAAATCTTCTCTAAAATTCGCAAATGTTGTCATGGTGGATCCTGATCAAAACAATTTTGATCCAAAACGTTGGATATTCGGTAGTTCATCAGTATTTCAAGTGTTTTGCCACGAAACATTCTCTTCTTGGCGAATCAGTGGCAAAATATTGTTAGGTTAAAATTTTGGATATTTGATGGTACATCTGGTGGCTTTTTCATATGAAATCTCCAAAATTTGCAAACGATCTCATGGAGGATCCTGATCAAAATAATTTTGAGTCAAAACGTTGGGTATTGAATAATTCATCAGTATTTCGATTGTTTGGCCATGAAAAGTTCTCTAAAATTCACAAATACGCTCTTGGAGCACCATGAGAAAAATAATATTATTTTAAAAAGTTGGGTATTTGGTATTTCATCAGTATTGGAGTTGTTTTCCCATGAAATCTTCTCTAAAATTCGCAAATGTTATCATGGAGGATCCTGATCTGAGATATTTTGAGCCACAATGTTGAGCATTTGTTAGTTCATCAGTATTTCCATTGTTTTGCCACAAAAGATTCTTTTCTTGGAAAATCACTGGCAAAAATTTGGGTATTTGATTATCCTTCTGGTGTTTTTTTTTATATGAAGTCTCTAAAATTCGCAATTGTTCTTTTGGAGGATACTAATTAAAATAATTTTGAATTAAAACCTTGGGCATTTAATGGTTCATCAGTATTTCAAATGTTGGGTCAAATAAAATTCTCTAAAACACACAAATGTGCTCTTGGACCATGGGCAAAATAATATTGTTTAAAAAAGTCAAAAATTTGGTTATTCATCAGTATTGCAGTATTTTTCCCATGGAATCTTCTCTAAAATTCGCAAATGTTGTCATGGAGGATCCTAATCAAAAAGGATTTGAGCCAAAACGTTGGGTATTTGTTAGTTCATCAGTATTTTCATCATTTTGCCACGGAATATCCTCTTCTAGGAGAATAACTGACGAAAAATTTACAGATATGCTCTTGGTGCACCATGGGCAAAACAATTTTGAGCCAAAACATTGGATATTCCGTAGTTCATCAGTATTCTAATTGTTTTGCCACGAAACATTCCCTTCTTGGCAAATCAGTGGCAAAATAATGTTAGGTTAAAAATTTGAATATTTGATGGTACAACTGGTGGCTTTTTCATATGAAATCTCTAGAATTCGCAAACAATCTCATGGAGGATCCTGATCAAAATAATGTTGAGCTAAAACGTTGGGCGTTGGATAATTCGTCTCTATTTTAATTGTTTGGTCACGAAAAATTTTCTAAAATTCATAAATATGCTCTTGGAGCACCATGGGTAAAATAATATTATTTTAAAAAGTTGGGTATTTGGTACTTCATCAGTATTCCAGTTGTTTTCCCATGAGATCTTCTCTAAAATTCGCAAATGTTGTCATGGTGGATCCTGATCAAAACAATTTTGATCCAAAACGTTGGATATTCGGTAGTTCATCAGTATTTTAAGTGTTTTGCCACGAAACATTCTCTTCTTGGTGAATCAGTGGCAAAATATTCTTAGGTTAAAAATTTGGATATTTGATGGTACATCTGGTGGCTTTTTCATATGAAATCTCTAAAATTCGGAAACGATCTCATGGAGGATCCTGACCAAAATAATTTTGAGCTAAAAGGTTGGGCGTTGAATAATTCATCAGTATTTCGATTGTTTGGTCATGAAAAGTTCTCTAAAATTCACAAATACGCGCTTGGAGCACCATGACAAAAATAATATCATTTTAAAAAGTTGGGTATTTGGTATTTCATCAGTATTGGAGTTGTTTTCCCATGAAATCTTCTCTAAAATTCGCAAATGTTGTCATGGTGGATCCTGATCAAAACAATTTTGATCCAAAACGTTGGATATTCGGTAGTTCATCAGTATTTCAATTGTTTTGCCACGAAACATTCTCTTCTTGGCAAATCAGTGGCAAAATATTCTTAGGTTAAAAATTTGGATATTTGATGGTACATCTGGTGGATTTTTCATATGAAATCTCTAAAATTCGCAAACAACCTCATTGAGGATCCTGATCAAAATAATGTTGAGCTAAAACGTTGGGCGTTGGATAATTCGTCTCTATTTTAATTGTTTGGTCACGAAAAATTCTCTAAAATTCATAAACACGCTCTTGGAGCACCACGGGCAAAATAATATTATTTTAAAAAGTTGGTTAATTGGGGTTTCATCAGTATCGTAGTTGTTTTCTCATGAAATTTTGTCTAAAATTCACAAATGTTGTCATGGAGGATCCTGATCAAAAAAATGTTGAGCCAAAACGTGGAATATTTGTTGGTTCATCAGTATTTCAATTGTTTTGCCACGAAACATCCTCTTCTTGGAGAATAACTGACGGAAAATTCTCTAAAATCCACAAATATGCTCTTGGAGCAGCATGGGCAAAATAATATTATTTTAAAAAAATAGGTATTTGTTATTTCATTAGTATTGCAGTTGTTTTCCCATGAAATCTTCTCTAAAACTTGCAAATGTTGCCATGGAGGATCCTGATCAAAACAATTTTGAGCCAAAACATTGGCTATTCGGTAGTTCCTCAGTATTTCAATGGTTTTGCCACGAAAACATTCTCTTCTTGACAAATCAGTGACAAAATAATATTAGGTTAAAAATTAAAAAGACTCTAAAATTCACAAATATGCTCTTGGAGAACCATGGGCACAATAATATTATTCTAAAAAGTTAGGTATATGGCGTTTCATCACTATTGCAATTGTTTTCCCATGAAATCTTCTCTAAAACTCCCAAATGTTCTCATGGAGGATCTTGATCAAAATAATTTTGAATCAAAACGTTGAACATTTAATAGCTCATCAGTATTTCAATTGTTTTGCCACAAAACATTCTCTTCTTGGAGAATCACTGACAAAATAATGTTAGGTTAAAAATTTGACTATTGAATTGATCCATTTGGTGGTTCTTTTCCCATGAAATCTCTAAAATGTGCAAACTATGCTCATAGAGGATCCATCAAAATAATTTTGAAGCTAAAACTTTGAGCATTGGATCAGTATTTCAATTGTTTAGGTCACGAAATATTCTCTAAAATTCACAAACGTGCTCTTGAAGGTCAACAGATAAGGTAATATTATGTTAAAAAGTTGAGTATTTGGTGGTTCATCAGTTTTCTAGTTGTTTTCCCATGAAATCTTCCCTAGGACGTAATTTGAATTTAAAATTTCAAAAACAAAATCAAAATTTCTAGAAGGGCCAAATTCTGAATTTTAACCGGAATTATTCTTCATGGTGAACTCTTATTGAAAAAAAAAAAATGTAAGCGGAATATTTAAACACAAAATCAAAAACAATAATTAAATTTTGAAGGCGTTAACTTGGAATTTTGAAAAAAACATAAAAATTTTGACATCAAAAGAGGAAATTTTGGACAAAAAGTGACCAATAGTTGAAAGTCGAAATGTTCATGAAAAGAGCAGAAATTAAAAGTTTAAACTGAAAACTTCGGCCAATTTAAGGTTAATATTCCGGGAATGGAAATTTGGTAAAAAAAAATGTGTAAACCGAAAATTTTGAAATAAAATTCGAAATTTTCAGTAAGAATCGAGATTTTTAAAAAAATTCAGTTTCCAGAAAGTATGCAAGCAGAATGCAACCCAGACTACAAATTCATGCAGCCCTTCAGGCGTGTATAGGGAATCATAGGTAGCTGAACACCAGAAAGTAGTTTCAAAGAAAAAGCAACAATTAAAGAGATAATCTTGGAGTCATAGGCGCAACAACTATCGTAATTTTTGGGGGTGCTAATGTTCGAAATTGTGTCCAGAGTAGTTTTTAGTCTTCGTTTCCTTTTGATCATTACAATAAAAGAAAAAAAAAGCATCTAAAGAGGAGTTTAGGAGATGAAGAGATATTTTTTATGAATAGATAATAGAAATGATTTAAATTTAGGGGTGCTATTTTTTTTTGGTAGGTACTTAGCACCCACAGCACCCCCCTTATTTGAAGTTATGTAAAGAAATCAAAATTCGATAAACAGTCTAAATTTTATAACAATTTCGTGTCAAATATTACAAAAATTGAAATACAGAACTTGTCCAATGAAACCAAGAAAGATTAAAAAACACAACAAAGGTTGCTCTAACGCTTTTCGACAACCAAGCTGTCATCTTCAGAAAGAAACTGTATTTCAATTTTTGAAGATAACCAAGGACCAGTCCGTTATATCAAATCAAATATTACAGTTTTAAAGAAAAAGTCAAAATTTCAAAACACTGCGTGGTCAAACTGAAAACCCATAGAAAAATAGATTTTAAAGTTGGAATTCAAAAAAAGTTAAAATACAAAGATGAAAATTTGGGAAAAATCAGAATCACCAAATTTTGAGTTATTAACCCGCCGATGGGCGCGCGCGGTCTCTCAGACCGCACTTATATTTATTATTTTATATTTCAATAATTAGTTGGCCAATAATGCTCATTTTTGGTTTAGCTGAGTTTTATAACATCACAAATGTAATGGTTGATCAAGTGATTAATTATATGTCCATTTTTGTAAGTTATAGCTATTTGCATTATGTGATACCGCGCGCGCCCACGCATGTTAAATTGTTTTGTCATTATAGTTCCAGATATAAATTGACTTTTGCTTGGAAATAATGCTGTAGAGAATAATTCCAAACAAGTATGGTCCAAATGAAACCAATTTTTGGACCCCAACCCTTAAATATAATATTATCGGAAATTTAGCTTCGTATTTCGCATAATAATTTGGCCTTTGTATTTGGCTAAATATTTTGTTTATAGGTTAAAGCAATGCATGATTTGTAATTTAATTTTATTAACAAATATACCAAGATACCATATTTCATCATAGAACCAAAAAAGGTTAATAAATAACATTATTTATAGATGCGGTCTCTGAGACCGCGCGCGCCCCTTCGTGTTACAAAGTATGGCGCGCCTACTCTAGGGTTAAAAAAAGTCCAAAACAAGAAAAATACTGAATTTGAGAAAAGTGGAATAAATCCGACAGAAAATTTAAAATTTGTAAGATCATTTCCTAAGAATTTAGAGTTTAAAAGGAAACGACAGAAAAAAGGTATCGGGTTAAAACCCAGAAAAAATTAGTTTTTCAAAAACGAAAAACAAAATTATAGAAAAACTTTTTAAAACAACTCTGAGTTACTGAAAAAATATGGAAATTTTAAAATCAATTTTAGCAAAGAAATGAAATTGAAATATTACGAAAAAAAACGACATTTTAAATTTAAGCTGAACGTTTAAAGAAAGAAAAAACTGAAAATGTAAATTGAATTCTTCAAAAAAAAAAAACATCGAATTTTATAACATTTTAAAAATAAAGTGAAAATCTCCCTAAAAGGGACAATATTTCGAGTGTAAAATCAAAATTTCGGGAAAAAAGTCAAAATTGCAAGTTTACGATTGAAATTTTGAGTCAAAAAGTCAAAGAAATCTAAACAGATTATTTTACTGGGAATAAGCACCCATTATTACATCGCAAATATAAATGGGATTAAATATTCAATAAACAAAATTAAATCGCTTGCATTAATTTTTCTAAGCTGTAACAGTCAACGATATCAAATTGAAAAACCATACCATCAAAGTTAAATGCGAAAGAAACCAAACCGGAAGCAAAACAAACTGTTAACACTCGCTCGTAATTAGACAATGTGACTTACCTATATGAAACAGGTACACGAGAATAAGGAGATTGAAGAATTTACTTGACTTATATACAAAGGTGGGGGTGAGTACGAAGAAACACAAACGATATACGTATATAATTACCACAGTCAACTCTATATACATGTGCGTCTTCCTTACCTTGACCCCTGAATTTCTTGAGTTGAGAATCCAAACTATGACGACAATATAATTGTACAAGTGAAAGCCAGATCGTTATCGACGATGTTATTTGTCTTACATCGATACATTTTCGACGTTTTGCCAAGGACCCACCATTAACAGGGCGCCTGTGATAACATTTTTGAAAGCTATGTTATCAAACTTATGCAGAATTGCAAGCAAAGATAAAATCATGGTCTATGGTAAAATCATTATCAGTTACAACAACTAAATGTACTTAACCGTGTTAGCTGAGAATACAATTTAAAAACAAAACTTATTTAGGTAGCTTCAATGAGTACATAAACATTTTTTAAAAATGCAAAACTGAAACCTGAGTTGTTAAAAACAATGTGACTGTCGTAAAATTTTGAAATTATTTCGATTTTAGCGCAATTTCAGTTTTTTTTTTATTAAAATTTCCGCTCCACTTTTAATTTCTATTATACAGAATTTTGTTCGAAAATTTCGAGTTTAGAAAGTCGAGATTTCCGTCCTCCGAAAATAAAAATCATTTTTTTTAAGTTCAAGCAAAGGATCGTTTCAAAATCTTAAATAAAATAAGAAAAATACATTGACACTGGCGCAATTTCAGTTTTTTTCATTAAAATTTCCGCTCCACTTTTAATTTTTATTATACAGAATTTTGTTCGAAAATTTCGATTTTAGAAAGTCGAGATTTCCGTCCTCCAAAAAAAAATCATTTTTTTTTAAGTTCAAGCGAAGGATCGTTTCAAAATCTTAAGTAAAATAAGAAAAATATATTGACACTGGCGCAATTTCAGTTTTTTTTCATTAAAATTTCCGCTCCACTTTTAATTTTTATTATACAGAATTTTGTTCGAAAATTTCGATTTTAGAAAGTCGAAATTTCCATCCTCCAAAAAAAAAATTATTTTCTTTTAAGTTCAAGCGAAGTATTTTTTCAAATTCTTAAGTAAACAAAGCCCAAAATTTCGAAAAAGAAGAAGCAACGTTTCTAGAAACGAAGAAGTTTCTGGATAAGAAGTCAACATTTTTAGAAAAAGAAGTCAACGTTTTGAATAAAAGTCGAAGTTTCAATTTAAACAGATACTTTTTTGTCAGAACGAATTTTCTGGAGCAGTAACGTAGATAAGAGGAGATCAGTCTCCTCCCTTAAGTAAATCTTGCATTTAGTCCTGAATTATTTCAAGCAGGACTTCGAACTTTAGTTTTCTCGTTTCAGTTCAATTAAAAAAATCTGTCAGCTCTGTAAAGGTTTTTGTTTCACCAGAATAACAGTTTTTTTTCTGTCTTCACTGCACTTAAAAGTAGATTTAAATCTAAATTTGCATGAGCAAAAATCAAACATTTGCCTTTTTTACTTCTTCTTCTGCTACTTCTTCTTTTTTGTCTCCTTCTTCTTTTTAGTTCTTAGATCTTCGTTCTTGGTTTCTTGGTTTCTTGATTTCTTGGTTTCTTGGTTTCTTGGTTTTTTGGTTATTTGGTTTTCTTGGTTCTTGTTCTTGGTTCTTGGTTCTTGGTTCTTGGTTCTTGGTTCTTGGTTCTTGGTTCTTGGTTCTTGGTTCTTGGTTCTTGGTTCTTGGTTCTTGGTTCTTGGTTCTTGGTTCTTGGTTCTTGGTTTCTTGGTTCTTGGTTCTTGGTTCTTGGTTCTTGGTTCTTTTTTATTCGATATCTTCATTATTTGTTCTTCGTTCTTGGTTCTTGGTTCTTGGCTCTTCGTTCATTCCTTCTTCTTCTTCTTCTTCCTTCTTCGGCTTCTTCTTCTTCCTTCTTCCTTCTTACCTTCTTCCGTCTCCTTCTTCCTTCTTCCCTTCGTCCTTCTTCCTTCGTCCTTTCGTCCTTCGTTTCGTTGCTTGTCTTAGTTCTTGTTCTTAGTTCTTCTTATGTTCTCTCGTTCTTAGTTCCTCGTTCTTTCTTCGTTCTGTTTCTCGTTCTCCGTTCTTCGTTCTTGTTCTTCGTTCTTCGTTCTCGTTCTGTTCTTTTCTTAGTTCTTGTTCTTAGTTCTTAGTTCTTAGTTCTTAGTTCTTAGTTCTTAGTTCTTAGTTTCTTAGTTCTTAGTTTCTTCATTTTCAGTTCTTAGTTTCTTGTTCTTGTTCTTAGTTCTTAGTTCTTTTAGTTCTTAGTTCTTAGTTCTTTCTTAGTTTCTAGTTTCTAGTTTCTTAGTTTCTTGTTCTTAGTTCTTCTTTTTTCCTTCTTTTTGTTCTTAGTTCTTGTCTTGGTTTTGTTCTTGGTTTCTTGTTTTCGGTTCTTCGTTCTTCGTTTTTTTCGTTTTTTCGTTCTTCGTCTTTTCTCGTTTTCGTTCTTCGTTTTTCTTGTTCTCTCTTCGTTCTTCGTTCTTTTCGTTTTCGTTCTTCGTTCTTCTATCGTTCTTCGTTCTTTGTTCTTCGTTCTTCGTTCTTCGTTCTTCGTTCTTCGTTCTTCGTTCTTCGTTCTTCGTTCTTCGTTCTTCGTTCTTCGTTCCTCGTTCTTCGTTTTTAGTTTCCTAGCTTCTATAGCCTTAGTTTCTTAGTTTCTTAGTTTCTTAGTTTCTTAGTTTCTTAGTTTCTTAGTTTCTTAGTTTCTTAGTTTCTTAGTTTCTTAGTTTCTTAGTTTCTTAGTTTCTTAGTTTCTTAGTTTCTTAGTTTCTTAGTTTCTTAGTTTCTTAGTTTCTTAGTTTCTTAGTTTCTTAGTTTCTTAGTTTCTTAGTTTCTTAGTTTCTTAGTTTCTTAGTTTCTTAGTTTCTTAGTTTCTTAGTTTCTTAGTTTCTTAGTTTCTTAGTTTCTTAGTTCTTAGTTTCTTAGTTTCTTAGTTTCTTAGTTTCTTAGTTTCTTAGTTTCTTAGTTTTATTTTAGTTTCATAATTTCTTAGTTTCTTAGTTTCTTAGTTTCTTAGTTTCTTAGTTTTTTAGTTTCTTAGTTTCTTTGTTTCTTTGTTTCTTTGTTTCTTAGTTTCTTAGTTCTTAGTTCTTAGTTTCTTAGTTTCTTAGTTTCTTAGTTTCTTAGTTTCTTAGTTTCTTAGTTTCTTAGTTCTTAGTTTCTTAGTTTCTTAGTTTCTTAGTTTCTTAGTTTCTTAGTTTCTTAGTTTCTAGTTTCTTAGTTTCTTAGTTTCTTAGTTTCTTAGTTTCTTAGTTTCTTAGTTTCTTAGTTTCTTAGTTTCTTAGTTTCTTAGTTAGTTCTTAGTTTCTCAGTTTCTTAGTTTCTTAGTTTCTTAGTTTCTTAGTTTCTTAGTTTCTTAGTTTCTTAGTTTCTTAGTTTCTTAGTTTCTTAGTTTCTTAGTTTCTTAGTTTCTTAGTTTCTTAGTTTCTTAGTTTCTTAGTTTCTTAGTTTCTTAGTTTCTTAGTTTCTAGTTTCTTAGTTTCTTAGTTTCTTAGTTTTTTAGTTTCTTAGTTTCTTAGTTTCTTAGTTTCTTAGTTTTCTTAGTTTCTTAGTTTCTTAGTTTCTTAGTTTCTTAGTTTCTTAGTTTCTTAGTTTCTTAGTTTCTTAGTTTCTTAGTTTCTTAGTTTCTTAGTTTCTTAGTTTCTTAGTTTCTTAGTTTCTTAGTTTCTTAGTTTCTTAGTTTCTTAGTTTCTTAGTTTCTTAGTTTCTTAGTCTCTTAAACTCTTATAGTCTCTTAAACTCTTATAGTCTCTTAATCTCTTAATCTCTTGGTCTCCTAGTCTCCTAGTCTCCTAGTCTCCTAGTCTCTTAGTCTCTTAGTCTATTAGTCTCTTATTCTCTAGTCTCTTAGTCTCCTAGTCTCTTATTCTGTTAGTCTCTTATCCTGTTAGTCTCTTAGTATGTTAGTCTCCTAGTCTCTTAGTCTGTTAGTGTCTTAGTCTCCTAGTTTCTTAGTTCTAAGTTCCTACTTTTTAGTTCCTAGTTCTTAGTTCTTAGTTCTTAGTTCTTAGTTCTTAGTTCTTAGTTCTTAGTTCTTAGTTCTTAGTTCTTAGTTCTTAGTTCTTAGTTCTTAGTTTTCTAGTTTTTAGTTTTTAGTTTTAGTTTTTAGTTTTTAGTTTTAGTTTTTAGTTTTTAGTTCTAGTTCTTAGTTCTTAGTTCTTAGTTCTTAGTTCTTAGTTCTTAGTTTTAGTTCTTAGTTCTTAGTTTTAGTTCTTAGTTCTTAGTTCTTAGTTCTTAGTTTCTTAGTTTCTTAGTTCTTAGTTCTTAGTTCTTAGTTCTTAGTTCTTAGTTCTTAGTTTCTTAGTTCTTAGTTCTTAGTTCTTAGTTCTTGTTTAGTTCTTAGTCTCTTAGTTCTTAGTTCTTAGTTCTTAGTTCTTAGTTCTTAGTTCTTAGTCTTAGTCTTAGTTCTTAGTTCTTAGTTCTTAGTTCTTAGTTCTTAGTTTCTTAGTTCTTAGTTCTTAGTTCTTAGTTCTTAGTTCTTAGTTCTTAGTTCTTAGTTCTTAGTTCTTAGTTCTTAGTTCTTAGTTCTTAGTTCTTAGTTCTTAGTTCTTAGTTCTTAGTTCTTAGTTCTTAGTTCTTAGTTCTTAGTTCTTAGTTCTTAGTTCTTAGTAGTCTTAGTTCTTAGTTCTTAGTTCTTAGTTCTTAGTTCTTAGTTCTTAGTTCTTAGTTCTTAGTTCTTAGTTCTTAGTTCTTAGTTCTTAGTTCTTAGTTCTTAGTTCTTAGTTCTTAGCTCCTAGTTCTTAGTTCCTAGTTCCAAGTTCCTAGTTCTTACCTCTTAGTTCTTGGCTCTTAGTTTTTAGGTCCTTGTCCTTAGCTCCTAGTTCCTAGTTCATAGTTCTTAGTTCTTAGTTCCTAATTCCTAGTTCTTAGTTTTTAGTTCGTAGTTCTTAGTTCCTAGTTCTTAGTTCTCAGTTCTCAGTTCTCAGTTCTCAGTTCTCAGTTCTCAGTTCTCAGTTTTCAGTTCTTAGTTCTTAGTTTCTAGTTCTTAGTTCTTATCTTTTAGTTTCTTAGTTTCTTAGTCTTTTAGTGCCTTGGTCTCCTGATCTCTTGGTCTCTTAGTCCTTAGCCTTTTAGCCTCTTAGTTTCTTCGGTTCTTCGGTTCTCAATTCTCAACTCTCAATTCTCGGTTCTCAGTTCTTATTTCTAAATTCTTAGTTCTTCGTTCTTGGTACTTGGTTCTTAGTTCTTAAAATTCCAAGGAATATGAAACTAACAAAAATTTGGAAAAAAGCTTCTTCGAATTTTCGCTTTTTTTAATTCAAAATATCGACCTTATTGGAATTTTTATATTTTTTATTTTGACTTCCGAAGTTGAAAACTGTTATGAATCAAATATTTTTAAAAATCTCAACTTTTCCTCAACAAACGCGGAATTTTCTAATTATTTTCCTAAACTTGCAACTTCACAATGATTAAAAATTTGAAATGAATGTGAAAATGTCAGATAAAATGAAGAAAAAGTATATAATATAAACAATATATTCTCGAAATTAAAGTTGAAATTTCTTATTTAAAGTTAAAATTTTTAGAATAAAACCAAAATACTTTTGAATTTCCACAAAAACTGTTTCTCTAAATTTTTGGTTCAAAGGCGAAATTTGGAAATTATATTGAAATTTCGAGAAGATACTTCAAAATGTTTAAAAGCAATGTTCCTCCATGTTTCGATTTAAACATCGTAATTTTTCAATTAAAGTCAAAATTTCGCTTTGTGCTCTTTTCAAAAATTCCTATTTAGGTTTTAAACTCGAAAAATCTTCTAAATTTCGACTTTTTTTTAACTTTTTTCAGTTGAAATTTGAAGGAAACTCCTTTTTAAAAAGTCAGTTTTATTTAGAAAATTTCGACACTTTTTTTTGAAATTTCGAAATTACAGAAATTTGAATATTTTTCGAAAATGTCGATTCTATTTTTAAATGTTCGGCTTTTTTCAAAATATTCAAATGTTTTTTTTTTTGGAACAAAATTTTGACTCGGAAGTTTCAACATTTTTGGTTCAAAAGTAAAATTTGGAAACGATGAAATTTCAAGGAGAAACTTCAAAATGTTTAAAAACAATGTTCCCTTTAGAGTTCGATCTGAACAAAGTAATTTCTAAATTGGAGTCAAAATGATGAAATTTCGAGAAGAAACTTCAAAATGTTTGAAAACAGCTGTTCGTCCACATTTCGATTTGAACATCGTCATTTTTAAATTGAAGCCAAAATTTCGCTTTGTACTTTTTTTTTCAGAATTCCTATTTAGATCTTAAATTCCAAAAACCTTCTAAATTTTAACTTTTTTTTGAAACCTTTTCAGTTGAAACTTGAAGGATACTCATTAAAAGACCAGCTTTTTTTCGATAACTTCGACTATAACTTCGACATTTTTTTTTAAAATTTCGAAATTACAGAACTTTAGATATTTTTGGAAGATGTCGATTCTATTTGCAAATTTTCGACTTTTTTCAAAATTTTTAATTTTTTTCTTTTTTTTTTGGAACAAATTTTTGACTCTGAAATTTCAACATTTTTGGTTCAAAAATAAAATTTGGAAACTGATGAAATTTCAAGGAGAAACTTCAAAATGTTTAAAAACAATGTTCCTTTATAGTTCGATCTGAACAAAGTAATTCTCTAAATTGGACCCAAAATTTCGCTTTATGCTCTTTTTTTAGAATTACTATTTAGGTCTTAAACTCGAAAAATCTTCTAAATTGTAGCTTTTTTTGATATCTTTTAGTTTAAACCTGAAAAATACGCATTTTTAAAATGCCACATTTGAAATCGAAATTTAGTCAAGTCTCGAATTCGTTTCATATTAATTCCTTCAAAATTTAAAATCTCACAACTTAAACAGTCAGATTCTTCGAAAAACTTAATAATTTTCAGAAACAAAGTCGAAGTTACAAAAATTCGAAGTTTCCAGAAAAATGATCATGGAGAAAAATAAAAAAAGCTAACTAAAACTCCAAGTTTGTAGTTTTCACATCTTAAATTCAATTTTTTTAGCGTCAGCAGTTTTTTGGTAAATTTCAAAAGTAGAACATTTTCTTCCATTTTGGTCAAATTCGTCCGAGGTCGTCTATCGACGTCGTTTAAATATTGAAACAAAGCATTACCATAAAGGTACAGACGACCGTACACCATTGTGCAAGGTCGAAGAAAGTGGCAGGTTTGTTTACCATTAAGAATTCCGTACACGCAATACCAAAACATCGATATGGACACCTTTATGATCTGATTTGGGTAAATAAACGCCCAGAGAAAGCGATAAATTACACTGGGTCGTCTCATACGAATCCAAGTGAATGAAAAATCCGACAGACGAACATCTAGCAACCTGCTGTTCGTGTTTACAAATGTGGATGAACATGAAAGGTGCCTCAAGTTAAAAAAATTGTGGCTGAACTATTATTAAATCAAAATTACACAAGTGCACTGTCATCTAGGCCACTGCAGTGTTGATAATGTCTCAGATAAACAGAATTCATTCGCAATTTGCAACAAGCCGATGACTGACACAGTTTATGAGATAACCTCGGATCAGGCTAAAATATTCGATTGCAACTACAATTACTGAGTTGCGTGAACTAGCGCTAACGCCGAAAATATTCATCTAAATGGAATCTTTCTTAAAGCTTGGTCTTTTAATTCGTATTTCTTTTATTAAATTGATTTTTACCAGTTGCTTTTGATTACGAAATCTGATATTTGTTTTTATCATTTCCCATGCCATTAATTTGTGGTAACGCCCTAAACATCATTTTTAATTAACCCAAAAAGTAAACTTATAGTTTACTTTCACTAGTTATGTTTGGAATAGGCCGTCCTTCCAAGTAATCTTTTAATAATGATGACTGATTTAATATTATTCGAAATATTCGGAATATTAAAAACATTCCTTCCATTAGAGAAGGCAATAAACCAAAAATTTGTCACTTCCGTTAATAACATGTAAATGAAGACGAGTTCCGATTGTCCAAACAAGAAAAATCAAAACACAATTTGTGCATATTTAAAGAGAATGCCAGAGGCGAACGAATAATGTAAATGTAATCACCTTTGGTAAATAACTTCATAAAATTCACGTAGCGTACCGAAGACAAGCCCAAATTAATATAAGGCACAATGAGGTCTCGCTTTCCTTTTCTATGAATTTTTATTGAATCTCGCTTTCTTTGTTCTTATTGGGAAATTTCCCGAAGAAAGTAGTCGTCTCTTAGTCGACATGAATTACTCGAGACTTATGGGTATCAGATGCAAAAGTGTAACGTCTTGGAAGTCTCGCATTAAAATTAAACCTTTGGCGTTACTAGCCATTTAAATGTTCGTTTTCTCGTGAGCTGTGTTTAAAAACGTTGAAGTCGATTTCTTGTTTGACTGAATTCAACGACTTTAAAGTTTCCAATTTCTTACTTTCGACTGCAGTCAGTTGCACTGTTTCCAAAACTGACTCACAGACAATCAATGAAGCGTAAAAGTAACACATTTGAAAATTCTAAACGTCAAATTTCTGGAAAAAAAGAAGAAATTTTAAAATAAAAATCTAAGTATCTCTCTGAAGATGATAGCTTGGCTGTCGAAACGCGTTAGAGCAACCTTTTTTGTGTTTTTTAATCTTTCTTGGTTTTAGAAAGAAAAATTGCAGTTTTAAAGAAGTAAAATTCTAAAAATGTCAAAATTTTCCAGGCAAGTCAACATTTTTAAAACAAAAAGATCAAAAGTTTCAAGAAGGTCGAAATTTTCGAAGAAATTGAATACATTTCAGGATGTGGCATTCTTCAAATAGTCGAAACTTTCACAATAAGTGGAAATAATTAAAAAATATTGAAATTTTCTAAATGAAAACGCAAATAATCCAAATTGATTAAAATTTACAAAAAGGCAAAATTTTCATAAAGGTCGAAATTTTCGACGAAATTGAATACATTTCCGAATGTGGCATACTTCAAAAAGTCGAAACTTTCACAATAGGTGAAAATATTTAAAAAAATTTCAGGATTTTCAAAACAAAACCCAAATATTCCAAATAAATTGAAATTTACAGAAAGACAAAATTTTCAAAAAGGTCGACATTTTTTAAGAAATTGGATACATTTCCGAATGTGGCATGCTTCAAAATGTCGAAGCTTTCACAATAAGTGAAAATATTTAGAAAATTTTGAAATTTTCAAAACAAAAACCAAAATATTCAAAATTGATTGAAATTTACAAAAACTCAAAAGTCGTCAAAAAGGTCGAAATTTTCGAAAAAATTATGTACATTTCAAGATGTAGATTCTTCAAAAGGTGAAAACTTTTACAATAATTGGAAACATTTGAAAAATATTGAAATTTTCTAAACAAAAATCGAAATATTCGACAATAATTGAAATTTACAAAAAGTCAAAATTTTCAAAAAGGTTAAAATTTTCAAAGAATTTTTATACATTTCAGGATGTAGATTCTTCAAAAGGTCGAAACTCTCAGAATAAGTTAAAGTGTATAAAAAATATTGAGATTTTTAAAACAAAAACCTAAATAATCAAAATTTATCGAAATTTACAAAAAGTCGAAATTTTTAAAATGGTCAAAATTCTCGAAGAAATTGGATACATTTCAAAATCTGGTATTCTTCATAACGTAAAAACACTCGTAATAAGTAAAAACATTTAAAAAATATTAAGATTTTCAAATCAAAAACGCAAATATTCCAAATTGTTTGAAATTTACAAAAATTAGAAATTTTCAAAAAGATCCAAATTTTCAAAGAAATTGAATACACTTTATAATGTTGCATCCTTCAAAAAGTCGAAACTTGCACAATAAGTAAAAACATTTTAAAAGTATTGAGATTTTCAAAACAAAAACCGAAAAATTCAAAATTGATTGAAATTTACAAAAAGTCGAAATTTTCAAAAAGCTCGAAATTTTCGAAGAAATTGGATACATTTCAGAATCTGGCATCCTTCAAAAAGTCGAAGCTTTCACAATAAAAAGAAACATTTAAAAAATATTGAGATTTTCAAAAGAAAAACCGAAATATTCCAAATTGATTGAAATTTACAAAAAGGCAAAATTTTTGAAAAAGTCAAAATTTTCAAAGAAATTGGAGACACCCCACAATGTGGTATCCTTCAAAAAGTCGAAACTTTCCTAGTAAATAAAAACATTTAAAAAAATTGAAATTTTCAAACCAGAAACCGAAATATTCCAAATTGATTGAAATTTAGAAAAAGTCAAAATGTTCAAGAAGGTCGAAATTTTTAAAGAAATTGGATACACTTTATAATGTGGCATCCTCCAAAAAGTCGAAACTTTCACAATAAGTGGAAACATTTAAAAAATATTAAGCTTTTTCAAACAAAAACCGAAATATTTAAAACTTATATAAATTTACAAAAAGTCGAAATTTTCAAAAAGGTCAAAATTTTCGAAGAAATTGGATACATTTCCGAATGTGGCATGCTTCAAAAGGTCGAAGCTTTCACAATAAGTAAAAATATTTAGCAAATTTTAAAATTTTCAAAACAAAAACCGAAATATTCAAAATTGATTGAAATTATAGAAAATCAAAAGTCTCAAAAAGGTCGAAATTTTCGAAAAAATTGTATAGATTTCAAGATGTGGATTCTTCAAAAGGTAAAAATTTTTACAATAATTGGAAACATTTAAAAAATATTGAGATTTTTTAAACAAAAATCGAAATAGTCCAAAATGATTGAAATTTGCGAAAAGCCAAAATTTTCAAGAAGGTTGAAATTTTCGAAGAATTTTTACACATTTCAGGATGTAGATTCTTCAAAAGGTCGAAACTCTCACAGTAAGTGAAAGTGTGTAAAAAATATTGAGATTTTTAAAACAAAAACCTAAATATTCAAAATTAATCGAAATTTACAAAAAGTCGAAATTTTCAAAATGGTCAAAATTCTCAAAGAAATTCGATACATTTCAAAATCTGGCATTCTTCATAAGATCAAAACACTCGTAATAAGTGGAAACATTTAAAAAATATTGAGATTTTCAAAACAAAAACCCAAATATTCCAAATTGAATGAAATTGACAAAAAGTCAAAATTTTCAAAATGGTTAAAATTCTCGAAGAAATTGGATACATTTCAGAATTGACCATTCTTCAAAAAGTCTAAGCTTTCACAATAAGTGAAAAAATTTAAAAAATATTGAGATTTTCGAAACAAAAACCGAAAAATTCCAAATTGATTGAAATTTACAAAAAGTCGAAATTTTCAAAAAGGTCGAAATTTTCCAAGAAATTGGATACATTTCGTAATCTAGCATTTTTCATCAAGTCGAAACTTTTGCAATAAGTGAAAACATTTAAAAAATATTGAGATTTTCAAAAGGAAAACCGAAATATTCCAAACTGATTGAAATTGACAAAAAGTCAAAATTTTCGAAAAAGTCAACATTTTTAGAGAAATTGAATACACTCCATAAGGTGGCATCCTTCAAAAAGTCGAAACTTTCCTAGTAAGTGGAAACATTTAAAAAAATTGAAATTCTTAAACCAAAAACCGAAATATTCCAAATTGAAATTTAGAAAAAGTCAAAATGTTCAAGAAGGTCAAAATTTTTTTAAAAATTGAATACACTTTATAATGTGGCATCCTCCAAAAAGTCCAAACTTTCATAATAAGTGGAAACATTTCAAAAATATTAAGATTTTTAAAACAAAAACAGAAATATTCAAAACTTATTGAAATTTACAAAAAGTCGAAATTTTCAAAAAGGTCGAAATTTTCGAAGAAATTGGATACATTTCCGAATGTGGCATGCTTCCAAAAGTCGAAGCTTTCACAATAAGTGAAAATATTTAAAAAATTTTGAAATTTTCAAAACAAAAACCAAAATATTCAAAATTGATTGAAATTTACAAAAAGTCAAAAGTCGTCAAAAAGGTCGAAATTTTCGAAAAAATTATGTACATTTCAAGATGTGGATTCTTCAAAATGTGAAAACTTTTACAATAATTGGAAACATTTAAAAAATATTGAAATTTTCTAAACAAAAATCGAAATATTCCAAAATAATTGAAATTTACAAAAAGTCAAATTTTTCAAAAAGGTTAAAATTTTCGAAGAATTTGTATACATTTCAGGATGTAGATTCTTCAAAAGGTCAAAACTCTCACAATAAGTTAAAGTGTATAAAAAATATTGAGATTTTTAAAACAAAAACCTAAATATTCAAAATTAATCTAAATTTACAAAAAGTCGAAATTTTCAAAATGGTCAAAATTCTCAAAGAAATTGGATACATTTCAAAATTTGGCATTCTTCATAAGATCAAAACACTCGTAATAAGTGGAAACATTTAAAAAATATTGAGATTTTCAAAACAAAAACCCAAATATTCCAAATTGAATGAAATTGACAAAAAGTCAAAATTTTCAGAATGGGCAAAATTCTCGAAGAAATTGGATACATTTCAGAATTGACCATTCTTCAAAAAGTCAAAGCTTTCACAATAAGTGAAAAAATTTAAAAAATATTGAGATTTTCAAAACAAAAACCGAAATTTTTCAAATTGATTGAAATTTACAAAAAGTCGAAATTTTCAAAAAGGTCGAAATTTTCGAAGAAATTGGATACATTTCCGAATGTGGCATGCTTCCAAAAATCGAAGCTTTAACAATAAGTGAAAATATTTAGAAATTTTGAAATTTTCAAAACAAAAACCAAAATATTGAAAATTGATTGAAATTTACAAAAAGTCAAAAGTCGTCAAAAAGGTCGAAATTTTCGAAAAAATTATGTACATTTCAAGATGTGGATTCTTCGAAAGGTGAAAACTTTTACAATAATTGGAAACATTTGAAAAATATTGAAATTTTCTAAACAAAAATCGAAATATTCCAAAATAATTGAAATTTACAAAAAGTCAAAATTTTCAAAAAGGTTAAAATTTTCGAAGAATTTTTACACATTTCAGGATGTAGATTCTTCAAAAGGTCGAAACTCTCACAATAAGTGAAAGTGTGTAAAAAATATTGAGATTTTTAAAACAAAAACCTAAATATTCAAAATTAATCGAAATTTACAAAAAGTCGAAATTTTCAAAAAGGTCAAAATTCTCAAATAAATTGGATACATTTCAAAATCTGGCATTCTTCATAAGATCAAAACACTCGTAATAAGTGGAAACATTTAAAAAATATTGAGATTTTCAAAACAAAAACCCAAATATTCCAAATTGATTGAAATTTACAAATAGTCAAAATGTTCAAGTAGGTCAAAATTTTTGAAAGAAATTGGATACATTTTAATATCTGGTATTCTTCATAAAGTCGAAACTTTCCTAATAAATGAAAACATTTAAAAAAAATTGAGATTTTCAAAGCAAAAACCGAAATATTCCAAATTGATTGAAATTTACAAAAAATCAAAATATTCAAGAAGGTCAAAATTTTTGAAGAAATTGGATACATTTCAGAATGTGGCATCCTTCAAAAAGTCAAAACTTGCACAATAAGTAAAAATATTTAAAAAATATTGAGATTTTCAAAACAAAAACCGAAATATTTCAAATTAATTGAAATTGACAAAAAGTGAAAATTTACAAAAAGGTCAAAATTCTCGAAGAAATTGGATACGTTTCAGAATCTGGCATTCTTCATAAAGTCGAAACTTTTACAATAAGTGGAAATATTTAAAAAATATTGAAATTTTTAAAACAAAAACCAAAATATTCCAAAATGATTGTCAAAATTTTCAAAAAGGTTGACATTTTCGAAGAAATTTTATACATTTCAGGATGTGGATTTTTCAATGGGTCGAAACTCTCGCAATAAGTAAAAATGTATAAAAAATATTAAGATTTTCAAAACAAAAACCGAAATATTCAAAATTTAATGAAATTTACAAAAATGCGAAATTTTCAAAAAGGTCGAAATTTTCGAAGAAATAGTATAATTTCAGGAAGTGGATTCTTCAAAAAGTCGAAATTTTCAGTGAGAGGAAAAATTAAAAAAAATATTAAGATTTTCAAAACAAAAACCGAAATATTCCAAATGGATTGAAATTTATAAAAAGTCAAAATTTTCAAAAAAGTCAAAATTTGCGAAGAAATTGGATACATTTCAGAATCTGGCATTCTTCAAAAAGTCGAAAATTTCCCAATAAGTGGGAACATTTAAAAAATATTGCGATTTTCAAAACAAAAATCGAAAATATTCAAAGTGATTGAAATTTACTAAAAGTCAAAATTGTCCAAGAAGGTCGAAATTTTCAAAAAAATTGGATACACTTCATAATGTGGCATTCTTCAAAAAGTCGAAACTTCCCTAGTAAGTGGAAACATTTAAAAAAATTGAGATTTTCAAACCAAAAACCGAAATATTCCAAATTGATTGAAATTTAGAAAAAGTCAGAATGTTCAAGAAGGTCGAAATTTTCAAAGAAATTGGATACATTTCAAAATCTGGCATTCTTCAAAAAGTCGAAAATTTCACAATCAGTGGAAATATTTTTAAAAAAATGAGATTTTCAAAACAAAAACCGAAAAATTCCAAATTGATTGAAATTTACAAAAAGTCGAAATTTTTAAAAAGGTCGAAATTTTCGAAAAAATTATACACAGTTCAGGATATGGCATTCTTCAAAAAGTTTAACTTTCAAAATAAGTGGCAATATTTAAAAAATATTGAGATTTTCAAAAAAATTGATTGACATTTGCAAGGATCAAAATTTCCAGAAAAAGTTGCTGAATGGTTAAAATTTTCAAATAAAATCGATTTTTAAAAAAAGTCAAAACTCAAACAATGTTTAAGGTAAAAATTGTCAAAAGAAAGTTGAACTCTCGTGATTTTGAAAAGAACAGTCGAAATTTTGAGAATAAGACGAAATGTTGAAAAATTTTAAAAAAGCAAAAAATTGAAATTAAAAATATCTTGAAAAAAGCTCCCAGCGTCGGCGAGCGTACTTTTTCTCGAATGGTAGATTTTAAACTGAAAACATCAATTTTTCTCTCGAAATGTTGTCGTTGATCCCCAAATTTAATTTTTTTCTAGAAAATTTCCTCAAAATGTTGTCATTGATCCCCAAATTTAATTTTCTTCTAGAAAATTTGTGTCTAGGGGCTAATTGTTTTAATTTTTTCACTCTGTCAAACTTTAAAAATCCCTAATTCTACTTTAATTTCGATTTTTAGAGTTTAAACGTGAAATTTTTGTTTAAAGCCTTATTTCGAAATCTTAACACAAAATTACAAAGTTCTAGAGAAATAGGTGATAATTTTGAGTCAGCCAAAATTTTGATAAAGCAAATCGACTTTATCATAAATTTTCTACTTTAATTTCACAAATTCGACTTTACCTAGAAATTTTTAACCTTCGTAAAAAAGTTGAAGCCTGATTTATAAAAAAAAGTTCCACATTTTTAAACTTCTAATTTCTTAAGTTCAAGTTTAAATAGGAAAAAACTGTAAGAAGCAACTGAAGATTTGGAGATTTAAGTCAAAAGAACATAAAAGGGCATCGTTTTGAGAAAAAGTCTGAATTTAGAGTTTGAAGTCGAAATTAGAAAACCATGCACAAATATTGGGAATTTTGAAAAAAACAGTAAAAAAGTGGACTTGCATCAATGTTGCATTCAGGCTTGTAAGGTACCACCCAGTATGAAAACAAATTTATTGAAAATGTCCAAAATACAAAACAAACATTGCTACAAGTAAACTCTGTATTGACAAATAAATTAAAACTAATTTTAGGAATTAATCTTAGGTTCTAACTTTACAAATCATCTTTATGCTAATCTTCATCTTCATTAGACTTTTTCAAGCTTCCAAACACTTCAGATGGTATACTTTGTTTCTCAACTGGCACATCGAGTTCCTCCTCTTCTTCATCATCATCATCATCAATGTTAATTTCATCAGGATTGACAACTTTATCTTTAGCTGTGCCACCCTGAGTTTCCCCTCTGACAAACATAATGTTGCCGCCCCTAGCGGCCCCGCTGGCCATCTCAACAGCTTTAGCCTCCAGCATCCGCATGCCGTCTTTCTCCCCAGGCGCCAAATCGGCGACAGTGCCGGCGCTCGCCCCAGCCGAACTCAGCATCTGAGCCGACATCATATTAACCTGAGTATTAGACATCGCTTGAACGCTTCTCTTAATCCTCAACATCTCCCGCATGGTATCCTCGTTCCCGTGACGCACCTCAAACTCCTTCCAAATCTGCCAAAACTCGCTCGTGACGCGCGGATCGCAAATCTGACTGCAGTGCGCATAGATAGCCCTCGCTCTGTCTATTTCGCCCAATTTGGTCTCCATATCGGCGAATCTGACGCACATTTCCCTAGTTTTGTCCTCTGGTAGTGCTTCGATGGCTTTTTCGTAAATTTGGCGCGTCTTAGGGATCCCGTAAATTTCCGCCGCGCGTTTGATGTAGATGTTGAAGATTTCGAACATTTCCTCCTGGGGGACCGCCGCCGTAGCGCGCTCGTACACCGCCATGGCGTGACGCGCCATTCCGTGCTCTTCCTCCAACTTGGCGTACAGCAGGTATAAGTTCTTGGCGAACTGCGGGGGGCAGTTCTCAAGACACTGCTCGAAGAGATCGCGGGCACGCTCCAGCTTTTGGCCGCCGTACCGCCTGAGGAACTTCGTCAGGTATGTGTTCCAGATATCGTAGACGTTTGGCCACTTGAACAAGGACACTCCCTTCTCGTAGGCGCGGAAAGCCTCCTCGAAGTAGTTGTGCTCTTCTAGGAACAACCCGTAGTTGATGATGATTTGTGGGGTGGCGATCTTCAGGTCTATGATTCGGTCGTAGACGGCTTTGCACGACTTGAATGTGCCAAAGCTCTCCTCTAGGTCGGCGTAGAGTGACCATACTTTGAGCGACTTGTAGAGGCGCGTTTGTACAGTTTCAGACTCGTCGTGGTAGGCGACTTTCCTCGAAGGGTAGGACCGGTCGCCCTGTGCATCAGTCGTAGAGCTTCCTCGTAATTCTCGTTGCGGATTTCCATTTCGGCCCACTCGCACCAAACGGAAGGCCAAATCCTCCACTTTAACGTAGGGCACCTGGGTGGCTTTCTCAAAGATGAGTCGCGCGTCTTCAATCTGCCCGTTCTTCTCGTAGAACTTGGCGAATTCCACCCATAACGTGTGGAGTTTCCCAACGGCGAGTTTCGGCTCTACAGTCTGTACGGCCTCCGTGTACGTATTAATGATTTCATGGGGTTTCCCCTCATACAGTTGCACCCTCTTGTGCCATTCCTGTACGTTGTGCGGGTTTTGTCTCAGTAACACCGAATTCAGTAGAAGCAGGCGGCGTTCCATGAGGTTTTCGAAGCGCGCCAAACGCAGCTCCAGGTCTACGTCATCGTCTTCGGTCGGGTTGGCCAACTTGGCCACTTCCTCCATCCGTTTACTCAAACTGAGCTCTTCGAATTGGGCGTAAGCGTCGAAAATTTGCGTAAAGTCGCGCACCGTGGTGACCGATTGGATAGCTTCCTCGTAGATGTCGCGAGCTCTGTCGAAGAGACCGCTGCGCACGTAGTAGTTCGCCAGGGAGTTCCACAGGTGACCCAACTGATCGGTGTATCTAAAACAAGGACATTCGGTCGATACTTATTTTTGAATTAAAGCCTAAACTTCAGGTTTGATTTTGTTATCGAAATTTCGCCTTAAACTCGATTTTTTTATGGTAAGAGGTGGAAAAAAAGTTGAAATTACGAAATTAACGTCGAAATTTCAAGATCAAAGTCGACATTTCAAGATCAAAGTCAAAATTTCAAGAACAAAGTCAAAATTTCAAGTTTAAATTGGTTATTGATATTTCAAGTTAAACTCAATATTTTTCAAAATATATTATGTTTCTGAGTTATGGCATTTTTCTCGAGATTTTAAGAAAAAAGAAATGAAAAAAATTTTTAAATCGTTCTTAAAATGTTAACTTTTGTCGTTAAATGTGGACATTATTCCCAACTTGTCGTTTCTAAAGTCGAAATTAAAATAAAAACATTAAAAATCCCCACTTCAAATTTAAAACTGGAAAAATATTTAAAATTCTGATAAAAAATCCGAAATATTTTTTAAAATGATCTCATTACTTTATTGGAATTTTGACTCTTTCGTCTCGAATCTTAGAATGTAATAGCTAAATTTAAAGACGAAATTTCGGTTTAGAACCAAAAATTTTTAGAAAAAACAAAACTGTGAATAAAAAACGTACTTAAATGTTCGATTTTATGAAGATAATGTTCATTATAATTTCGAAATTTCGAAAAGAAACTTCAAAGTAGCTAAAAAAAGGAGTTAAATCGTATTTTCTTGTGAAGAAATGAATAACTAACTAATAATAACTAATAAAATACGTAAGAATCCATATAACCTTACCAAAATTATTGGTGCGAAGAGATTTGGCAACACTGAAGAGGACAAACAGACAGACAAACACACTTTCGCATTTATATATTAGAGTGGGTTTAGATTAGATTACTTTATTTGTACATTTTTCTCCAACATAAAATATATTTTCTCTTTGACATAAGTTCAACTATCCTGAGAGAACCCAGCCATGTGGATAAGTCGTCGAATACCTTCTCTCAGGATAGCTGATACTTACGTCAGAGAGAAAAGTATGGAATAAAGTATCTAATCTAAACGCACCCTTAGTAAGGATGCTCATTCGACAATACAATAGCTAAATTTTACATCGTTTACATTTTAAGATAGTTTTCAAGTGTTTCAGTGTTGATTTTTGTTTGTGGTCCTTGGTTATCTTCAAAAATAAAAATACAAATCTTGTTTCCTGAAACCAAGAAAGGTTGCAACCTTTGCTGTGTTTTTTAATATTTTTTGGTTTCCAGGGACAAGATTTGTATTTCAATTTTTCAGTGTTGAATCACAAACAGCGACTGACAAGCAAAGATGCAACGCAATCGTTGCTTGGGACAATCTATAACAGATTGCCAGTCCTTAATAGAAGGTTCTGAAAATTTAGAATTCTGAAAGGAGTAACTGGCGAAGAAACAGTTAGTAAAACATGATCAGAAATACCAATACTTCGCAAAGAAGATACAGAGAATATCACAACAGCTAAAATGTTCAATTAGTCAACAAACCATTTAGTTAAATTAACTTTACTCATATAGTCAGATTAAATATCATCATATAAAGTCAGATTAACTTACCTTCTCAGTCCCCCTCTTATAATAGCATCGACGTTTAAAGACTTTGACATGATCTGGATTCTTGGACATCAGTTCGCACAGTTCGTTCCACAGCTGATGCTTCGATTTCCCCTGCTGCGAAACGAAATTCTCATCATTGACGATTTTCGCCAAAATTAGAGCCGCCTCATCCAATCTATCAATACCACTTAAATACTCGATATATTCCTCGGCATTCTCAGGACATAACTTTAGGTACCGTCCTAAACACCCTAACGGCGGTCTCTTGTATATCGTGTTTTTGCACAAATTGCAAGTACAGAGGCCAAATTCGATGGTGTTGCGTCACCGGTAAAGCCCTCAGCGCCCTATCGAAGACTTTCCTGGTTCTGGTTATTTTACACTGATCGGTTAGGAATGTGCAGTAGTCCATCCAAATCCTCGGCATTTTGTGCATGAATACTAAAGATCTTTCGAACGCGTTGTTGACTTCTTCGTAGATTGGGTCGGTGATGACTCGGCTTCTAACCTGTTTCCTTCTCGTACGTAAATAATTGTACCACAACTTGTACGAACCGGGAAGTTCTTTTAGGGCACGTTCATAGATGATGTTGACGCCGAATTTGGGGGCTTTTTTCTTATGTTCGATGTATCTTAACCAGTGCTTAACCGAATATGGGTTTCTGAGGATTTCTTCTTCGTATGGTAGGTCGTCTTCATTCTAAAAATTTGACGCCGTTTATTGGATAAGTTGCGTTAAAATAATGGATAACTTACGAAGATGATTTCGAGGGATTCATTTTTGTAATCCTTTTTGGGCATCATTCAATAAATCGTAAATAAAAGTGTAAACTTGAGAAACTGTTATACTACGTTATTTTTGAGGTTATAGTCAAAGACAAAATATTATTTTGACAGAGGTCATCAGTGTTGCCAGTAGTTCAATGCCAAATTCCGCTACCGGCCGCTACCCAACATAAAAAGGGTAGAGAATTCTACAAAAAACTTGACCTTCAAAGATAAATACATTTTTTTTGCCTTCGAGGTGTAATTAGAGCCAAAGATATAAAAAACCTTTACGTTTACCTTTAAAATAAAGATTGCTAACTAGGACTAAAAAAGAACTACCGCCCTAGCTGTGAGCTTAAATGGCTTCAAAGTCGTCAACACAGAATAGATATTAGCTTACGCACACAGTAGCGACAAAGTGCTAAAATTTTGTCACTGAATTTTGTTTGCTCTTAGGGTTATCTAGAAGGTAAGGTTGCGTTACGCCGTACTTTTAAAATGGGATTGAAAACTTTCCACTGTTCGCAGCGCCATGTATTAATCTGCAAACCATGCACCACAGAATTCTATTTTATCGTAGGTCAAACATTGCGAAACGAGTAGTTAAAACGTACACCTAATGATTGAAATAGTTTCAACTTCAACGGTGAACGTTCTTCCCTGACTAAAACATGAATAAACGAGATTCTAGACACGCTTTCCTAGGAAAAGCCCAAGCAAAGATTAACCTAACAGTGATGTGACCGATGGGATACGTTGTAGCTACGACTACCATCATCCACTGTCATCAGTAGGTACAATTTAAGCTCTCATTTTACACTTTTCGCACAATACTTACTGGTAATACGCAACAGAGGCCGCTGATGTCAGTGGGTGGAAATCAGTCCTATTTTCATTCAACAAATTACGTTACCGATGCAACTCCTTCCTATAGAACTCCTTAGTTTGCTCATGCGTCAATTTGCACAATCCCGAACATGGCGTCGCAGTGTTCTATGATAACCAGAAATAAGATCTATGGTCGTGGGTAACTGAATGTCAGTTGAGAGTTGTGAAGTGTTCAGGAAAATCAGCACTTGAGCGAATATGATTTTTTATTTTACGTTCATATGTTATTCGTTCATGGTAAAAATGTAAGACAATTTATCTACATTTGTGGATGTTCTAGAAATTTGATATGGTCAGGGATTTTCATCCGAATTGTGGGATTTTTAAGGAGATTGTTCGCGAACAATGTTTAGGTTATCTGGCAACACTGGATCAGTTTTATTGAAATGTCAGTCTTGTCACAGTATAGATATTAGCTTACGCATATATGTAATACTTCTATATGGCCAGCTCTCTATTCTCTTCGCAAGTTTGTTGTTACCAAATCCGATAAAGATGGAACATGGATTAATGGCGAGTATTGAGCATGAATTGAACGAAATGAACCAATCGCTACGCGCGGATTAAACGGGTGTTTATGTTTGGCCGTGCACAGCAGTGTTGCCAACCGTAGCAGAATTCGGCTACAGTAGCAGAATTTTGATGCTAGTAGCATGTAGCTGGAAGGTTTTTTAAATTAGAAAGATTGTAACGGGATTTTGCCAAAATCTCTAATTCGGACATAATATGCATGTATATCTAATTTGAATATTTCAATACCTGTACAATCAACATAAACCCAAATAACGTAGTGCAGTCAGTTCTTTTCTCTTAAGCTATAAATTGTATATTGTTGTTAATTTTGATTAGTGGAATAGCTTTTAGGCAGGATGCTGGATTCTTTTAATATATCGCATAGAGAAACTTCTTACTGCATGACTGACTGTTTTATTAAAAATTATTATTGATTGACATTTGACATTTTTAGCAAACATAGAACAATGCAATGCCAACCTAAAGAAGGTAAATACTTCTAATATTGATTTGGCATTTCACAACATATATTTTATTTTTGTTAAGCAGTTAGTTTCATTCTGCAAATCCAGACAAACAAATGTCTTACTTGATTGACAATGAACTTCTTTCCGTTGCTAATCAAACAACTATTGTTGTGTCGTAAGGGAGAAGATCCGCCGTGCGTTCCATATGTGTAACAACTTTGGTTATAAAAGATTCAAGAGTGGGCAGTAGGTTTTGCGCATAAATAGCAGGATTTTTTGTTCGGCGTGACAGAAATAGATATTTTCGGGTTGGCAACACTGGTGCACAGCTGACTTTGGCCACGCACAGATGATTTGTAACAACTGCGCATTGCGAGTCATTAATGCGTGTGAAGATCAGCGAGAAAGAGAAGTCTTTCCCATAAGAAACGAGGAACTGGCCATATAGAAGTATTACATATATGAGCTTACGCATACAGTAGCGACAAATTGCTAAAATTTTGTCACGAATTTTGTTTGCTCATGCGTCTATTTTCACAATCCCGAACATGGCGTCGCAGTGTTCAATGATTACCAGAAATTAGATCTATGGTCGTGGGTAACTGAATGTCAATTGAGAGTTGCCAAGTATTCAGGAAAATCAGCACTTGAGCGAATATGATTTTTTATTTTACGTTCATATGTTATTCGTTCATGGTAAAAATGTAAGATAATTTATCTACATTCATGGATGTTCTAAAAATTTGATATGGTCAGGGATTTTCATCCGAATTGTGGAATTTTTAAGGAAATTGTTCGCGAACAATGTTTAGGTTATCTGGCAACACTGGATCAGTTTTATTGAAATGTCAGTCTTGTCATAGTTCATTGCGCTAATAAGATGAAACCAAATAAAAGAGAAAAGAGAAGAATTTACACGTTCAATTTATAAATGTAACTAACAGCAATAATAATTTGATAAAATCAGCTTCTTTTTAATTTCCAAAAGACGGTCAAACGGTAATATTCGGGTACACCCAATTTGTTAAAAAAAACTGTTTTATTGTACTCGCATTTGCCAGTTTTATACAAAAAGATAAACAAGTTGTTTCCCGTAGAAATTATTTTGGCGTCAGTCACAATCAGTGTTTGGTTTTTCTTTGTACTGATCAGGTTAGTAATTACAAAATACACATTATTTAAAAAATACACGAGTATAAGTAATTTTTGGACTATTTGTAAAGTAGTAAATTAGAATGTAAACGGTAAAAACTATCGAAATTAATAAACTTGATGGTTTTGTTTAATAAATAAATTTAAATTTTCGCAGGCCGTGCACAATCCACAACATGGCTGACTCCACTGAAGGTCAACGATATTTAGCTACTTCAAGATCAAAGCTACCGACACTTTTTGTCGCTACTGTATGCGTAAGCTAATATCTATACTGTGGTCGTCAAGTAACATAGTATCTTCGGGAAAATACATATTTTTCCATAGAAAAATTATAAATTAAATTTTCTAAAGATTTCTGCAATGTGATTGAACGTAAAATTGTTGTTAATTGCTCTCTGTCAGATGGCACCATTGAATAAATCGTTATGTAAGTTTTTCAACAACTAGTTTATTTACCTTCGACGCGTTTTTTAAAAGTAAAATGTACAAATTTGGGCGTACCTCAAAATTCCACCTACTTTATCGTCGCCGCCGCTACGCCGCTAAATGCTACAGAAGTCGCTGCCACCAGTGTTGCCAACCCAAAAATATCTATTTCTGTCACGCCGAACAAAAAATCCTGCTATTTATGCGCAAAACCTGCTGCCCACTCTTGAATCTTTCATAAACAAAGTTGTTACACATATGGTACGCACGGCGGATCTTCTCCCTTACGACACAACAATAGTTGTTTGATTAGCAACGGAAAGAAGTTCATTGTCAATCAAGTAAGACATTTGTTTGTCTGGATTTGCAGAATGAAACTAACTGGTTAACAAAAATAAAATATGTTGTGAAATGCCAAATCAATATTAGAACTATTTACCTTCTTTAGGTTGGCATTGCATTGTTCTATGTTTGCTAAAAATGTCAAATGTCAATCAATAATAATTTTTAATAAAACAGTCAGTCATGCAGTAAGAAGTTTCTCTATGTAATATATTAAAAGAATCCGGCATCCTGCCTAAAAGTTATTCGATTAATCAAAATTAACAACAATATACAATTTATAGCTTAAGAGAAAAGAACTGCACTACGTTATTTGGGTTTATGTTGATTGTACAGGTACTGAAATATTCAAATTAGATATACATGCACATTATGTCCGAATTAGAGATGTTCGCAAAATCCCGCTACAATCTTATTAATTTAAAAAACCTTCCGACTACATGCTACTAGCATCAAAATTCTGCTACTGTAGCAGAATTCTGCTACGGTTGGCAATACTGTTCAAAACATATATGTAATACTTCTATATGGCCAGTTCCTCGTTTCTTATGGGAAAGACTTCTCTTTCTCGCTGACCTTCACACGAATTAATGAGTCGCAATGCGCAGGTGCTACAAATCATCTGTGCATGGCCAAACTCAGCTTTGCACGGCCAAACATAATCACCCGTTTAACCCGCGCCTAGCGATTGGTTCATTTTGTTTAATTCATGCGCAATACTCGCCATTTATTCATGTTCCATCTTTATCGAATTTGGTTGGAACAAACTCGTGAAGAGAATAGGGAGCTGGCCATATAGAAGTATTACATATATGGTTCAAAAGTCGCTACCACTGGCAACACTGGAGGTCATAGACAATATCACGGGTCATAGAGTACTAAAATATTAGAACACGAAGAAACTGTATCATTTGATACTTTAAGTTGACATTTTTGCTCCTTTTCAAAATTATGGAGGATTCCAGTTAATATTTGTCATATTAATATAATAAGTAAAAATTATGTCCCCAATTAGTACCTACCTAGCATTTGAATGAATTATATGTATTGTATATGTATAAATTATAAATATTGAACAATTTCACTAAATAACGACTGAGAAAATATGTTGTAAAATTAGTAAGTACATAAATTATTAAGGATTTCGTTGAAATGATGTGAGTTATTGTATAATACAACAAATATTATTTTGGAAAATATAGCTTTTCGTAACTATTAAACTTTATTAACAATTAAAACAACAACAGATATTAAAAATTTAATGGTTTTAATTGTAATAAATAATAATAAAGTTTGACAATAATGAATATTAAAGAATTGCACAATATTTTTGCGTAATACTATGTTAAAAATGGAGAAATCGAATCGAAAACATGCAAACTTTCGAATTTGAACTAGAATTCTTGGAAAATAATTATTAAAATTTAGGATTACGATTATAACAAAAATCCTTAGAATTTATAATAACCAAATTTGGCTCAAGATAAATATGTAATGAATAAAATCATTTCCTTACATTCTAATATAAACTAGCCGGGTTCCTTTAAAATAGTTTAGAATTTTCAATTGAGAAATCATTCAGAGACCGATTTGTTTCTTGAAAGTACTTTAAAATTCTGATAAGTGCTTGCATCTTTCTAGCAATTAAACGTCACATCAGATTCTTGGTAGAAACATTCTGCGAACTTTCGAGTGGTTTTTAGATTATTTTTAACGAGAAATATAGTGACTTATTAAAAATTACAAACTACACTCCTTTTTTTAATCATGGATTCCTTTGAATTACGTTTTTAGAATAAATTGTTGATAAAACGATAAACGATAGAAGTAATATTAAACTGACCCCATGTTTTCAACGAAAATATATATATTATGGATTATTTATTTGTTTATTCCGTTAATATATTGTAAGATATAAATTATAATTTTTTTAACGATATTACCCATTGTTCTTCATGGTGGACCCATTCCCGCTTTCTTCGTTTTCTTTTTCTTCCCACTATCGATGAAATTTTAAACTATTTGGTAAATTTCGGAAATTTATATTTTTTATTGGTAATAGGCAAGATCTGGAGGAAATAATTTGTTTAAGAATACCTACGACATTGTTGCAACATATTCTGAATATCAAACACGTTTATAGGTACTTCAAGACTCTAAAATGAAATGTTTCAAGCACAAAACACTTAATTCTCGTTTTGTATTGATATATACACCCCAACGAATAACAAGAGAACTTATTAATTTTTTAATGAGTTTTTTGTATGCATTACAAAGCGATAAATGGAAATAATTGGAGTTTAGCTTTTTTTTACATTAACTACTCGTAACCTCCAGCTAATAAAAAGGCGCATTATTGTCTGATTAAATAAAGATGAGTTTAGACTTCATTATTACCATGTCAAGGTAATATTGGCGGCACTTTTTGATTAGATTTTTTTTTTAAATGCCGTTACCAGGAATTGTGACATAACTTATAACTTACATCCACAAGATTATCTATTGTTGTTTATTGAAGGCTTCCAATATCCGCATTTATATGTATACATAGTATATCAATTAGACAATCCAAGCACGACCCATCAATGGAGATTTTAATCAAAGAGTAATTAAGATTTTTGTAAAATATTGACAAGGTGTTTATCCCCATATTTATCCTAATGAGTTTGCTCGATATTTATTGTAATTTATCTATGAATTCGGTCAATATTAGGAACTTTTAAAACGACACAAGCAGATAAGCTTAAATTAACATTTATGCTCTTTATCGCCACCCCCTTTCTTCACCGTAGAAGTCATTGCTGCTCAAACTGCTGAGTGCGATGCTACATAAGGTGTGGATGGTGTAAATAAGTTTAAATAACTATATTATCAAAAAGTGCATAAAATGAAAGGTATTTCCTGTAGACTAGTTCAGAAAAAATGTATTCTACAATTTGACCAAAGCTCTGTACATACGAGTACCAACGTCCCCCCATCATGGCCAATTAGATCGTTCAAAAAAAATGTTTACACGTTTTGGGTATTAATTTCAAAATTTCGACTTCAAATTATGGAATCAGCGTCGAAACTTTGAGATCAAATTGGATATTTCGAGTTTAAAGTCAGAATAACGCAAATGCGTGACGTCACGGTCGCCATTTTTGTTGGGGTCGACGAAGGTTCGTGTTAGGGATGTCGATCTGAGAACGATTAATAGAAAAATCGATTTTTTCAAGTCTCAAGGTCGATTTTTTTAGATCGATCTTAAATATAGGATCGATCTAATGAACGATTCAAAAATTCTAAGAATCGGATCAATTTACCTTGGTCACTAAATTTAATGAGAAAAATTGTTTATTTGTTATGTAAGTGTATTTATGTCGTTATGTTATTATCTACTTCCATCTACTACTAATAGCTGCATTAATAAGCCAACAGATGGCAGCATTAACATTTCTTTTTCATTCATTATGTCGTTGACTGAATAGAAAGATAACCGTGGTGCAGTGTTGCCATATATTTGAAGGTAAAATTCAGTACATACGCAGTTAAAATTACCATATATTCACAAAAATTACTCTACCTTATTTTATTGCCTGTTACCGGTCTTAAAAACGTTAATTTAATGGTTGAAAACATTACACGCGTATTAATAAATACACTACAAAACTTGAAAAAAGTTTATTTATTTATTTTTTTGAAGTAAAAATTACAAGAGCGTAGAAAGGACATTAATTTGAAAACAAATTTTCACGGAATGTTGACTTTTTCTCCTCTAAATCCCGAGATTAAAGTCAAAATTTCGACTTTAATATCAAAATTTCGAAAAAAAAGTCGAAATTTGGAGTTTAGAGTCGAAATTTCTAGAAAAAAGTAGAAATTTCAATTTTTAAATCGAAATTTAACGAAATGTTACCAAGGCGTAGAAAGGACATCGATTTAAAAAAAATGTTATTTTAAAAATTTCTACTCTTTTCTCAAACTTTGACTTTTTTTTCAGTTTTAACTTTTTTTCTCAAATTTCTACTTTTTTCCCAAAATTTGAAATTTTTTCTGGACATTTCGACTTTTTTCTGATAATTTGAAGTTTTTCGAAATGTTACAAAGGCGCAGAAAGGAAATCGATCAAAAAAATGCTATTTTTAGAAATTTCCACTTTTTTCCTCAAATTTGGATTTTCAGCTCGAAATTTCCACTGTTTTTATGAAATTTCAATTTTTTCTCAAATTTCGTCTTTTTTTTCTCAAAACTTCGACTTTGTTCTCAAAATTTTGCCTTTTTATTCTTAAATTTCGATTTTTTTCTCGAAACTTCACAATTTTTCTCGAAACTTCGTTTTTTGTTTCTCAAATTTTCACTTTTTTCTCGACATTTTGACCTTAATATCGAAATTTCGAATTTTTTCTTAAAATTTCAACTCACTTTTGACCTTAATATCGAAATTTCGACTTTTTTTCTCAAAATTTTCCACTTTTCTCGCAAATTTCGATTTTTTTTTTGAAATTTCGTTTTTTTTCTCGAAATCTCAACTTTTTTTCTTGAAATATTTCGAAATTTCGTCTTCCTTTGTCGAAATTTCGTCTTTTTTTTCTCGAAATCTCGACTTTTTTCTTGAAATATTTCGAAATTTCGTCTTTTTTGTCGAAATTTCGTAGTTTTTCTCAAATTTCGACCTCTTTTCTCGCATATTTCGATTTTTTCTCGATATTTCGTCTTTTTTTCTCGAAATCTCGACTTTTTTCTCAAATTTCGACTTTTTTCTTGAAATATTTCGAAATTTCGTCTTTTCTATTCAAATTTCGTAGTTTTTCTCAAATTTTGACACTTTTCTCGCATATTTCGATTTTTTTCTCGATATTTCGTCTTTTTTCTTGAAATCTCGACTTTTTTCTCAAATTTCGACTTTTTTCTCAAATTTCGACTTTTTTCTTGAAATATTTCGAAATTTCGTCTTTTTTATCCAAATTTCGTAGTGTTTTCTTAAATTTTGACTCTTTTCTCGCATATTTCGATTTTTTTTCTCGATATTTCGTCTTTTTCTCTCGAAATCTCGACGTTTTTCTCAAATTTCGACTTTTTTCTTGAAATATTCGAAATTTCGAAGTTTTTCTGAAATTTCGACTCTTTTCTCAAAAATTCGAATTTTTTCTGTACATTTCGACTTTTTTCCGAAATTAGAACTTTTTCGAAATGTTACAAAGGCGCAAATGCTATTTTTAGAAATTTCGACTTTTTTCCCAAATTTCGATGTTAAGCTCGGAATTTCGACTTTTTTTCTCGAAATTTTCTATTTTCCTCTCAAATTTCGACTTTTTTCTGAACACTTCGACTTTTTTCTCAAAATTTTGACTTTTTTTTTCTCTAATTTCGATTTTTTCTCGAAATTTCAAAGTTTTTTTTCGAAACTTCGTTTTTTGTTTCTTAAATTTCGACTTATTTCTCGACGTTTTGACCTTAATATCGAAATTTGGAAATTTTTCTCGAAATTTCGACTTTGAACTCACTTTTTACCTTAATATCGAAATTTCGACTTTTTTTTCTTGAAATTTCCACTTTTCCCGCAAATTTCATTTTTTTTTTCGAAATTTCGACTTTTTTTCTCGAAATCTCGACTTTTTTCTCAAATTTCGACTTTTTTCTCGAAATTTTGACTTTAATATCGAAATTTCGACCTTTTTCTCGAAATTTCGACTTTAAACTCAACACTTCGACTTTTTTTCTCAAAATTTCGATATTTTTCTTAAATTTCGACTTTTTTCAAATGTTACAAAGACGTAGGAAGGACATCCATTAAAAAAAATGTTATTTTTAGAAATTTCGACTGTTTTTTCCAAACTTCGATTTTAAGCTCGAAATTTCGACTTTTTTCTCGAAATTTCACCTTTTTCTCGAAATTTCGACTTTTTTCTTAAATTTCGATTTTTTCCCCGAAATATCGAAATTTTTCTCAAAATTTCGTTTTTTGTTTCTCATATTTCGACTTTTTTCTCGAAATTTTGACTTTTTTCGCAAATTTCGATTTTTCTCGAAATATCGAAATTTTTGTCAAAACTTCGTTTTTTGTTTTTCAAATTTCGACTTTCTTATCAAAATTTTAACCTTAATATCGAAATTTCGACTTTTTTTCTCGAAATTTCGACTTTTCTCGCAAATTTCGATTTTTCTCTCGAAATTTCGACTTTTTTCTCGAAATCTCGACTTTTTTCTCAAATTTCGACTTTTTTCTCGAAATATTTCAAAATTTCGATTTTTTTTTCGAAATTTCGACGTTTTTCTTAAATATTTCGACTTTCTTCTCGAAATTTTGACCTTAATATCGAGATTTTGACATTTTTCTTGAAATTTCGACTTTAAACCCAACATTTCGACTTTTTTTTCGGAAAATTTCCAACTTTTTCTTAAATTTGGCCTTTTTTTTTCAAAATTCGACTTTTTTCTGGAAATTATTTCGATTTTGTTCTGAAAATTTCAACTTTTTTTAAATGTTGCAAAGATGTAGAAAGGTTAACGATTAAAAAAATGTTATTTTAGAAATTTCGACTTTTTTCCCAAACTTCGATTTTAAGCTCGAAATTTCGACCTTTTTCCCGAAATTTCGACTTTTTTCTTAAATTTCGACTTTTTTCTCAAAATTTCGACTTTTTTCTGGACATTTCGACCTTTTTCGCGAAATTTCGTTTTTTTCTCTCAAATTTCGACTTCTTTCTCGAAATGTTGACCTTAATATAGACATTTCGACATTTTTTTTTGGAAATTTCGACTCTGAAGTCAAAATTTCGACTTTTTTCGAAATTTCAACTTTTTTTTCGAAATTTCGACTTTTTTCCCGAAATCTCCACTTTTTATCAA
Organism: Dastarcus helophoroides; assembly: GCA_028583605.1. Classification (NCBI taxonomy): domain Eukaryota; kingdom Metazoa; phylum Arthropoda; class Insecta; order Coleoptera; family Bothrideridae; genus Dastarcus; species Dastarcus helophoroides. The sequence continues at coordinate 22,446,579 of CM053335.1, read as the reverse complement.
ATTTCGACTTTTTCTCGAAATTTCGACGTTTTTCTACAAATTTCGACGTTTTTCTACAAATTCGACTTTTTTTCTCAAATTTCTATTTTTTTTTTCTACATTTTTTCTCAAATTTCGACTCTTCTTCTCGAAATTTCGAGCTTATAAGGTCGAAGTTTCGACTTTTTCTTAAATTTCGACTTTTTTCTCAAATTCCTACTTTTTTCTCGAAATTTTAATCTTAATCGACGAAATTTCGATTTAGAACTCGGAATTTCGACTTTTTTTTTTTCGAAATTTCAGCTTTAATCTCGAAATTTCTAAGAAAAAAAAACCAAAATTTGCTAATTAAAAATGGCAATTATTGGTCGCACCCTACTACCAACTGTCAACATTGTTGGGAAAGAGGAGTGGTGGGACGTAACTGTCGTCTGCCTAATTTAACCATAGAGTGTGCTTGTTATAGAGCGACTTATTCTCGAAATTTCGAGAAAAAATTCGATATCAAAGTCGAATGGCCCCATTTTGGGCGCCAAATTATTAACGGGATTATCTTCTTTGTTAGATACAATCTACATTTAATTTTGAAGCTACCTTGTGGCATTTAACAAGTGAAACTCACTTTGTGTGGAACGCAAAACCATGTTTTGTGGCAAAACTTGTACTTACCTCAACAAAGATGGCGGCAGTGACGTCACCTCTTTTTGGATTTAATTTCGCAAATTTGACCAATTTCTCAGAATTTCGATTCATATAGGACAAGTTTTGCTTTTTTCTAAAGAGTTCTACATTTTTTTCGAAAATCTGGCAAAATGATTTTAACAGTTTGAGAAAAATAACGAAATTTCGGAGTAAATTGTAAATATGAATCTTTTTTCAAATAAATTTAAGTTTTCAAAATAATGACTTAAAATTTTGATTCTTAAATGTTCGCTTTAAATTTGGTAATTAATTAAAATTTTTCAATAATGTTGACATTTTTTTTAAATAATAATGTCGAATTTACAAAACTGCATAAAAAATTAAATACAACATTTTAGCTCCAATCTAGAAATTGTGGCTTTAAGCTGGAATGTTCGACGTTTTACTTTGACATCAAGCTGAACTGAAAGCTTAAAAATGTGTAGAAAATTCAAAATGTTAAGATTAACCTCTAAATTGCAAGAAATGGTTCAAATTTCCAAAACTGATGCAACGGACAGTATCTCTGATGATAGCTCAGTATCTCTCTGAAGATGATAGCTCAGTATCTCTCTGGCTATCGAAACGCGTTGAGCAACCTTTGTTGTGTTTTCTAATCTTTCTTGGTCTCAGGGTACAAGATTTGTATTTCAATTCTCTTAAATTTAGTTAAATTTTATTCAATAAATTAAAATTTCCGAAATATTTGACCTTTTTCTAAAAATGTTCTGTTAACATTTCATATTGAAAATTTGACAAATCCCACTTTGGACTCAAAATTTTGGTAAAATAAGAATTTTGATAAAATGGGGATTTTGCACAAATGTTGAGAGCGAAAGTGGACCGTTTTTTGAATCCCTGGGCCTGTTTCAGGCGCCCCAGCCCTGACGTGCACATCAATTATCAATTTCAGTTTTGTATTACCACTTGCATTTGCATTTAATTATCCATTAATTTGTTATTCAAATGTTTAGAACTTAGAATTAGGTCACTGGCAGACATTTGGACTACTTCACGCTTACGTTGTACTGGAAGTCTTGCGTTGTGGTTAGATTATTGGAACAGTTAATCGGATTCAAAGATTTTATCTATTCTCTATGTGTGGTGTTAACCAAACAGAAGAAATTGCTGCATTCCAATTAGTCGCCAGATTTAAAGCCTTGTACCTACTATGGGTCCTTCTAGTCTTCAAAATGGGCATAGGCATAGCTAGTAGAATAGAGTAGGGGGAGGTGGTTTTGTCAGATTTTCGATAAAAAAAGTAGAACTCTTTAAAAAGACAAAATTGTCCAATTTAAATCGAAATTCTGGGAAATAGGTCAAATTTCTGAATAACTGGTTCATGTAGTAAACCGAAAATTTATATGTATTTCAACTAGGGGACTTCTCCCCAAAAATTAACTTTTCATCTTCAAAATTCATCATTTCCTTGGAATCATTTTCATTTCAACTTGTTTCTCAAATTTCATATTTTTTTACAATTTTGTCGTTATCTTTTAAAATTTCGCAATTATTCATAAAATTCGACTTCTTTCATCAAACAGGACTTTGTCAAAATTTCGAATTTTTATTTAAAAGTTCGTCGTTTATTTTCTGAAATTACGCCATTTATCGAAATTCGACTTTTTCTAAAAATTTCGACTTTTTTTAATTCTGAAAACTTCAGCTTGTTTGTTAAAATTTACCTTTTTTGGTCAATCTTCTGATAAGAAAATCTATTTTTTTTAAATTTGTAATTTTTTATAATTTTAATAACTGTTATAAAAGGACTAAAGTTCTGGAAATGTCACCTTGTTTGTCGACGTTAACGTGTTTCACAATATCGGACATTTTCTGACGCCACGTCTTCCTCTGACTCGAGCAGTCAAGCGAAAATGATTTTAAAAATCGATTCTTTTTTCATAAAATTTCAAATTTTTCCTTAAAATTTGTATTTTTTCTAAATTTCGATAAAATCTGACTTTTTTGGGACGAATTTGCGTCAAGATTAAACGCTTTTTCTCAATATTTATATCTTTTTCGTAAATTTTCGATCGTGTTTCACAATATCGGATGCCACGCCTAGGGGGCCTGTCTTCCTCTCACTTGAGCAGTCAAGACAAAATGTATTTAAAAAAATCGATTTTTTTTTCATTAATATTTCAAATTATCCCTTAAAATGTGTATTTTTTAAATTTTGTTAAAATCTGATTTTTTGAGACGAATTTTCACTAAGATTCCCTTAAAATTTGTATTTTTTTAAATTTTGATAAAATGACTTTTTTGGGACGAATTTTCACTAAGTTTCAATGCTTCTTCTCAAAATTAAGATCTTTATCGTAAATTTTCAATCATTTCTTCGTAATTTCGTCTTTTTTTCGAAGTTAAGACTACTTTTTCCAAATTTCGACTTTTTTTCTTAAAATTTGACCTCCACTGGAAAACTAATTGTCCATTTCGAGGTTTTATCGAAATTTCGCTTTTTTTTCTAAATTCCGATACAATATTTAGCTTGTTCTGCAAATTTCGATCTTTTAGAAATTGATTTTTTTAGAAATTTTGACTGGTTTCTTAAAGTTTGTCTTATTTCGCGACATTTTGATTTTTATCTCAATATCCGATATTGAATATTTCTAGAAATTTCGCCTTTTTCCTGGTAAATTCTTCTTTTTTCTCAAAATGTTGACTGCTAAGGCTGCTAAGGCAATGTTTCTTAACCGAGGGTTCGTGACTCTTGAGGGACTTTTTTGGGACGAATTTTCACTAAAATTAAACGCCTTTTCTCAAAATTTAATTCTTTTTCGTAAATTTAAATCTTTTTCGTAAATTTTCGATCATTTCTTCGTAATTTCGTCTTTTTTTCGAAGTTTAGACTACTTTTTCCAAATTTCGACTTTTTTTCTTAAAATTTGACTTCCACTGGGAAATTAATTGTCCATTTCGAGGTTTTATCGAAATTTCGCTTTTTTTCTAAATTCCGATACAATATTTAGCTTGTTCTGAAAATTTCGATCTTTTAGAAATTGATTTTTTTAGAAATTTTGACTGGTTTCTTAAAGTTTGTCTATTTTCGCGACATTTTGATTTTTATCTCAATATCCGATATTGAATATTTCTAGAAATTTCGCCTTTTTCCTGGTAAATTCTTCTTTTTTCTCAAAATGTTGACTGCTAAGGCAATGTTTCTTAACCGAGGGTTCGTGACTCTTGAGGGACTTTTTTTGGGACGAATTTTCACTAAAATTAAACGCCTTTTCTCAAAATTTAAATCTTTTTCGTAAATTTAAATCTTTTTCGTAAATTTTCGATCATTTCTTCGTAATTTCGTCTTTTTTTCGAAGTTTAGACTACTTTTTCCAAATTTCGACTTTTTTTCTTAAAATTTGACCTCCACTGGGAAATTAATTGTCCATTTCGAGGTTTTATCGAAATTTCGCTTTTTTTTCTAAATTCCGATACAATATTTAGCTTGTTCTGAAAATTTCGATCTTTTAGAAATTGATTTTTTTAGAAATTTTGACTGGTTTCTTAAAGTTTGTCTATTTCGCGACATTTTGATTTTTATCTCAATATTCCGATATTGAATATTTCTAGAAATTTCGCCTTTTTCCTGGTAAATTCTTCTTTTTTCTCAAAATGTTGACTGCTAAGGCTGCTAAGGCAATGTTTCTTAACCGAGGGTTCGTGACTCTTGAGGGACTTTTTTGGGACGAATTTTCACTAAAATTAAACGCCTTTTCTCAAAATTTAAATCTTGTTCGTAAATTTTCGATCATTTCTTCGTAATTTCGTCTTTTTTTCAAAGTTTAGACTACTTTTTCCAAATTTCGACTTTTTTTCTTAAAATTTGACTTCCACTGGGAAATTAATTGTCCATTTCGAGGTTTTATCGAAATTTCGCTTTTTTTCTAAATTCTGATACAATATTTAGCTTCTTCTGCAAAATTTCGATCTTTTAGAAATTGATTTTTTTAGAAATTTTGACTGGTTTCTTAAAGTTTGTCTATTTCGCGACATTTTGATTTTTATCTCAATATCCGATATTGAATATTTCTAGAAATTTCGCCTTTTTCCTGGTAAATTCTTCTTTTTTCTCAAAATGTTGACTGCTAAGGCTGCTAAGCCAATGTTTCTTAACCGAGGATTCGTGAACTCTTGAGGTACTTACTTGTTTGGGACGAATTTTCACTAAAATTAAACGCCTTTTCTGAAAATTTAAATCTTTTTCGTAAAATTAAATCTTTTTCGTAAATTTTCGATCATTTCTTCGTAATTTCGTCTTTTTTTTTCGAAGTTTAGACTACTTTTTCCAAATTTCGACTATTTTTCTTAAAATTTGACCTCCACTGGGAAATTAATTGTCCATTTCGAGGTTTTATCGAAATTTCGCTTTTTTTCTAAATTCCGATACAATATTTAGCTTGTTCTGAAAATTTCGATCTTTTAAAAGTTGATTTTTTGGAAATTTTGACTGGTTTCTTAAAGTTTGTCTATTTCGCGCCATTTTGATTTTTTTCTTAATATCCGATATTAAATATTTCTAGAAATTTCTACTTTTTCCTGGTAAATTCTTCTTTTTTCTCAAAATGTTGACTGCTAAGGCAATGTTTCTTAACCAAGGGTTCGTGAACTCTTGAGGGATTTTTTTTGTGGAACGGACTGGTCCTTGGTTATTTTCAAAAATTGAAATACAAATCTTATCCACTAAACCCAAAAAGGATTAAAAAACACAACAAAGGTTGCTTGCTTGGACAAGATTTGTATTTCGATTCTTCAGGGATCCATATCCTGAGCGTCAAGGGCCCATGGGTAGCGTACCTGAACAACATTTATTAAGATAATAACTAATGAAGTAATTTATCCAGTCCTTGATTATAAATAATGAGAGAAAGTTAATGAAAATGGCCACAATTCAATAAACTAGCGCCAGCCTTTATGAAAAAGGTGCAACGATATAAGTTACGAGGTGCTTCCAATTCTGCTTTCAAAAAACCTCCTTTTTATAACTGCTTTCATTTCTGATTTCAAAAAATTCCCTTTTTATAGACTCATATGAAAATTCATTGACATAAAAACACACAATTTTTTTTTGTTGAACTTGGTCCTTGGTTATCTTCAAAAATTGAAATAGAAGTATTGTCCCCTGAAACCAAGAAAGATTAAAAAACACAACAACAGTTACTTTAACGCATTTCGAGAGCCAAACTATCATCTTAAGTGAGATACTCAGCAGTATATCTCTGAAGATGATAGTTTGATCATAGCTCGAGAGATACTCACCAGTATATCTCTACTCACCTCTGAAGATGATAGCTTGGCTATCGAAACGCGTTGTTGTGTTTTTAACCCATCTTGGTTTCAGGGGATTAGTATATCAATTTTTGAAAATAACCAAGGACCAGTACAGTTCCACCAAAATAATCCAATCCTACTTAATGAAAAGTTTTTTTTTTATTCCCTTGTTTTCTTTTCCTAGTAGTTAGCTACAACAAAACAGAGTGTGACGCTTACACTACCCTGCAGATATCTTTTCCAGAAATTCTCATTTTTTCCTGAAAATTAGTTCTTTACTTGAAATTTCGACATTTTCTCGAAATTTCGACGTTTTCTCAAAATTTCGACTTTTTTTTCAAAGGCCGTCTGTTTTTACAAAATTTCTCGTTTTCTTTTGGAATTTCGAATTTATTCCAAAATACTACATTTTTTATCAAAATCAGACTTTCCCAAAATTTCGAAATTTTATCTCAAAATTCGTCTTTTTTTCCAAAATTTCGTCATTTCTCGAAATTCGACTTTTTCTGTAAATTTCAACTTGTTTAAATTCGACTTTTTGAAAATTCAACTTTCTGAAAATTGATAGGATAGATCTTTTGATAAAAAAGTGGTAATTTTTAGAATAATATTAATTTATCTGGAAATTTTGAAAAATCAGACTTTCTCAAAATTTCGAAATTGTATTTCAAAATTGGTCGATTTTTTTTAAAATTTCGTCAGTTCTCCAAATTCGACTTTTTCTGTAAATTTCAACTTTTATTTAAATTCGACTTCCTGAAAATTCGACTTTCTGAAAGTTTGACTTTCTGAAAATTCGACTTGCTTATCAAACTTCGTCTTTTTCTAGAAATTTGATAGATCTTTTGCTAAAAAAGTGGAAATTTTTAGAATAATATTAATTTACCTGGAAATTTTAAAAAATCAGACTTCCTCAAAATTCCGAAATTGTATTTCAAAATTGGTCGATTTTTTTTTAAATTTCGTCAGTTCTCGAAATTCGACTTTTTCTGTAAATTTCAACTTTTATTTAAATTCGACTTTCTGAAAATTCGACTTTCTGAAAGTTCGACTTTCTGAAAATTTGACTTGCTTATCGAACTTCGTCTTTTTCTAGAAATTTGGTAGATCTTTTGATAAAAAAGTAAACATTTTTAGAATAAGATTAATTCATCTGGAAATTTTGAAAAATGCTTTTTAAAAATTTTGAATTTTTGTAAAAAGTAAAAATTATCTACATAAAATTCAAATCCCAACTTGTGTCCCAAAATTGCAACGTTTATCTCTTCTTCTTCGTTCTCTGAGGTGAGTTTCTCTGAGGTAGATTTCTCAACCTGTTCTGGTCTTCAAGAAGTTTATCTCAATACTCGATATTTTCTGACATCACAGCGGGGCAGGGAATAGGGGCTTGTCCTTCACTCAAGAAGTCGTTAAGAAATAAATGTTTAGTCGAGAAATTTCGACTTTCTTCTTGAAATTTCCACTTTTTTCTTGAAATGTCGACATTTTTCCTTGAAATTTCAACTTTTCTCTTGAAATAACGACTTTTTTCCTGAATGTTTCCTCAGAATTGGCCCTTTTTTCTAAACTTCAACAAACTTGACTCCTATAAAATTTCGAATTTTTACTAAATGTCGTTTTTATTTGGAAATGTTAATCTTTTTCTCAAAATGTTGACCGTTTTCTTCGAAATATTTGTTTCCAAAATTTGTTTGGGTGTTTTAGGAAACTTTCGATTTTTACCTCTAAAATCGTCTTTTTCTCGAAATTTCGATGTTTTTCAAGTTTTCCGAAAAGGTGGGATTTTTATTTTGAATCGGATTGCCTGAAAATTGCGACCATAACTAGGTTTTTATTATAATTCGTCTTTTTCGTAATTACGACTTTATACTCAAAAGTCTACGTTTTCCACTGAAAATTGGACTATATTGGAAATTTTGAATATTGTAAAGAAATTCCGGCTTTTTTTCGAAATTTTGACTGTCCGAAATTTTAATCTGTTTTTCCAAATGTGTCTTATTCTCATTTCTGGAAATGTCTACTTCAAATTGAGCTTTTCATCGAAAACGAAACTTTTTATCGAAGATCGTTTACTGTCTAAAATTGGATGAAGTTTTCATAAAAATATAAAACTTTTCGGAATATTTTTATAAAATTTAGAGAAAATGATTTCTTGTAATTTTGAGATAATGTTAAAATTTAACTGGAAAAAAAAATTGTGAGAGAAATATTTTTCGAAACTGATTGTTTGTCCCCAAATTTGATTTACTCTAGAAATTGCGACTTTTCTCACAATATTCCCCAAGAGGCGGCCAAAAAAGGCCAATTTTCATTTTCGCAAATGTGGGAAAACTAACATTCGTTATGTCCCTATTAGGTATGATAACGAAGGCTTCCACGGCCAGAGTCAGTACAGGGTATATTTCTTCTGGGATTGGACCGTGTCAAAGAACTACTAAAAGTGTTCGCCCACCATCGTAGGGGGCTTCTTCAGGAACAAAGAAAAGAGGAATATGAGGGATTATGCAAAAAATGAAAATGTTTTGAAATTGGCCTTTTCATTCTTTCATTTTTTGCATATTCCCTCATATTCCTCTTTTCATTTTTTCTTTTCTTTGTTCCTGAAGAAGCCCCCTACGATGGTGGGCGAAACATCGAACACTTTTAGCAGTTCTTTGACACGGTCCAATCCCGGAAGAAGTATATCCTGTCCCTATTAGGTACTTAAGAAAAAGTCCAGATATCGGTATGATTTATACTTATTTGCCTTTCTTTTTTGATGGAACGGACTAATCCTTGGTTTTCTTCACAAATGTTGTCTCCTGAAACCAAGAAAGATTAAAACTAATTAATTAAAATTAGAGCAACCTTTGTTGTGTTTTTTAATCCTTCTTGATTTCAAGGGACAAGATTTGTACTTCAACTTATTCGGCTAAAACTTCCCCAAATTATATATTTTGTATCAATTAACTTTAATAATAATAAGCGTTTACACTTTTAAGAATATTTAATTACCTTAGAGCTTAAAAAAATCATACATGTGTACAAATATTTACTTTTTTCCTTCCACCATAATTATATGATACCCAAACTTCGTTTTTATTGGAGGATCTGTATAAACCGGACTGTTAACTGTTGAAACAGGTAAAGCAAACGCCGCGTCTTGAAAAGGGCCAACCATAGAACCTCGCGTCATCCATCCGAGGTCGCCCCCTTGTCTGGCTTTGTCTTCGCTATAAGCTGAAGCGACTTCGGGGAATTTCTGACCGGCTTTTAATTTTTCCAGTGCTTCCAGGCATTTACTCTGCTTTTCGCATAGGATATGTCTTACTTTGACTGCTGTGCCACCTTTTTTTTCCTTGGAGCCTAAAACATTGAGTTCATCAAGACTAACGACCCCGACTTCGCAGTGTTACCTTTGTCACCGCCTTCCTCCGACTTTCCTTTGGCAGCCGGTTTGGCGCCACCCTTCTTTGGCGGCATTAGATTTTTAGATTTACAATTAGAGGAATTATCTAAAAGTGACTATGTTACGAAAGTTGGAAAAACATTTAGATGACAATATATAAAACATAACCTAATTACCTAATTTTTAGGTTAATTTCATAGACATAAAGTATACAGGTCATAGATAACATATACAACTCATAGTTAACGCATACAGGTCATAGATAACGTATACAGGTCATAGATAGCGTATACAGATCATAGAAAAGGTATATTGATCATAGATAACGTATATAGGTCATAGATAACATGCATTTTTTAAAGAAAAGACTCTTAGGGGTGTGAAATCTGCTTAGAATATTGCTACACAGCTGGCGCCACTCGTATAAGTATCATAGAAGTTTCTTCCAAATTTTATCGTCAATTGTCATACTTTATTCTTTAGCGTAACACAAAGCGGGTACATTTAAGGTTTTTTATAACAATTTCAATCTTTTTTATCATAATAATTTCAAGTTCGCATTTTCAATTTTTGCATTCATTTAATTTCGATTTTAATCGCAATTTTTCTAAAAATCCTGAAGTTTCGACTCTCCTGTCAAAATCATAGATAAAATGCACTACGGTCAAAATTTCCAGTGCAAACTTCGATTTTTGCTAAATAAATTTTCAGATTTTTCAAATTTTGAGGTTAATTAAAAAGTTTGCGAATTTCCGAACCGTTAATGTCGAAAATTGTAGAAACTGCAAAAATTTGGTATACACATCAAAATTTTTAACAACAAAATTCGAGAAAATCGGGTGAATGTTTCAAATTTTTTCTAAAAAATAAAAATTTCGGTAAATACGACAATTTATAAATGTATGCCTTTATAATCAAAATTATAGGAAAAATTTAAAGTCAAAATTATATACTTGGAATCATGAGAGAAAAACCATTTCTGAAATCCAAAATTTATAATAAAAAAATTAAGTTTAACCTCGAAATTTCGATTTTTGTTGTTATGTTTTAAATAGAGTACCTAACCTATTTATTTAGATATTATGAGATGATGGTGAAGAATTTTTGAAAAATTATCTTCGTCATATGTCAGAATAATTAAAAAAAATTTTTAAAAAGGTAATAGTTCTCATCATTTAAACAATTTAATTTTTTTTTTAAATGGATCGTTAAACAGTTAATTAAAAAATAGTTACTGATTAGTTTACCTCAAAGAGTCTAAAAAAAGATAATAATCCTGCTAATGCTATCAATATATGGATAAAATGAAGAAAGTATAATTTCAAACTCAGGTAACCGGCAAATCTGGAACGGTGTATGGCGACTTTTAGAAGCACTAATCACGTGATGACAGCAGGAACTTCGTAGTTGTTGTACCCACGTTCGGCAATTATCGTCGTATTTAGCATTATTTAGATATGGCCGACGATTACTAGAAGATCCCATTTGGGTAAGATAAAACAGAATTAGTTTACAATACCCAAAATTTTCGCGTTTTAAATGTGCAATATCGACCGACCGTTCGCGTTACTTTAGGTTTAAAACAAACAACCGGTGGGTCAGTGTTTACTATTGTTATTGTTAAATAGTGCTTATTAAACAATTTGTTTGAACACATTTTCTGTAAGCTACAATCCCGCTTAGCGTGACCTTGGGTTTTAATTCCTGCTATTTTGCGTTAGAAAGTGCCGTTCATCTCAATTTCACCAAAACAAGTTTACAAAATCGCTATAGTTGTCCGCCCTCGGGCGCCTAACTATGCAGATTTTTCGATTTACAGGTTCTAACCTACAATCTCCAAAAATGTCGCTGTGGGCCAAAGCTCAACAACTCCCCCCGGACAGCTTACAGCAGAATCCGTGCCATTTACGGGGATCATTTCCCTATCGAGGTGCGACATTATTTGGCGCAATACATCGAGGAAAAATTCTGGTATGTAAATTTATTTCTTATCTTGGAGTGTTGTGTTTTCAATACAAAATAAACAAATCGAAGGTCCGATATTGAGCCGATACCAGATAACCCTCAACACGAGCAATATGTGTCTGGTTTGATCAACTCGTTGATACAAGAGATCGAAAATAAGGCTTCGGCGGTTACGGATGCCGAATTTTTCCTCACCAAGCTGAAGTTGGCGGAGGCTGCCAAAAATTTCCGAACAAGGTACAGGTAAGCGAAACGATTTTTTAGGTTATGTTTTCGTCGACCATAGATAGTCTTGAGGAATTCTGATTGGTTAATTGATAAAGTTGGGGAAAACTAAAATAAGAAAAGGGTTGTAGCAATTTGACATTATTTTTTGGATTAGAAGTCGCCTGGATTGCAGTCTATGATGCTGGTCATAGAAGCAAAATACACATTTTGTTGTGCACTTGTTATAGGAGAAATAGTTGAACAAAGATCAATTTTTTTTGGCAATATTTTGAACGTTTATATCTTAAACTTTGTGAAAAAAAAAAGGTTAAATTTTTATCTTAATTTTTGATAGTAATTTCGCTAGCATTTAGTTTCTATTTGTCAGCTAGTTAAAAATACTTGTAATAATGATATTTAGGCTTGATTAAAATGGCAAGTGGAGTGTTACATGATAAGGAAGTTAATTGCATCTTTATCTACAAGTATAAATTACATTTGATATTACATAAAAAACATTAAACATGATAAAGAAGCTTCTTTAAATAGATCGTGTTAACAGTATATAATCCATTACAGTGACATTTTTATGAGCCTCCGAAACTAATATTTTATCCTTAAATTATATTTTTTGATGTTCCACATTGAGGTTTTTTTAATATCATTATTATTTCATAAGTAGTGTTGGTGGTAAAAATCGCATCTGAGGGCATTTAAAACTGTTCGAGAGAGATGAATAAAAATTAACCGAAAATTTGTGGAGACGACGCGTATTCGGTCGTTCGGGACGCGGTAGGGGAAGTTGTGAGCGTGCCTTTAATGGTCATAGAATTTTATTTAGATTTAGATACCATAGAAGGCACGTTAACGTGTAACGCTGCTCTTCAATGTCAATTTGTTTTAGGCTCAAACTCCAAATTTCGAGCTTTCCCGCATAATAATTTTAAAAAAAGGCGTAATTTAAATTCGGGACCGCCGATGCTTTGGCAAACTCATCGCGTAGATACAACGCACGCGGTAGCTGCAGGACGCAGTAGGGGAAGTTGTGGGCGTGGCTTAATCATAGAATTTCGGGAACATAGACTCATTTTTGTCCATATATGTATATGCGATACATGTTAACATGTAAGCTGCCCTGTAGTGTCAACATTTTTGTGTAAATTCGAAATTTCGATTTTTGTCAACAAAAAAATTTGTTTTTTAAATTTTTCGACCTTTTCATGTAATTTGCAGGGAAAGTTTCGTTCTTTTAATACTTGATAGACGGTTGAGGGGGGGGGATCTTTTTTTGAATATTTTCGTTTTTTTTTTTTTTTTGAAAATTGCTACTAATTGAAAATCTTTTTTAATTTCGACTGTTTTTGGATTTTTTTAAACATCAGCTTCATTTAAAAATTTCAATTTCTTTTAAATTTGGTTTTGGAAAATATCGATTTTTTTTAATTTGGGTTTTCAACAATTAAAAATTTTCGCTTTTTCGAAATTCCCGTTTTTTTTTATTTCTGTTTTTTTTTTCAAAATTCCTCATTTATTTTTCAGGATTTCCGCTCTTTTCATGATTAAACCTTTTTTGCAGAATTTGATTTACTTTGAAAATGTTGATACTTTCTTTAAAATTTTGACTTTTTGCTCAAAATTTTGACTTCTATTTGTAAGCATTAAAATTTCGATTTTTTTTTAAATTTGGGTTTTCAACAATTTAAAATTTTCGCTTTTTCGAAACTCTCGTTTTTTTTAATTTTCGTTTTTTTTAATTTTCGTTTTTTTTAAATTCCTAATTTTTTTTAGGATTTCCACTCTTTTTGAAATTACACTTTTTTTGCAGAATTTTGATTTACTTTGAAAATGTTTATACATTCTTTAAAATTTTGACCTTTTTTCGAAATTTTGACTTCTATTTGTAAGTCTTAACTCTTACAAAATTTAGACTTTTTCTCCAAGTTTTCGCCTTTTTGAAAAATTCGGGCTTTTTTTTAAATTTTCGACTCTTTTTTCGAAATTTTTACTTTTTTAAATTTCCAAAAATTCTAATTTTTATGCAATTTTGACTATTTTCAAAATTTCCATTTTTAAAAATCAAAATTTTGAAAATAGGCTACTTCGACTTTTTGTTGAAATGTTGGTTTTTTTGAAAATTCCCCTGAATAATTCGCCTTTTTAAAATTTTTGCTTTCTTTTAGAGTTCGACATTTGAAAATTTTGAATTTATTTTAATTTTTGAAACATTCATTTAAAAATTTCGATTTCTTTTTAAATTTAGGTTTTTCAAAATTTCCATTTTTTTTAAATGTTAAAATTTCGATAATTCAAAATTTCTTCTTTTGCCAAATTTCCCATTTTTTCCAAATTTCCTATATTTTTCCAGGCTTTCCGCTTCTGTCAAAATTGCACTTTTTTCCGAATTTTGATTTACTTTGAAAATGTTTAAAGTTTCTTTAAAATTTGGATTTTTTTCTTGAAAATTTGACGTTTTTCTCGAAATTTTGACATTTTTCTCGAAATGTTGACCTTTTTCATTCAAAAATTTCGATTTCTTTTTAAATTTAGGTTTTTCAAAATTTCCATTTTTTAAACAGTGTTAACATTTCGATAATTCAAAATTTATGCATTTGCCAAAATTCCCGTTTTTTCCAAATTTCCTATTTTTTCCACTTTCCACTTTTTTCAAAATTATACTTTTTTTTTCAGAATTTTGATTTAATTTGAAAATGTTTCAACTTTCTATAAAATTTGGACTTTTTTTCTTGCAAATTTGACCTTTTCCTAGAAATTTTGACCTTTTTCTCGAAATTTTGACCGTTTTCTCAAAATTTGGACCTTTTTCTTGAAATGTTGACCTTTTTCATTTAAAAATTTTGATTTTTTTTTAAATTTGGGTTTTTCAAAATTTCCATTTTTTTAAAAATGTTAAAATTTCGATAATTCAAAATTTTTTGCTTTTGCCAAAATTCCCGTTTTTTCCAAATTTCCTATTTTTTTCCAGACTTTCCACTTTTTTCAAAATTATACTTTTTTTCAGAATTTTGATTTACCTTGAAAATGTTTAAACTTTCTTTAAAATTTGGACTTTTTTTCTTTCAAATTTGACCTTTTTCTCGAAATGTTGACCTTTTTCTCGAAATTTTGACCTTTTTCTTAAAATGTTAACCTTTTTTTTGAAATTTTGACCTTTTTCATTTAAAAATTTCGATTTCTTTTTAAATTTGGGTTTTTCAAAATTTCCATTTTTTTTTTAAATGTTAAAATTTGGATAATTCAAAATTTCTTCTTTTGCCAAAATTCCCATTTTTTCCAAATTTACTATATTTTTCCAGGCTTTCCGCTTTTGTTAAAATTGCACTTTTTTCCGAATTTTGATTTACTTTGAAAATGTTTAAAGTTTCTTTAAAATTTGGATTTTTTTCTTGAAAATTTGACCTTTTTTTTGAAATTTTGACATTTTTCTCGGAATTTTGACCTTTTTCATTCAAAAATTTCGATTTCTTTTTAAATTTAGGTTTTTCAAAATTTCCATTTTTCAAACAATGTTAAAATTTCGATAATTCAAAATTTTTGCTTTTGCCAAAATTCCCATTTTTTCCAAATTTCCTATTGTTTCCAGACTTTCCACTTTTTTCAAAATTATACTTTTTTTCTGAATTTTGATTTATTTTGAAAATGTTTCAACTTTCTTTAAAATTTTGACTTTTTTCTTGCAAATTTGACCTTTTTTTCGAAATGTTGACCTTTTTCTTGAAATTTTGACCTTTTTCTCAACATTTTTACCTTTTTCTTGAAATGTTGATCTTTTTCATTTAAAAATTTTGATTTTTTTTTAAATGTAGGTGTTTCAAAATTTCCACTTTTCAAAAATTTCGACAATTTAAAATTTTCGCTTTTTCCAATATTCGCGTTTTTTCCAAATTTCCCATTTTTTTCCACGCTCTCCACTTTTTTTCAAAATCATACTTTTTTCAGAATTTTGATTTACTTTAAAAAGTTTAAACTTTCTTTAAAATTTGGACTTTTTTTTTCTTGAAAATTTGACCTTTTTCTCGAAATTTGATCTTTTTCTCGAAGTTTAATTATGGCGTTTTCTTTAAACATTCCAACTTTCAAATTTAGATATTTTTTTATTTCCTTCTTTATTTCAAATTTAATTATGGCTTTTTTGTTATTTTTCCACTTTTTTGATTCTGAATTTCGGCTTTTTTTTTAACATTCCAACTTTTTCAAATTTAGAGTTTTTTTAATTCCCTTCTTTATTTCAAGTTAAAACTTTTCTTAATTTTGACTTTTTTTAATTTTCCACTTTTTTGATTCTGAGTTTCTGCTTTTTTTTTAACATTCCAAATTTTTCAAAGTTAGAGTTTTTTTAATTTCTTTCTTTATTTCATGTTTAGACTTTCCAATTTTGGAATTTTTTTTAGTTATTCACTTTTTTTTGAAAATTCCACTTTCTATTTGCCAAACAGTTACTTGACTTGGTACGAAATTAGACTAGAAGTGGATAGAATTAATTATCAATCAAAAATTCTTGTACCACCGATGGCATAGACCGGCATTAACGTGTTAAATACGAAATTGTGAAAAAATTGGAAGTTTTAAAAGAAATGTTCGTAAATTTGACTTCTTAGAAATGTAATGACGTCCTTTTCTTTTGTTCATCTTTACGTTTTTGTTGCAGCAATAATCCCATGCAACTCTTCACATACATCAGGCAATGTCTCGCCAATGAATTCCGTCTAGTGCAAGCTGCCGGTGGAGAGAATTTGCCGGGTCTACCTAGTCTGATGATGTCGAACTCCGGCGCGGAAGTTTTGCACAAAATCGAAGTACTAAGAAGGCGGACACAAGTAAACACTTCATTAATTTTAAACCAACAAAACTTCCAACGTTCTATTTTTAGGAAACTTCAGAGGATTTGCGACGAATGGAACAGGAACAAGAGTCCTTCGCCTTGCAATATCACGAGTGTACCAAATTGAATGGTAGGTTCCCATATCAATCAGAAGAAGTTGGATTTTCTTGTTCATTTAAAGATTTGTTTGCTGTTCGTCGTAAACTGCTTCATTTTTTAATATATTTATTACAAGCAGTTCGAACTAGCCGTTCGATAAATCTTTCTTAGGCGTGGTTTTTTCACAAAACAACGTTACATTTAAGAACTTTAATGCTCAACATAGTTTTTTACATCTAAACGAAAATTATAACTAATTGACAACTATTCTTCACGGTAGACCTTTATTGACCGGAAATATTATGTTTTTTTCAATTTAAAAAAAATTATTATTATTATTAAAAATGTTAAATAAATTAGAAAAAAACATAACTGACAACTACTTGACAGTTGCTAACAACAAATAGTTACTAACATCTAACATTTTTGTTAACTGGCAATTTTATACAAAATTTGCTTCATGTCATTAGATATTATATCGTAATTAGATGTGGAGTTAAAACAATCTAATAAACTCTAATACACTTTTTCTTTTTTTAACACGTTCGCTACCACTATGTAACCATCTCCCACAGATCAACAATACATTTCTGTATTTGTTGAATTGCCTTTTCTGTTGTTTCGAAAATAAGTCTAAACCCAAGACCACGCCTCGCATAAGTCTTAGGCTCATACTATTTAATACCAATGCAGTTGCTATTAATCTCAATGAGAAATAATAAAATGGCTACCCCTATCTCATTGTCCCAAATATGAGACGTTGGTCTGTTAGAGAAAATCATGGCTCAAATGTGAACCACATGGTAGCGAACTGTGTTAAAAAATTCATCACCATCTATCGTTGTTTCCGCATCCTACTCATACTGTTTTGAAAGCATAATGGGGTTACTCTTAGCGAGTGGATTAAGTTTTAAAAAATAGCAGCACGATTAAATGCATAAAAACCTGAATCAACTCATGATCAGGCCAACTTTTTTTTTCTTTTAAGTTTAATCCACTCGCAAAGGGTAACCCCATTATGCTTTCAAAGCACTGCGAGTAGGATGCGGAAACAAGGATAGATGGCGATGAACCGCCTTTCTTAAACAAGGATAGGTTGCAATTTTTGGGAAAATTCTTTTGGGTAACAAGTTCCATAACTTGGAAGTTCTATAGACAAAAGAGTCTCCGTAGACAGAGTCCTCACTGTGTCAAGCTGGACCGCACAGGAATTTGCTGTCTCCAACTGTCTAATACGCCTCAAGGATCTTGCCCTTGCCTTTGCGCATCCAAACACGAGCTAACTCGTGATCAGTCAACAATGTGTTAATATTGACCTTTATCTTTCAGCCCATATTCAACAGCTTAACAGTCAGCAGCCTTCTAACCCTCAAACTGTCCAAGCTATACAGAAGTTCACCCAACAGAAAGATCTGTTGGAAACGGTGCTCAATAGAAAGGTAATTCTTCGATTAAAATTAAAATGCACGTTTAACTGTTATTCTTTAGGTGGCCGGGTTAATGCAATTAAGGTTGGCATTGGGTGACAAATTAAAAGAAACTGTCCAGTTAATAAACCAGTTACAAACACACGTATTAGACGATGAGCTCATCAAGTGGAAAAGGGAACAGCAACTGGCTGGCAACGGGGCCAATTTTAATAGCAATTTAGATACGATTCAGGAGTGGTGTGAAAGCTTGGCCGAGTTGATCTGGTTGAACAGGCAACAGATCAAAGAAGTGGAACGTCTGAAGCAAAAGTTGGCATTAGATCCTCCGGGTGTGGTGGACGTTTTACCGCAACTTCTCACTGATATCACACAGTTGCTGTCATCTCTCGTAACGTCGACGTTTATCATTGAGAAGCAACCTCCTCAAGTTATGAAAACCAACACAAGGTACCACATATTCATTAAGTTGGTCGAATCGAAAGAGAGAGAAGCTAAACGACTTCACACAAATCTACCACCTTAGATTATTGTTAATTTATACAACTTTCTTCATCATATTAGTCAGTAAATGGAAAAACAGTGGTGTCCGCTTAAACAAACTTTGAGGGATCAAAGTAATCAGTTCATATTAAATGATACCAACCATCTGTACCTTAAAAATTGTTCATTTTAAACGAAAGTTCGCATTAAGCTGGTTCGTTATAAGGGGATACCACCACAGTTTCCTTTTTTTCTGAAATTTTTTGTTTAAATTTATAGAGAAATGTGACATTTCAAAATTAGATCTCTATTTTCCCTAAATTTGAAATTTCAACTCGAAATGTTTACCAGTTTAGCTCAAAATTTGGACTTCCTTTAGAAATTTTGAGAATTTAAGCTATTTAGAAACTAAACTAATATTGTCTAAAATTTTCAACCGAATGTCGAAATTTCGGAAAAAAATTTTAAAATTAGATCTCTGTTTTCCCTAAATTTGATGTTTCAACTCAAAATGTTTACCAATTTAGCTCAAAGTTTGGACTTCTTTTAGAAATTTTGAGAATTTAACCTTTTTAGAAACTAAACTCTAATATTGTCTAAAATTTTCAACCAAATGTTGAAATTTCGGAAAAAAAATTCAAAATTAGATCTCTAATTTCCCTAAATTTGAAGTTTCAACTCAAAATGATTACCAGTTCAGCTCAAAGTTTGGATTTCCTTTAGAAATTTTGAGAATTTAAGCTCTTTAGAAACTTAACTCTAATATTGTCTAACATTTTCAACCAAATGTCGAAATTTCGGAGAAAAATTTCAAAATTAGATCTCTATTTTCCCTAAATTTGAAGTTTCAACTCAAAATGTTTACCAATTTAGCTCAAAGTTTGGATTTCCTTTAGAAATTTTGAGAATTTAAACTCTTTAGAAACTAAACTCTAATATTGTCTAAAATTTTCAACCAAATGTCGAAATTTCGGAAAAAAATTTCAAAATTAGATCTCTATTTTCCCTAAATTTGAAGTTTCAACTCAAAATGTTTACCAGTTTAGCTCAAAGTTTGGATTTCCTTTAGAAATTTTGAGAATTTAACCTCTTTAGAAACTAAACTCTAATATTGTCTAAAATTTTCAACCAAATGTCGAAATTTCGGAAAAAAATTTCAAAATTAGATCTCTATTTTCCTAAATTTGAAGTTTCAACTCAAAATGTTTACCAGTTCAGCTCAAAGTTTGGACTTCCTTTAGAAATTTTGCGAATTTAACCTCTTTAGAAACTAAACTCTAATATTGTCTAAAATTTTCAACCAAATGTCGAAATTTCAGAAAAAATTTCAAAATTAGATCTCTATTTTCCCTAAATTTGATGTTTCAACTCAAAATGTTTACCAGTTTAGCTCAAAGTTTGGACTTCCTTTAGAAATTTTGAGAATTTAAACTCTTTAGAAACTAAACTCTAATATTGTCTAAAATTTTCAACCAAATGTCGAAATTTCGGAAAAAAATTTGAAAATTAGATCTCTATTTTCCCTAAATTTGAAGTTTCAACTCAAAATGTTTACCAATTTAGCTCAAAGTTTGGATTTCCTTTAGAAATTTTGAGAATTTAAGCTCTTTAGAAACTTAACTCTAATATTGTCTAAAATTTTCAACCAAATGTCGAAATTTCGGAAAAAAAATTCAAAATTAGATCTCTATTTTCCCTAAATTTGAAGTTTCAACTCAAAATGTTTACCAATTTAGCTCAAAGTTTGGATTTCCTTTAGAAATTTTGAGAATTTAAGCTCTTTAGAAACTTAACTCTAATATTGTCTAACATTTTCAACCAAATGTCGAAATTTCGGAAAAAAATTCAAAACTTGCAGAGTCCAGATTTTAAATTGAAATTTCGATTTTAAACTTCAATTTAAAATGTTTAGCCAGAATTAGTACTTTTTTCATTATTTATTATTCAAAATTTTGACATTTTTCTCTAAATTTGTCCTTCAATGTTGGACTTTTCTTGAAATTTGTGATTCGAAGTTAGGAGTAAAATTTGTGATTCGAAGTTAGGAGTAAAATTTGTGATTCGAAATTAGGACCCAAATTTTAACTTTTTTTGTAATTTTGACCTTTCGTCGAAGTGTTAGCTGTTCAATAAATTTTGATTTTTCTTCTCGAAATTTAAATTTTTATTACAATTTTCGCTTTAAAGTCGAGAAGAAAATTCAAATTTTGGGATTAAAGTCGCAATTTGTTTGTAAATTTCGCAAGGCAAAAATTTCAAGTTTTTTGAACTATTTTGGCGCAAACAATTAACTATTTGAACTAAACACATCTCATGATTAGATAATGAACTAAATAATTAACTGATTACTTAATTTATCCAATTAGGTTCACGGCTACGGTGCGCTTACTCGTTGGGGGTCGTTTGAACGTCCACATGACTCCACCCCAGGTCAAAGTTTCCATAATTTCCGAGTCTCAAGCGAATATGCTGCTCAAAAACGATAAGCTTTGCAAAAGCGGCGAAAGCAGCGGCGATATTTTAAACAATACGGGCACCATGGAGTACCAACAAGCGACCAGACAACTCGCCGTCAGC
Source organism: Dastarcus helophoroides (assembly GCA_028583605.1). NCBI lineage: Eukaryota > Metazoa > Arthropoda > Insecta > Coleoptera > Bothrideridae > Dastarcus > Dastarcus helophoroides. The sequence continues at coordinate 22,425,662 of CM053335.1, read as the reverse complement.
TTCAGAAATATGCAACTGAAGAAAATTAAAAGAGCCGAAAAGAAGGGCACGGAAAGCGTTATGGATGAGAAGTTCTCTTTATTGTTTCAATCGCAGTTTAGCGTTGGTGGGGGCGAACTGATGTTCCACGTGTGGACGTTGAGTCTCCCCGTTGTGGTCATCGTTCATGGTAATCAGGAACCACACGCTTGGGCGACAGTCACGTGGGATAACGCGTTCAGTGATCCTGGTAGAGTTCCATTCGTTGTTCCGGATAAGGTGAGATGTTTTATTGATTTAATTCTTTTTCTAATCCAGTGTTTTAGGTACCTTGGGGTAAAGTAGCGGAGACTCTATCGTTGAAGTTTAGGGCGGCCACCGGTAGGCCTCTCACTGAGGACAATCTGCGATTTTTGGCCGAAAAGGCTTTCAGGGGTAATTACAACGAATCGCAAAGCCCAATGTTGAGTTGGGCGCAGTTTTGCAAGGAGCCGCTTAGCGAGAGAAACTTCACCTTTTGGGAATGGTTTTACGCAATTATGAAGCTAACGAGGGAGCATTTAAGGGGGCCGTGGGTTGATGGGTAGGTTAAACTATTACTATTTGTTGAATCTATTTCTTGGAAGATGGAAATTTGTCAAAAGTGGACCCAATAGGGCACATTTTAATTTTGGAAAGCAATTTTGATTCTTTTTTTTTTCCACAATTTCATCTGAATATGTATTTAGAAGTGACAGCTTTTCTATCTATTTTGATTCTTCTTTAAATTCTGCTGAAGAAGAAACTTGATTTGCTTCATTAGAACTTTGATCCTTGCTAAAGAAAAAACTGTGGTTAGCAAAAGAGCGGCCACGAACTACTGATATAATGCTAAAAGCGAACCTGGTTCGTCTAACATTTGTTCAAACATCGAGGACTTCTTAATATTTATTGTTAATACATTTTATAAGTTATGAAAGAAAAAGCACTCAATTCCCTTCATTAAAACTTAAGACTAACTCCACTATATAGTTAAACTGTTTCCAAAAAATTCATTCAACTTATCACTGGTTAATCAGCATAGTCAACTGGTAATATTCAAATTATTTTTAGTGCAATAATGGGTTTCGTGAGGAAGAAGCAGGCCGAGGAGCTGTTGCAATCTTGTCCATGTGGGACGTTCCTGTTGCGTTTTTCAGACAGTGAACTAGGAGGTATCACAATAGCTTGGGTCTCAGGTACTTTCAGAGAAACTTAAAGCTGAATATTTTCTAAAAATATTTTTTTAGACACAAGCGAAGTCTTCAGTCTGCAACCATTTACGGCTAAAGATTTTACAATAAGATCGTTGGCTGACCGTATAGCTGACTTAAGCCATTTAATCTACCTATATCCAGATATTTCCAAAGATTTACCTTTTGGAAAGTATTACACTCCTTTCCAAGGTAAGAAAGGATAACCAGATAGGATAGTGCGCAAATTAACGTCTGTTAACTAGATGACGGAGGAAATTGCAAAACATCGATATTTATGTAAAACTTTCGTGATATTTTAAAAAAACATTGTCGATATTTTGAAAAAAGATTTGCGATATTTTGAGAAAAGGTTTGTGACATTTTGAGAAAACTTTCTTGATATTTTGAGAAAACGTTTGCGATATTTTGAGAAAACTTTCTCAATATTTTGAGACAACTTTTTCGATATTTTGAGAAAACTTTCTCGATATTTTGAGAAAACTTTCTCGATATTTTGAGAAAACTTTCTCGATATTTTGAGAAAACTTTCTCGATATTTTAAGAGACTTTCTCGATATTTTGAGAAAACGTTCGCAATATTTTGAGAAAACTTTCTCGATATTTTGAGAAAACTTTTTCGATATTTTGAGAAAACTTTCTCGATATTTTGAGAAAACTTTCTCGATATTTTGAGAAAAAAACAGACTTTTCAAGATTAAAAGCAGAAATGTGGAATTTGTAATAAAATAAAGTGGACAAAAGAGATCTTTTTAAAAAAATATTCAAATTTGTTGAAATTTTTAAGGAAGTAAAAATTTTGATGAATCGAAAGTATTGAAAAGAGTCGAAAATGTTGAAGACGAACTTTTTAAATAAAGTCAAAATTTTGGAAAATGTAATTTTGAAAAATCGTCGCGAAAAGTTAAAATTTTTAAAAAAAGTTAAAATGAAAATTTTAAAAAAGACATTCAAAATGTTGAAGAAATCGATTTTTTCAAAATTCGAAAATTTAAAAATGGCGAAATTTTCAAAAATATTCGTAATTTAAGAGAAACGATTAAATTTTGGAAACTAATCCAAATATTTCAAAAATAATCAAAATTTTAAAAAATGTCTAATTTTCAAAAGAACTGAATTTTTCGAAAATAGAAGAAAACGCAGAATTGTCAGAAAGGGTCAAATTTTCAAAAATTATCGAATTTTTGGAAAGTTAAAAGTTTTTGAAAAATCAGAATTTTGGATAGTTGAAATAACAATTGGATTTTTTAAAAAATAGTCAAGATTTCCAAAAAAATGTCTAATTTTCAAAAGAACTGAATTTTTCGAAAATAGAAGAAAACGCAGAATTGTCAGAAAGGTGCAAATTTTTAAAAATTATCGAATTTTTGGAAAGTTAAAAGTTTTTGGAAAATCAAAAATTTGGATAGTTGAAATAACAATTGGATTTTTTAAAGTTTGAAGTGTTTTCAAAAACTTCGTCTTTCTTGGAAGTTTTAACTCGTTGAAAATTTGGATTCTTTCAGAAAATGTTGACGTTTTGAAATTCTAGTTTTTTGAATTTATACCTTTTTGAAAATTGTAGCTTTTTTTTCGAGATTTCGTTGAAAATTTTGTTCCTTTTCTTTAATTTTTGCTTCGAAATTTCAACTTTTTTATTTCGACTCTTTGAGAAAGTTTTTGTTTAAGGAATTTAACGATTTTTGAACATTTTAACATCTCAAAATTTTCACTTTTTTCAAAATTTCGATTGTTTTTTCAAAATTTGTTTGACTACTTTTAAAATTAACTTTTCGAAATTTAGAGTTTTTCAAAAATTTTACTTTTTGGAAAATGTCGCATTTTCAAAGTTGTTTTTTTTTGAACATGAGTTATGACTTTTTTTTGAAGATTTTGTTATGAAAAATTGAAAAATGGATATTTTAAGAAAAATTTCAAAAAAATGTTCAAATTTTCAAAAGGGTCGAAATTTTTAAGTCGATATTTCAAAAGAAAAAGTTGAATTGTTAAAAAAATTGACATTTTTTTAAAATTTAAAAAAAAATGATCAAAATTGTAGAAAAAACCAAATTCTCAAAAAAGTAGAAATTTTCAACATAATTAAAAATTTTCAGAAACGCTCAAAAGTTTTTAAAAGTCGAAATTTTCCAAAGTAAACCGAAATTTCGAATCAAAAAGGTCGATATTGTGAGAAAAATATCAAAATTTTGAAAAAAGAAAGTTTTTTTAAGGAATTTAACGATTTTTGAACATTTTGACAATATTTTAATTTCGACATCTCAAAATTTCCACTTTTTTCAAAACTTTGATTGTTTTTTCTTAATTTGTTTGACTACTTTTAAAATTTAGTTTTTCAAAAATTTTACTTTTTGGAAAATATCGAATTTTCAAAGTTTAGTTTATTTTTTAGAAAATGTGGGCTTATTGAAAGTCTTGGCTTTTGTTTTTTTGTTTCGTTATTATGACTTTAAGCTTTTTTGTATGTTTAATTGAGATTTAAATATATTTAAATTAAATATTTAATAAGAAAAAATAAATTAATCAAATCTTCAATTTATCAGGAATTGAAATATCAAAAGCCCAAATGTTTAAAATTTAATTTGTCATGCAAAATTAATTAAAATTAATAATTACACCAAATTTCACCAGTAGTGGCCATAGAAGCACTATTTTTGGCCATTTGCTGTTCCAGTTTTGGTCATAGTGCCTGAAATTTTTTGCTGGAAGGGAATTATTAATAATATTATCTTAATTAACAATCAATGCATCACTTTATTTATTAAATAGCTAGACAAGACACAAAAATTAGTAATACACATAAAATCATCAATTTTTTTTAGCATTTTTGCGCGGTTTAACTGATTTTTTTGGGGCTAATTTTTTCTTAGCTTTTTCTTCCAATTTTTCTTCTTTAATTTTTTTTCTTCTCTTTCGATTTTTTTAAGCTTCTTTCTTTCTTCTTCTGCGCTTTTCTCATTCTCTTTAGCTTCCATTAGTTCGATCCACTTGTCAGCTGTGATTGCGGAAGGTAAATGTTCTACCTTACGTTTTCGTGTCGTAGTCTTCTTTTTAGGCCACATACAAATTCCATCAATAACTTCGTCCAAAGACTTTCGACGCATTGAAATACTGTTCAAATGAGAAACATTAGTTGTACTAACGTCCTCAACGACAGGCTCTATAATACCTTCCATAAAAACAGGTTTTTGAATAACTTAATCACTAGGAGGGATTACAATATTCGGGTTTTTATGATTATCTACGAGGATAGGAAATTCAATCGCAAGAGGTACTTCACAGTCGGTAATTTGGTTAAGAGTATCAGAAGGATAGGAATCCAACAGTTCATCGACTAAAAAAGTGCAAAAAAAAATATCAAATTAAAATATAATTTAAAAATTTATAAATTATCCAAAGAATAGATCACTGAAATAAATTCAACATTGGGAGATTATTTTTTAACTGTTTTTTCAATTTTACTCATCTTCATGAAGATTAGACGCATCAAACTCAGGAAAAGGAAATTCGAAAACATTATCATTATGAGAAGCCAAGGAGAAGGATTTTCAGGAACTAGAGGATGACAAAGTGGGGATTGCAATTCATTTTCCGGTTTGTCATCTTCAACAGCCTGGGCCCAAAAATTGTACAATGACTCGTGTTTATCACCAGTTTCCCAATTAATACCTGTAGCTTTGGCATTTTTGAATCGTTGTAATAGCTCAGGATTTATTTTACTCTCGATGTATTCTTGATGAGATAAGGCTTGCTGCATGGTTCTTTGCGAATTTATTTCATTAGAAATATTTTGATTGTTTTCTCGATCTTTCATTTCGACACACTTGCTATAGTCAACTGAATTCGCATTAAACGGACATAAACTGCAAGCTTTAAATCCATTCTTTATGACAGTCGTAAAATCTTCTTCAGTAATAAGTTTAGATAAAAAAGCTGGAACGTTATGTTTCTGAACATCAACACCATCATTTTGTATACGCCAGTTTCTTATCAAATTTTTCCATCTTTGCTTCAAAGGAAAAAAAAAAGAAACGTCCAATGGTTGTAAAATATGCGTGGAGTGAGGTGGAAAACAGCACAGGATAATCTGTTTATCCTTACAACATTTACTCAGATGAATGGACATATGAGAAACATGGCCATCCAAGAAAACTATCACAGGAAGTTGAATTTTGCGTTCAAGCAGGAATGGATAGAAAACATTCGTGAAATATTCGTAGAAAGATTCACTAGTCATCCACCCATTCTCGGATTTTCCTATCCCCCAACCTTTGGGTGCCGAGTCAACGCAAATCTTAGGTAGTCGCTGATACTTGAAAATTGTCAGTGATGGTGCAAATTCTCCGGCAGCGTTTACATTAAAAAGTGTAGTAACATTTTCTTTTTCGTTTCCAGCAACATCATACACAGCTTTTCCCCTTTCTGCTAAAACAAGACCACCTTTTGGTGATAAATGAACTGCCGTCTCGTCCATGTCGAATACTCGTCGAGGATCATCAAGGATTTTAATATTTTCTCCCAGTTCTTCAGCTATATGAGAGAACCATGACCGTATACCAGATTCAGTGACGATGGCTCGAGCCTTACAGAGGTGTTCAGCCCTTTTTTGACCCACACGTGGATGCCTCTTAAGAAATCCTTCAAACCACTTTCTTCCCGGGATATTATTTTTAAAAGGATTTTTTAAACCTTCTGCGTCGACTAATTGTTTCACTGAATGAATTAAGAAATCTCTATTTATAGGAAAACCCATTCTGCTGGTTCCTAATAGCCATTCTTCTAATTTTTCTTCAATATGATGGCCAAGTATAGACTCAGGTCCTACTCGACCTGTAGTTTCTGGTACTTTGCCTCGAAGTTTACTACGTAATGTAGTTCTTGGGACTTTATATTGATTACACGCCGTTGCAATAGCACAACCATTCTTCACTAATTCCAAAGCTTTTTGTAAGTCAGTTTCTGAGTAATTAAAAAATGTCCTTTTAGATTTTTCCTTTTGAATACCAGTTTTTGTTGATTTTGGAATTTTTTCAACGGGCTTCTGATTTTTCCTTGATGGCATTTTAACCTGCAACAGATAAAAAATAATCTTTCAACACTACGTTTCTTTTCCAGTCTCTATTTCGAAATATTATCTTAATTGTTTGAATATTAATTATTAAATAACATACAGTTGGGCAGCAAAATACATTAAATGAGAAAAAATTATGGCCAAAACTGGATAGTGTATGCACCATTTGTGGCCATGGTATGGCCACAAATAGCAATCACATGTTTTTATTGTTCCACTTATGGCCATAGGATATTTTGTTAGTATTTGAGGTTATTATAAGTAAATTAATTTTTTTTAACATACTATTACGTTATCTAGCTACTATAGAGCTTAAAATTTTAAAGAATATTAAGATTTGCAATAATTATGATTAATTTACTTACCAGGCCTTTCTCGAGATTCTTATAAGAATTAGTTATAATTTGGTGAGATACACCACGCGTCCAGATATTTTTTTAATAATCACTCAAACTATACTTTCAATCAGTATAGGGAAAAGTTTACAGCGTAGCCAACACACACAAAAACCATATAAATACACTATAAAATGCTATAATAAAATAATATATATAATATATCCCTATACATCTCAGACTGGCCACAAACGGAACAGTGGTCGAAAATAGAAGGAAACCCAGAATTGTCCGAAAGGTTCAAATTTTCAAAAATCATCGAATTTTTGGAAAGTTAAAAGTTTTTGAAAAATCAAAATTCTGGATAGCTGAAATAACAATGGATTTTTTTAAAGTTTGAAGTGTTTTCAAAAACTTCGTCTTGGAAGTTTTGACTTGTTGAAAATTTGGATTTTTTCAGAAAATGTTGACGTTTTAAAATTTCTAGTTTTTTGAATTTATACTTTTTTGAAAATTGTAGCTTTTTTTCGATATTTCATTGAAAATTTCGATCCTTTTTTTTAATTTTGGCTTCGAAATTTTAACTTTTTTATTTTGACTCTTTGAGAAAGTTTTTCTTTAAGGAATTTAACGATTTTTGAACATTTTGACAATATTTAATTTTGACATCTCAAAATTTCCACTTTTTTCAAAACTTTGATTGTTTTTTCTTAATTTGTTTGACTATTTTTAAAATTAACTTTTCGAAATTTAGTTTTTCAAAAATTTTACTTTTTGAAAAATGTCGAATTTTCAAAGTTTAGTTTATTTTTTAGAAAATGTGGGCTTATTGAAAGTCTTGGCTTTTGTTTTTTTGTTTCGTTATTATGAAAAATTGAAAAAGTGGATATTTTGAGAAAAAGTTAAAATTTCTAAAAATTCGAAGTTTTCAAACAAAAGTTTAAATTTTTAAAAGGGTCGAAATTTTTAAGTATTTTTCAAAAGAATCAAAATTTCGACAAAAAGTTGAAATCTCAAAAAAATTGATATTTTTTAAAATTTTTGAAAAAAAGATCGAAATTGTAGAAAAAACCAAATTCTCGAAAGAGTCGAAATTTTCAACATAATTTAAAATTTCCAGAAACACTCAAAATTTTGAAAAGTAAACCGAAATTTTGAATCAAAAAGGTCGATATTGTGAGAAAAATATCAAAATTTTGAAAAAAGAAAGTTTTGAAAAGTTAATATGTTGAAATGTCCAAATTGTCAAAAAAGTCGACATTTTCAATAATAAATCGAAATTTAGAAAGAGTCGAATTTTTTAAAGAAATTTAAATGTTCAACAAAAGTGAAATTTTCCACAAAAAAAAAATTAAAGTTACAAAGATCACAATTTCGAGAAATAATTGAAATTTAGTGAAAAGTCGAATTTTGAGAAAGATTCGAATTGTTCAGAAAATCGAATTTTTGCCAAAAAATCCAATTTTTCGAATTTTTGACACAAAAACCAATTTTTCCAAAAAAAAAAAACCACCTTTCAGAAAAATTCGAAATATTTAAATCAGTATTTTCAAGGATAATTCAAAGTTGCAGAAAAAGTTAAATTTTAAAAAGGACATTTTTAAAAAGTGGTCAAAACATCACGAAAAAACTTGATTTTCAAATCAAATTTTTTAACATAAGTAAAAATGTTTGGTAAAAATGTAAATTTTATAAAAAAAAAACATTTTTCAACGACTTGACATTTTCGCAAAAATTCGCAGTCCATATTTCAAAAAGAAGCCAAAATGTTGGATATTTTCAAGTACAGTAACTGAATGCAACGAATAAGCCATATTTTATTTTTACATTTAGATAATCAACCCGCCGGCAACAATGGGTACGTGAAGCCGGTGTTGGTGACCCACATACCCGGCTGGAGCAGCAACACGAGCTACCCGAACACCCCCCAGCACCCTTTCATACAATCGCCGGATCCATCGAGGGACACGCCTTCGGTCGCAAGCAGGTAATGCACGTCACATTTTATCCGAGTAGATGGCGCCCTTCACCTTTTTAATTTCTATCGATGTCTTAGTTTTCAGAACATGCTTGACCTTTAACTGAGTGAAATAAAAACGGACCGATTGATTTGTCTGTGAAAATAAATATGTGCTTTATTAACGATAAGGTTTCAAAGTAGTTATCTTTGATATGATTATTCTAATTCTTGACTTAGATAGTGAATACAAGAGAATTTTTAAATTAATTGGCTTCTTGTTTTATTTTTACTTAATAGTGCATTTTATACTTGTTTATTTATCTTTTATATAAAGATTTTTTTCTATTGACTCGTTTTTTATTTTGTTTGTCGTATCATTTTCGTTTCCATACTTTTGACTTGTAATAGCAGCACTTTTTAATGATTTGGATTAAAATTTTTAATTATTGAAGGTACAGCTATAATTTGTTTAATAAGGTTTGATAATTTAATATGGTGAATGGTTAATAATTATTTTTTTCCACAGTAATGACGAGTAAAATAAGAATGATTGAACCAAATGCAAATGGTCATTATCATTGTCCAAAGTGATTTGAGTAGTTCCGCTAACTCATCATTCAGAACTGATTTGACGTTAGAGAAATAAAAAGCAATAAAAATGGTTTCATTTCGCAAACTTCAACAAATTCTGAACAGATGGTACAGGATCAGGATAGTTGAATTTAGAACGTTCCAGCAAATATATTTTGTTCTTGGTTGATTGAATTTCCCATTGGTTGTCGTTGCAGCAATCAATTTTGGCATATCAGTTTAATGGCGACGTTGATGTGGTTGAAATTCCATGTTATCTGATTTGAAGCAGCCGCAAATTGCGCTTGGAGCAAACGTCAATTCCAAGAAGTTGAAATTTGCATAAAACATGTTGAGCTGAATTCGAAATTTTGGGGAAAAATTTGTCTTTGAAATTTTCAGAAAAATGTTGTCTTCGAAATTTTGAGAAAAGTTTTGAATTCAATATTTTGAGACAAAAAATTTACATTTTTTCATAAAGCTGAAATGTCGAAAGTCGAAATTTTGAAAAGAGACTTGTGATTTATAAAGCAGTTAAGTTAAAGGTCAATTTGGATAAAAAATTGAAATTTCCAATATAGGGTCAAATTAAAAAAAAAATGGACATTTTCAAGCAAGTCAAATTTGAATAGAAGGAAAATTTCAAATTTTTCTCCAAAGTTTGACCTTTTTTGATGATTTTGATTTTCTTGAAAGTTATGACTTTCGAAATCAAAATACTTCGAAATTTTGGAAAAAGCGCAATGCTAAAAAATTCACAAAAAGTGGAAATTTTGAAATCTCGAAATTTTCAAACAAAATCGAAATTTTCAAAATATGGCCGAAATATTGAAAAAGGGGCGAATTCTTTCAAAAATTGCAATTTGTCAAAATTTTCAAGAGTCGAAATTTTTAAATAATCTAAAATTTAAAAAAAAAAAAGTAAAATTTTTTCAACTTTTTCTCCAAATTTTAACCTTTTTTTAACAATTTCGACTTTTCAAATTATGACTTTCGACGTAATATTTGAAAATTTTGAAAACAGTGGAATGCTGAGAAAGTATTGAAATTTTCAGATTTAAAATTCAGAAAAAGGCAACATTTTCAAAAAACATTAAACATTGAAATCTTGAAATTTCAAAAAAATCAAAATTTTCAGAAATGGTCGAAATATTCAAAACGGGGCGAAATCGTTCAAAGTTTTCAAAAAAATCGAAATTTTCAAATAGGTCAAAATTTTAAAATAAATTTAAAAAAAAATCAAAATACTCAGAAATCGTGGAAATATTAAAAAAACGAAATCTTTTAAAGTCGAAATTAAGTCAACATCTAGAAACGAAGTAAAATTTTTGAATTTTTCTCCAAATTTAAACCTCATTTCTAACAAATGCAACTTTTTAAAAAAATGTGACTTCAAAATCGAAATATTATTTGGAAATTTTGAAAAAAAGTGGATTACTGGAAAAATATTGAAATGTTCAGATTCAAATTCACAAAAAGTCAAAATTTTGGAAAAGTGGAAATTATCAAAAAGGGGCCAAATATTTCAAAGTTAAAATTTCCCAAATATTTCAAAGAAGTCGAAGTTTTCCAATAAGTCAATATTTAGAAAAAGAAGTAAAATTTTTCTCCAAATTTTAACATTTTTTATTAACAAATTTGACTTTTTAAAAAATTATGACTTTCGAAATCGAAATACTGTTTAAAAATTTTGAAAAAAAAAGTGGAATGTTAAGAAAATATTGAAATTTTCAGATTTAAAATTCACAAGAAGTCAAAATTTTGAAAAAAGTGGAAATTTTCAAAAAGGGGCCAAATATTTCAAAGTTAAAATTTCCGAAAATTTTCAAAGAAGTTGAAATTTTCTAATAAGTCAATATTTAGAAAAAAAAGTAAAATTTTTCTCCAAATTTTAACCTTTTTTTTAACAAATTCGACTTTTTAAAAAATGGTGACTTTCGAAATCGAAATATTGCTTGGAAATTTTGAAAAAAAGTGGAATGTTAAGAAAATATTGAAATTTTCAAAAAGGGGCCAAATCTTTCAAAGTTAAAATTTCCCAAAATTTTCAAAGAAGTCGATATTTTCTATTAAGTCAATATTTAAAAAAAAAGTAAAATTTTTAAGTTTTTCTCCAAATTTTAACCTTTTTTTTAACAAATTCGACTTTTTAAAAAATTGTGACTTTCGAAATCGAAATACTGCTTGGAAGTTTAAAAAAAAAGTGGAATGTTAAGAAAATATTGAAATATTCAGATACAAAATTGACTAAAAGTCAAAATTTTCAAAAAGGGGTCAAATCTTTCAAAGTTAAAATTTCCCAAAATTTTCAAAGAAGTCGAAATTTTCTAATAAGTCAATATTTAGGAAAAAAAGTAAAATTTTTCTCCAAATTTTAACCTTTTTTTTAACAAATTCGACTTTTTAAAAAATTGTGACTTTCGAAATCGAAATACTGTTTGGAAATTTTGAAACAAAATGGAATGTTAAGAAAATATTGCAATTTTCAGATACAAAATTGACAAAAAGTCAAAATTTTCAAAAAACTGGAAATTTTCAAAAAGGGGCCAAATCTTTCAAAATGAAAATTTCCCAAAATTTTCAAAGAAGTCGAAATTTTCTAATAAGTCAACATTTAGAGAAAAACAAGGAAAATTTTAAAGTTTTTTTTTCCAAATTTTAACCTTTTTTTTTAACAAATTCGACTTTTTAAAAAATTGTGACTTTCGAAATCGAAATACGGTTTGGAAATTTTGAAAAAAAGTGGAATGTTAAGGAAATATTGGAATTTTCAGATTCAAAATTCACAAAAAGTCAAAATTTTGAAAAAAGTTGAAATTTTTATTTAAAAATAAAATCAAAAACTCAAAATACTTCAAAAAAAGTGGGAATTTAAACAGAGCCAAATTTGGAAATGTGAACATTTTCAAACAAAGTTGGGCTTTTTTGAAATGGGCGAAATTTGAAAAAAGGGGAATATTTCAAAAAAAAAATCCGAAATTGGCACAACTAGCAACATTTCAACAAAAACACCGACATTTTTAATGAGTTAATGAGTCAAAAGTCATGCAATAACCTCAAATTATCATATTTTTCTTTTGATTTTGTTAACTTGTAAAACTTCGATTTGTTCAGAATTGTGACTTTCTTGAAGTCGAAGGTTTTTGGAATTTTTTAAAACAGTTGTATATCTGAAAATGTTCAGGGAAAATCTTGAAATTTTCAGAATCAAAATCCACAAAAATTTAAAATTTTGAAAAAAGTTGAAATTTTTATTTAAAAATAAAATCAAAAACGTAAAATACTTCGAAAAAAGTGGGAATTTAAACAGAGCCAAATTTAGAAATGTCAACATTTTCAAACAAAGTTGGGCTTTTTTGAAATGGGCGAAATTTGAAAAAAGGGGAATATTTCAAAAAAAAATCCGAAATTGGCACAACTAGCAACATTTCAAGTAAAACACCGACATTTTTAATGAGTTAATGAGTCAAAAGTCATGCAATAACCTCAAATTTTCATATTTTTCTCTTGATTTTGTTAACTTGTAAAACTTCGATTTGTTCAGTCGAAGGTTTTTGGAATTTTTTAAAACAGTTGGATATCTGGAAATGTTCAGGGAAAATCTTGAAATTTTCAGAATCAAAATCCACAAAAAGTCAAAATTTTGAAAAAAGTTGAAATTTTTATTAAAAAAATTCAAAACTCAAAATACTTCGAAAAAAGTGGGAATTTAAACAGAGCCAAATTTGGAAATGTCAACATTTTCAAACAAAGTTGGGCTTTTTTGAAATCGGCCAAATTTGAAAAAAGGGGAATATTTTTAAAAATCCGAAATTGACACAACTAGCAACATTTCAAGAAAAACATCGAAATTTTTAATAATTTAATGAGTCAAAAGTCATGCCATAACCTGAAATTTTCATCTCTTTCTCTTGATTTTGTTGACTTTTTTGAAACTTTGATTTGTTCAAAATTGTGACTTTCTTGAAATCGAAACTTTTTGGACTTTTTAAAAACAGTAGAATATCTGGAAATGTTCAGGGAAAATCTTGAAATTTTCAAAGTCAAAATCCACAAAAAGTCGAAATTTTAAAAAAAGTTGAAATTTTTATAAAAAAAAATTCAAAAACCTCAAAATACTTTGAAAAAAGTGGGAATTTAAACAGAGCCAAATTTGGAAATGTCAACATTTTCAAACAAAGTTTGGCTTTTTTGAAATGAGCCAAATTTGAAAAAAGGGGAATATTTTTAAAAAATCCGAAATTGACACAACTGACAACATTTAAATTAAAAAAAAAACAAAATTTTTAATGAATCAAAGTCAGACAAAAACCTCAAATTTTCATCTTTTTCTCTTGGTTTTGTTGACTCTTTTAAAACTTTGATTTGTTCAAAATTGTGACTTTCTTGAAATCGAAGGTTTTTGGAATTTTTTAAAATAGTTGGATATCTGGAAATGTTCAGGGAAAATCTCGAAATTTTCAGAATCAAAATCCACAAAAAGTCAAAATTTCGAAAGAAGTGGGAATTTAAACAGCCAAATTTAGAAATGTCAACATTTTCAAACGAAATTGAGCTTTTTTGACATAAGCAACATTTTGAAAAGGGAGAATATTACAAAAAAATCCGAAATTGACTGGGAACATTTAAATAAAAAAACCAAAATTTTTAAATAAGTCAGAGTCAAATAAAAACCTCTAATTTTCAACTATTTCTCTTGATTTTGTTGACTTTTTTAAAACTTCGATTTGTTCAAAATTAGGACTTTTATGAAATCGAAGGTTTTTGGAATTTTTTAAGACACTTGTATATCTGGAAATTTTCAAAGGAAATATCGAAATTTTGAGAATCAAAATCCACAAAAACTCGAAATTTTGAAAACAGTAAATATTGAATTCTGGAAATTTTCAAAAAAAGTCGAAATTCTTAAAAATGGTCGAAATGTTCAAAAAGGGAAATTTTGAAAAAAAGGGGAATATTTAAAAAAAATCCGAAGTTGACACAACTGGCAACATTTCAAGAAAAAGCCCAAATTTTCAAATAAGTCAAAATCAGACAAAAACCTCAAATTTTCAACTTTTTTTCTTGATTTTGTGGACTTTTTTAAAACTTCGATTTGTTCAAAATTGGGACTTTCATGAAATCGAAGGTTTTTGGAATTTTTTAAGACACTTGTATACCTGGAAATTTACAAAGGAAATATCGAAATTTTAAGAATCAAAATCCACAAAAACTCGAAATTTTGAAAATAGTAAATATTGAATTCTCGAAATTTTCAAAAATAGTCGAATTTCTTAAAAATGTTCGAAATGTTCAAAAAGGAAAATTTTGAAAAAAAAAAGACAAATATTTCAAAAAAAATCCGAAGTTGACACAACTGGCAACATTTCAAGAAAAAGCCTAAATTTTCAAATGAGTCAAAATCAGACAAAAACCTCAAATTTTCAACTTTTTCTCTTGATTTTGTTGGCTGTTTAAAAACTTCGATTTATTCAAAATTGGAACTTTCATGAAATCAAAGCTTTTTGGATTTTTTAAGACAGTTGTATATCTGGAAATTTTCAAGCGAAATATTGAAATTTTCGGAATCAAAATCCACAAAAACTCGAAATTTTGAAAATAGTAAATATTGAATTGTCGAAATTTTCAAAGTCGAAATTCTTAAAAATGTACGAAATGTTCAAAAAGGGAAATTTTGAAAAAAAGACCAATATTTCAAAAAAAAATCCGAAGTTGACACAACTGGCAACATTTCAAGAAAAAGCCCAAATTTTCAAATGAATCAAAATCAGACAAAAACCTCAAATTTTCAACTTTTTCTCTTAATTTTGTTGACTTTTTTAAAACTTCGATTTGTTCAAAATTGGGACTTTCATGAATGAAATCTGAAGGTTTTTGGAATTTTTTAAGACAATTATAGAATTGTCAAATTTCCCGATATACATCGCGAAATTTTCAGGGGAAATATTGACATTTTCAGAATCAAAATCCACAAAAACTCGAAATTTTGAAAATAGTAAATATTGAATTCCCAAAATTTTCAAAAAAAAAAAGTCGAAATTCTTAAAAATGGTTGAAATGTTCAAAAAGGGAAATTTTGAAAAAAGGGAATATTTCAAAAAAAGAGAATATTTCAAAAAAAAAGGAATATTTCAAAAAAAGGGAATATTTCAAAAAAAATCCAAAGTTGACACAACTGGTAACATTTCAAGAAAAATCACAAATTTTCAAATGAGTCAAAATCAGACAAAAACTTCAAATTTTCAACTTTCTCTTGATTTTGTTGACTTTTTAAAACTTCGATTTATTCAAAATTGGGACTTTTGAAATCGGAGGTTTTTGGAAATTCTGAAAACAGTTTGATATTTTGAAATTTTCAAAAAAACTAAATATTCAAATTATAAAAAAATTTTCAGAAAGTGGAATTTCTTTGAACAAATTCAAAATTTTGAATCGAGTTAAATTTGAAGGAGTCAAAATATTTTCTAAAAATTTCGATTTCTGTCTCTCTGTCTCATTGTATTTTGTTGGTGTCATGAAATATATTTTCCATTGAAAAATTATTTTGTGGTTGTCATATACAGTGTGTCCAACTAGACGTTGGATAATTTGGGTATCTTCATTGTTAGTGGAGATAGAAAATGGGTTAAGTGGGCAAAGTAGTTCGGAATTTTGTGCCCATGAACATACCATTGAGAAAACATTGAATTCTCAAGATTTTCAAAAAAAAGTCGAAATTCTTAAAAATAGATTTATTATTTTATTAAAAAAGAAGCGAAAAGCATTTTCTAAATCTGCTGCAACTTCTTTGTAACTTCAATGGAAAAAACTAAATCACTTCTGCTTGGTTTCTCAAAAGCTGTGGCGCAGTTAATTATGTTGCAAGTTAAATTTTTAAGAAAATGACAGCTTGGTTCTCATGGGGCGTCATAATGGATTTTCTTTTACGAATTCAACAAATTATTTTGAATAATTTAATGTTAAACGTAAAACCTCAGCCTCATCACAAAGAACAATGTTATTTTTTTAGGTTAGCGGCTTTTTAGGAAATTTCGTGCAACTCGTTCACCATATTAATTGATCAAAAACCGAAAGCTTTATAAATGGAGACAATTTTTGCGCAAAAATAATTTGAAAATTTATAATATAGTCTGTAGTAACAAATTAATAAAACCTGGCTGCTGTCAATAGTTAAAATGTTGGAAAAGTGTGGCATGGCTTGACCAAAGCCCCAATTTTTAATAAGCATGCTGCAATCAGACGTAACCAGACACAATTGCAACACTAACTTCACCCTATTTAGTCAAAGTATCATTTTATTTGCACCATAAAAAACATGCTTTCTCTTTATTTGGTTGGTCTGAGTTGCAGTATGTGATGTCTGGTTATATCTGTGCAGTTATGCTGGTTCCGTGGCGACGACTGTGACCACCGGTGGCCCTGGCATGGATTACTTGGACCAATTCGACGAGAGCAACATCGACCTGGCCCTCGTCAATTTCAGCGAGCTGATGCAAGGATATAAGCAATAGAGGTAACCAGAGGTTGATCACGTCGATTTTGAATCGGCGCATTTTGTTGCCATATTTACGTTTACTCCGCTTTTTAATCCGTTGTGTATATTTGTAAGTATCGCTTTTATTTGTATAAAGCAGGAAGTTAATTTAGAACGCATTTTGATGTACTTTGTTTTTGAAAAAAAAAAATTGGAGATGGAGCGGCGAAATATGTTGATGTTATCAACCTAGTCAGTGTAATGTCTCCATCTTTTGTAAAAACGTGATATTACCTTGGGAAAATAAGACTTGGCAAAGTGATGTAATACGGATGAATATTTTTTGATACTCCTTTGTACATATATATGTTAAAAAAGTTTTTTTAATGATTTTTAAGTACAAACTTTAGTTGTTTTTTGTTTTAACTCCTCGACGGGAGATTTTTTTTTAATAATGATGTGCAATTTTTTATTTTAGAAGACATTTAAGTATGAAGCCGTTGCCTTTTAATGCTGAATGTTTCTTTTTAATTTTTGTTAAAAGGGGTCATTATGATAAAAAATTTTGTTTACAATTGTTAATCTGCTGCCAAAAAAATGGAAATTTGTAGACCCATAAATTTAAATAACCAATTTTATGGATAAATTATTCAAATTGTTATCATTTTGACCTCTTCTAGTTTATGTTAAGATACATATTGAGAATATATTTTTAGAAAAGTATATTTAGACAATCCCAAATTCGAATAAAACTCTTTTATTTTTTAATTAGAACGTTAGATGCATGCAATAATCAACTTTAGATATAAAGACACTTCAACATATAAAATATCGGCATTAATTAAATCTACCCAAGTACAGTCGAAGTATCGAGAATAAATGGCCAATTTTGTTTTATCCTCAATTAATTTTATTTCCTGACGCTTAAGCCCTCCGAGATTTTTTTTAATAATGACCGCGTAAATTTTGACAAACAAGCAGACAGTAAGAAAAATCTAAATTTTGTCTTTTCAGAAAGAGGAGGTTGAATTTTGAGAAAAAAAGTCGTATTCGCAGATTAAAAATATGTAATCGTATGGAATCCCGGTAGGGTAGATGTACCGTTTGTGGCCACTTTAAGCTTTTTTGTATGTTTAATTGAGATTTAAATATATTTAAATTAAATATTTAATAAGAAAAAATAAATTAATCAAATCTTCAATTTATCAGGAATTGAAATATCAAAAGCCCAAATGTTTAAAATTTAATTTGTCATGCAAAATTAATTAAAATTAATAATTACACCAATTTCACCAGTAGTGGCCATAGAAGCACTATTTTTGGCCATTTGCTGTTCCAGTTTTGGTCATAGTGCCTGAAATTTTTTGCTGGAAGGGAATTATTAATAATATTATCTTAATTAACAATCAATGCATCACTTTATTTATTAAATAGCTAGACAAGCCACAAAAATTAGTAATACACATAAAATCATCAATTTTTTTTAGCATTTTTGCGCGGTTTAACTGATTTTTTTGGGGCTAATTTTTTCTTAGCTTTTTCTTCCAATTTTTCTTCTTTAATTATTTTTCTTCTTTCCTTATTTTCTTCCCTTTCGATTTTTTTAAGCTCTTTTTTTTCTTCTCTTTCGATTTTTTTAAGCTTCTTTCTTTCTTCTTCTGCGCTTTTCTCATTCTCTTTAGCTTCCATTAGTTCGATCCACTTGTCAGCTGTGATTACGGAAGGTAAATGTTCTACCTTACGTTTTCGTGTCGTAGTCTTCTTTTTAGGCCACATACAAATTCCATCAATAACTTCGTCCAAAGACTTTCGACGCATTGAAATACTGTTCAAATGAGAAACATTAGTTGTACTAACGTCCTCAACTACAGGCTCTATGATACCTTCCATAACAACAGGTTCTTGAATAACTTCATCACTAGGAGGGATTACAATATTCGGGTTTTTATGATTATCTACGAGGATAGGAAATTCAATCGCAAGAGGTACTTCACAGTCGGTAATTTGGTTAAGAGTATCAGAAGGATAGGAATCCAACAGTTCATTGACTAAAAAAGTGCAAAAAAAAATATCAAATTAAAATATAATTTATAAATTATCCAAAGAATAGATCACTGAAATAAATTCAACATTGGGAGATTATTTTTTAACTGTTTTTTCAATTTTACTCACCTTCATGAAGATTAGACGCATCAAACTCAGGAAAAGGAAATTCGAAAACATTATCATTATGAGAAGCCAAAGGAGAAGGATTTTCAGGAACTAGAGGATGACAAAGTGGGGATTGCAATTCATTTTCCGGTTTGTCATCTTCAACAGCCTGGGCCCAAAAATTGTACAATGACTCGTGTTTATCACCAGTTTCCCAATCAATACCTGTAGCTTTGGCATTTTTGAATCGTTGTAATAGCTCAGGATTTATTTTACTCTCGATGTATTCTTGACGAGATAAGGCTTGCTGCAGGGTTCTTTGCGAATTTATTTCATTAGAAATATTTTGATTGTTTTCTCGATCTTTCATTTCGACACACTTGCTATAGTCAACTGAATTCGCATTAAACGGACATAAACCGCAAGCTTTAAATCCATTCTTTATGACAGTCGTAAAATCTTCTTCAGTAATAAGTTTAGATAAAAAAGCTGGAACGTTATGTTTCTGAACATCAACACCATCATTTTGTATACGCCAGTTTCTTATCAAATTTTTCCATCTTTGCTTCAAAGGAAAAAAAAGAAACGTCCAATGGTTGTAAAATATGCGTGGAGTGAGGTGGAAAACAGCACAGGATAATCTGTTTATCCTTACAAAATTTACTCAGATGAATGGACATATGAGAAACATGGCCATCCAAGAAAACTATCACAGGAAGTTGAATTTTGCGTTCAAGCAGGAATGGATAGAAAACATTCGTGAAATATTCGTAGAAAGATTCACTAGTCATCCACCCATTCTCGGATTTTCCTATCCCCCAACCTTTGGGTGCCGAGTCAACGCAAATCTTAGGTAGTCGCTCATACTTGAAAATTGTCAGTGATGGTGCAAATTCTCCGGCAGCGTTTACATTAAAAAGTGTAGTAACATTTTCTTTTTCGTTTCCAGCAACATCATACACAGCTTTTCCCCTTTCTGCTAAAACAAGACCACCTTTTGGTGATAAATGAACTGCCGTCTCGTCCATGTCGAATACTCGTCGAGGATCATCAAGGATTTTAATATTTTCTCCCAGTTCTTCAGCTATATGAGAGAACCATGACCGTATACCAGATTCAGTGACGATGGCTCGAGCCTTACAGAGGTGTTCAGCCCTTTTTTGACCCACACGTGGATGCCTCTTAAGAAATCCTTCAAACCACTTTCTTCCCGGGATATTATTTTTAAAAGGATTTTTTAAACCTTCTGCGTCGACTAATTGTTTCACTGAATGAATTAAGAAATCTCTGTTTATAGGAAAACCCATTCTGCTGGTTCCTAATAGCCATTCTTCTAATTTTTCTTCAATATGATGGCCAAGTATAGACTCAGGTCCTACTCGACCTGTAGTTTCTGGTACTTTGCCTCGAAGTTTACTACGTAATGTAGTTCTTGGGACTTTATATTGATTACACGCCGTTGCAATAGCACAACCATTCTTCACTAATTCCAAAGCTTTTTGTAAGTCAGTTTCTGAGTAATTAAAAAATGTCCTTTTAGATTTTTCCTTTTGAATACCAGTTTTTGTTGATTTTGGAATTTTTTCAACGGGCTTCTGATTTTTCCTTGATGGCATTTTAACCTGCAACAGATAAAAAATAATCTTTCAACACTACGTTTCTTTTCCAGTCTCTATTTCGAAATATTATCTTAATTGTTTGAATATTAATTATTAAATAACATACAGTTGGGCAGCAAAATACATTAAATGAGTAAAAATTATGGCCAAAACTGGATAGTGTATGCACCATTTGTGGCCATGGTATGGCCACAAATAGCAATCACATGTTTTTATTGTTCCACTTATGGCCATGGGATATTTTGTTAGTATTTGAGGTTATTATAAGTAAATTAATTTTTTTTAACATACTATAGAGCTTAAAATTTTAAAGAATATTAAGATTTGCAATAATTATGATTAATTTACTTACCAGGCCTTTCTCGAGATTCTTATAAGAATTAGTTATAATTTGGTGAGATACACCACGCGTCCAGATATTTTTTTAATAATCACTCAAACTATACTTTCAATCAGTATAGGGAAAAGTTTACAGCGTAGCCAACACACACAAAAACCCTATAAATACACTATAAAATGCTATCATAAAATAATATATATAATATATCCCTATACATCTCAGACTGGCCACAAACGGAACAGTGGCCACAAACGGTACATCTACCCTATTTTCGGGATCCCGCATGGCCCCATAACATTTCAAAAAGCGCATTAAATTGAAATTTTAGTCAGATTTTTTAAAAAAACAAAATTTTCAGAGAAGGCAAATTTTTGAAAAATCGAATTTACAAAAGTTTGAACTTCAAGAAAGTGTTAAAATTTTGAAAAAAAGTTGAAATTTTAGGAAGTTAAAATTTAAAAAAAGTAGAACAAGTCAAAAGAGGTACAAATTTTGAAAAAGATCAAAATTTTGAAAAAAAAGTCCACATTTTAAAAAACAACTTTCAAAAAAGGTTGAAATTTTGATGATAAAAGATTGAAATTTTTAAAACAATATTTTAGAATAATCGAATTTGCAAAAAAGGTCAACATCTGGAAAAATAAGTCAAAATTTTGAGATATGGTTGAAATTTTGTTAAACTTTCTCGAATTTGTTTTATACATTTCGTTCAAAATTTTAAAATGCGCAATTTAAAAGATCAGATTCTTATAAAAAACGAAATTTTCAGAAAAGGCAAATTTTTTAGAAAGTCGATTTTACGAAAGTTCGAACTTTCAAGAAAAAGTTAAAATTTTGAAAAATGTCGATATTTTAAAAAGCGTAATTCAAAAAAAGGAGAATTAAAATAGGTAGAAAAAATTCAAAAATGGTGGACATTTTGGAAAAGATCCAAATTTTGAAAAAAGGTCCTCATTTTAGAAAACAACTTCCAAAAAAAGGTCGAAATGTTCAAAAACAAAATTGGAAATTTTGGAAAACGGTTGAAAATTTCAAATAGTAAATATTTTTAAAAAATCGAACTTACCAAACAAGGTCGAAGTTTAAAAAAAATTGAATTTTTAATGAAAGTAAGATTTCCAAGAAAAATCGAAACTTTGAGAAAAAGTTAACAAAATGCAGAATTTTAAAAAAGTGAAAATTTTCAAAAAACGCAGTTTTCTAAATGGAAATTACAAAAAAAATCGAATTTACAAAAAAGTGTCAAAATATTGAAAAAAAATCGAAATTGTGACAGAAGTTTGGGTTAACATTTTCAAAAAATGCGAAATTTCCCATTAAAAGTCAAAATTTTCAATGCAGGCAGACCTAAACAGTATAAAATGTTTCAAAATAGTTAAAAATTTCCAGAAAAAGTCGAAATTTTGAAAAATAATCGAAATTGTTAGGAGTTGCAATACGAAATTTTCAGAAAAGGCAAATTTTTTAGAAAGTCGATTTTACAAAAGCTCGAACTTTGAAGAAAAAGTTAAAATTTTGAAAAATGTCGAAAATTTAAAAAGTGAAATTTAAAAACAATAGAATTAAAATAGGTAGAAAAAAATTTAAAAAAGGTAGAAATTTTGGAAAAAATCAAACTTTTGACAAAAGGTCCACATTTTAGAAAACAGCTTCCAAAAAAAGGTCGAAATGTTCAAAAACAAAATTGGAAATTTTCGAAATTTTGGAAAACGGTTGAAAATTTCAAATAGTAAATATTTTTAAAAAATCGAACTTACCAAACAAGGTCGAAGTTTAAAAAAAATCGAATTTTTAATGAAAGTAAGATTTCCAAGAAAAATCGAAACTTTGAGAAAAAGTTAACAAAATGCAGAATTTTAAAAAAGTGAAAATATTCACAAAATGAGTTTTTTAAATGGAAATTTTAAAAGAAAATCGAATTTACAAAAAAAGTGTCAAAATATTGAAAAAAAGTCGAAATTGTGAAAGAAATTTGGGTTGACATTTTCAAGAAATGCGAAATTTTCAAATAAAAGTCAAAATTTTTAATGCAGGCAGACCTAAACAGTATAAAATGTTTCAAAAAAGTTAAAAATTTCCAGAAAAAGTCGAAATTTTGAAAAATAATCGAAATTTAGGAAAAAAAAGCGAAATCGTTAGAAATTGCAATTTTCAAAATAAATTAAAATTTGGGATTCGTAATTTTAAAAAAGTGGCAATTTTCAAAAAAGGGCAGTTTTTAAAATGAAAAGTATTTCAAAATGATCCATTTTAGAAGAAGGGTCAAAATATTGAAGAAAAGTCGAAATTGTGAAAGAAGTTTGGGTCAGGGCTTCGGACCGGAAACTCAAAAAAAAACTGTTATGTCTGTAGGAACGAAACTGAATCGAAAAGAAAATATCGGTTTATTTGGGTTCAGTGCAGATTCAAAAGTCCACAGTTGACAAAACCTCCCTACTTCAATTTCAACTTTACATTGAAAGTCTCGAATTACAACCCAATATTTTCTCTCGATTATTACTATTGTATTGTTCACGAGTCTTTTTGAAGTTTAGACTTTTTTTTAATAAAATTTTATAATTTAACTTATTTTTATTTTCTCATAAAGCTCAGCTTTAAATTTAAAATTTGGAATTTTTCTAAAAATATTGACGTTTATTTTTAAATATTTCGACATTTACTACTAGCATTTGAATCAAAATTATGTAGAATTTTTGTAAAATAAATTTCGAATATTTTTTCCAATTTCACCTTTTTTTCCCAAAATTCTGGGTTTACAATTTCAATTTTTTCCTATTGTTTCAATCGTTCTAAACAATTTATGCCTGATCCGTAGCTCGCGGGCCACATATGGCTTGCAGTAATTTTTGATGTGACCTGAGGTGCCTATGAAGAAAAGAGACATCCAATTTTATTAAGCAAATTCATGTTTTCAAGCTAAAAGCGAAATTTCTAAAAAAAAGTCAAAATTTTAATTTTAAAATCGGAAAAAAAATTATCTTAAACAATTTTAAAAATTATTCGAAATAAATTTATTCTAATAAATCCAATTGTCAGAGTTTAAATTAAACACGACATTTTAAGAAAAAAAAAGCGAAATTTTACAAAGTATAATTTTTAATTTTAAATGAAAAATGTTATGCAAATCTTTGAAAGGATAAAAAACTCTTAAAACAAAAATATCCTCGAATTTTCAGTTATTAAATTGAAACACAGAATTTTGAGAAAATATTCAAATTTTAAGAAGTAATTCACAAGAATTTAGTTCTAACACGAAATTTGGAGAAAAACGTCCAAATTTGAAGTTTAAATTCGAAATTTCGAGAAAAAAGTTCAACCCTTGAGATGAAGGTCAACATTTTGAGATCAAAAGACAACATTTCCAAAAGAAAGTCTAGATTTCGAGTTTTGTAGCAAAATTTTAGAGAAAAATATTAAGGTTTAAATTTAAACTCGGAATTTTCAGAAGAAAATCTTAAAATGTCTGCCTTATTCTCGAATTTTGAGAAAAAAGTAAAAAATTCGATGAAATGGCTAAAATGTTAAACTAAAATTTTTGTGAAAGGTTTTTCTTTAATAATAAATAGCACTTTTTTGGAAATGTTGACTTTTTTCTCGAAATTTCCACTTTAATCTTAAACTGTACCACATTTTGAGAAAAAAGTTTAAATGTCCAGAAAAGCTCAAAATTGATAAAAACAAATTTCAAGTTAACGAGAAATTATGAGAAAAATTCGAACATTTTAAGAGAAACTAGAAATTTATAATTTTATTTTACTATAAACTTCCAAGTTTGTAAATGTAAATGAAATTTCATTTCATGAAATTCATGAAATTTCGATAAGTTTTCAAAAATTTCGAGATTAAAATCAAAATTTTGTTTTTAATAAATAATGTTTTTATTTTGATGTACACTTTCTAAGAAACCTGAATTTTTTTCAAGGTTTTTGGTTAAAACTAATTTTTTTTTTGTAATTTGGAAGTTTCCCCACGTTATTTGTAGCTTTAAATTTTTAAAATCTAAAATAGCAAAAGTTTCTTAAAATATTTGGTTTTTCTTCAAACTTCGAGTTTTCTGTCAAAATGTTTAATTTAAAATTTAAATTTTTACTTTTTTCCTAAAATTCCAACTTTTGAATCAAAATATCAACTTGATTTCAACTTTAATTGCAAACTGTTGGGTTTTCTCGAAATTGTGAGTGCTAAAATTAAACTTCGAAAAAAAAAAAAAAGAAAGAAAACAAAATTTCACCTTAATCAGAAAATTTTAACTTTAATCAGTAAATTTCGACCTTCATTACTTACGAAATTTGACATTAAAACTTTTGATAAAAAAAAAAGGTTTATGAAACTTTTTTATACATTTTCAAATTTAAAAATCTTAACTCGAAATTTTGATAAAATTTGGAATCCTCAACATTTGCTTAAAAATTCAAAGTTTCTAGAAAAATGGAAATTTCATTAGTTATTAAATTTTAATTTTTGACAAACGTTTTTCAATTTTAATCAAAATTTGACTATTTCAAAAAACGATGATAGTTTTCTTTTTAAATTAAGGCTATTTTTATCTTAAAAAACATCAATTTCAAATCAGAACATAAAAAATTTCGAAAATAAGCCCGCTCCAAATTTCTTGAAACCTTAAAAATGTCTAAAAAAATTCCAAGTTTTGATGAAAGTAGTAAAGAGAGATTTAACTTTTTTTCGAAATGTTTACATTTTTCTTAAAATTTTATATTTGAATTGCAATATTTTTTTTAATTTCGATTTAAACATGAAATGTAGTCTTTTTTTTAATTATGACTTGTTTGATATTTACGCAGTAATCTCTACATTCAAATATTTAAAAGACTCATAATTACGAGAAATAGATGAAATCTTGAGAAATTTTTATTAATGAAAGAATTGTTTTTTGAATTTTGATCATTGATTGAATCAAAATTTTAATTCCTAGAACGGTGCAATTGTTTCCTCTAAATTTGAATGATTTCCTCGAAATATTGAATCGAAACACGACATTAAAAAAAATTGTCAAGTTTTAACCCACAGAAGTAGTCAAAATTTAAAAAAAATACAAAATTTATGTAAAAAAAATTCTAAAGGTTTCATTTTAATCATAACAATTTGACTTTCAACTCGATTGTTCGAGTATCTTCTCGAAATGTCATATCCTTTTTTCAAATTTGGACTTTTATTTCGAGATTACCCAAAATATTTTCTCTCTTTTAAGTAAAAAAATTAAAAATGAGTCACTCGGAACTGAACCAAAAACCGGAAAAAAACCGTTATTTTTGTCGGAGCGAAAACCGAAACTGAACCTGTATAATTTCTTTTCTGGAACGAAAACCGAAACGAAAATAATAACGGTTCGAAGCCCTGGTTTGGGTTGACATTTTCAAGAAATTCGAAATTTTCAAATAAAAGCAAAAATGTTCAATGCAGACAACCTAAACAATATAAACTTTTTCAAAAAAGTCGAAATTTTGAAAAATAGTGGAAATTTGGGGAAAAAACAAAATTGTTATTTGAAATTTTCAAAATCATAAAAATTTGGGATTCGAAATTTTAGAAAAGTGGCAATTTTCAAAAAAAGGCAGTTTTTAAAATGAAAAGTATTTCAAAATGACTGAATTTACCAAAGAAGGGTCAAAATATTGAAGAAAAGTCGAAATTGTGAAAGAAGTTTGGGTTGACATTTTCAAGAAATTCGAAATTTTCGAATAAAACCAAAAATGTTCAATACAGACAAACCTAAACAATATAAGCTTTTTCAAAAACCTTGAAAATTTCCAGAAAAAGTTGAAATGTTGAAAAATAGTGGAAATTAGGAAAAGTAGGAAATTGTTATTTGAAATTTTCAAAATAATCAAAATTTGAGATTCGAAATTATAAAAAAGTGGCAATTTTCAAAAAAGGGCATTTTTTAAAATGAAAAGCATTTCAAAATGACCGAAATTAGCAAAGAAGGGTCAAAATATTCAAGAAAAGCGAAATTGTGAACGAAGTTTGGGTTGACATTTTCAAGAAAAGCGAAATTTTCAAATAAAAGTCAAAATTTTCAATGCAGACAAACCTAAACAATATAAACTTTTTCAAAAAAGTTGAAAATTTTCAAAGAAAGCCGAAATGTTAAAAAATACTGGAAATTAGAAAAAAACACGATATTATTTAAAATTTTCAAAATAATAAAAATTTGGGATTCGAAATTTTAAAAAAGTAGCAATTTTCAAAAAAGGGCAGTTTTTAAAATGAAAAATATTTGAAAATAATCGAATTTACCAAAAAAGAGTCAAAATTTTGAAAAAAAGTGGAAATTAGAAAAAAAACGAAATTGTTATTTGAAATTTTCAAAATAATCAAAATTTGGGATTCGAAATTTTAAAAAAGTGGCAATTTCAAAAAATTGAAAATTTAAATTTAAAATGAAAAATATTTCAAAATGATCGAATTTACCAAAAAAGAGCCAAAATATTGAAGAAAAGTTGAAATTGTGAAAGAAGTTTAGGTTGACATTTTCAAGAAATTCGAAATTTTCAAATAAAAGCAAAAAAGTTCAATACAGACAAACCTAAACAATATAAGCTTTTTCAAAAACGTTGAAAATTTCCATAAAAAGTTGAAATGTTGAAAAATAGTGGAAATTAGAAAAAAACGAAATTGTTATTTGAAATTTTCAAAGTAATCAAAATTTGGGATTCGAAATTTTAAAAAAGTAGCAATTTTCAAAAAAGGGTACTTTTTAAAATAAAAAATATTTCAAAATGATCAAATTTAGCAATAAAGGGTCGAAATATTGAAGAAAAGTCGAAATTGTGAAAGAAGTTTGGATTGACGTTTTTAAGAAATTCGAAATTTTTAAATAAAAGCATTAATGTTCAATACAGACAAACCTAAACAATACAAACTTTTTCAAAAACGTTGAAAATTTCCAGAAAAAGTCGAAATATTGAAAAATACTGGAAATTATAAAAAACACCAAATTGTTATTTAAAATTTTCAAAATAATCAAAATTTGAGATTCGAAATTTTAAAAAAGTGTCAATTTTCAAAAAAGGGCAGTTTTTGAAATAAAAAGTATCAAAATGACCGAATTTAGCAAAGAAGGGTCAAAATATTGAAGAAATGCGAAATTTTTAAATAAAAGTCAAAATTTTCAATGCAGACAAACCTAAACCATATAAACTTTTTCTAAAAAGTTGAAAATTTCCATAAAAAAGCTAAAATGTTGAAAAATAGTGGAAATTAGAAAAAAGAACGAAATTGTTGTTTGAAATTTTCAAAATAATAAAAATTTGGGATTCGAAATTTTAAAAAAGTAGCAATTTTCAAAAAAGGGCAGCTTTAAAATGAAAAATATTTCAAAATGATCGAATTTACCAAAAGTCAAAATTTTGAAAAAAAAAGTGGAAATTGTGAAAGAAGTTTGGGTTGACATTTTCAAGAAATTTGAAATTTTCAAATAAAAGCAAAAATGTTCAATACAGACAAACCTAAACAATATAAGCTTTTTCAAAAACGTTGAAAATTTCCAGAAAAATTTGAAATGTTGAAAAATAGTGGAAATTAGAGAAAAAAACGAAATTGTTATTTGAAATTTTCAAAATAATCAAAATTTGGGATTCGAAATTTTAAAAAAGTGGCAATTTTCAAAAAAGGGCAGTTTTTAAAATGAAAAATATTTCAAAATGATCGAATTTACCAAAACAGAGTCAAAATATTGAAAAAAGTCGAAATTGTGAAAGAAATTTGGATTAACATTTTCAAGAAATTCGAAATTTTCTGGTAAAACTCAAAAAATTCAATGCAAACAAACTTGGAAAACAAATAAAATTTTTCAAAAATCAAAAATTTCCATTTTTTTAAAATAAATTTTGTTACATGATGTCCACTCTTTCTGAAAACACATAGACACTGATAGAGCGAAGTCGATCAGTAGACACTGATAGAGCGAAGTCGATCAGTCAGATGATTAAAATTCGACTTTGTCAGGTTGAATATGACCCAGATGTAGTCTGTGATCGAATATGTTTGTTGGTTTTTAATTTGACCTGGCCAAATCTTGATTATTCGATTAAACTTTGAAATCAATTAGGTTACACAATAGACACACTTTCAGATATTTCACGCCTACACTTATCCTATGTGCCTATAGATGTTGATTTTATAGATGTTTTAACACTGTTAAATATAAAGATTGTTAAATTATTAGCGAAATTTGGCAATATTTTTCAACCACCGTTAGAAATAACCCATAAAAAGACTAGTTGCGTAATTTGGGTTAATTCGTAGGCGCATACACCAATAAATTTGCTGCAAATCTTCCATACTTTCATTGAAATAGCTTAGTTAACTGTTTTCGTTTTATGGTTTTTAAATAAAAAGTTTGAAAATGTTTGAATCGTTTTATTTATATATCCCTGACAAAAATGTTTTGTACAATATATTACATCTGCGACACATAAAATTAAATAACAAAGGAGCTGCTTTGGATTTAGTTACTGTATGTATATACATATACAAAAATATTTACAATTCTTTGGAACAAGTCATGCCTTGCGTTAAAACTCTAAATCGCACATCCGGCGTTATAACATTACCAAAAATTTAAATGAATCAACAGCGTATTACTTAATTTCTCTAAGTTCTAAAACAACGATCGTATTTATTACTTAAAACACGTTTAAACTATATCACCATCTTACTAGATCTTTGTATTCTTCTTTGATAGAGATACGTTTAATTGTTTCGTATCCAAGGATTATGCTAAAACTAAAAGTGGCTGACTGTATCAATCTAGCGGTCAATCCTTTGGAAAACATCCGTAGTCCCTCTTCTCGCCACAAATCCTGAAAAGCTAACCTCATGGACTCCAGTCTTTGCACTTGCAAGCGAGCGCGCACCACATCCAGTGGATTTGTTATGATGGTGGTAGAGAAACCCCCCATTGTGCCCGCAAAAGACTGTATCAGGAGATGGGACACCCAATTCGGCAGAATATCGTGGAGTTTATCTGTAAGCACACATTCAGTTATTCCGTTCATCCATCCAAGGAGCAGCATTCGACAGTAATGTAATGGCATGATTTGCAACCATAATTAAATAGTTAATCCTTACTGTGTGGAATTGTTCAATTAATAATGGTTATGAATATTAAATAGTTATCAAAGAAATTTTTCTCCAAATTTATCCTAAAGATTTCGACTGAACTGAAAATACTTCTTTCTCAAAATTTCAATTTGAAATGAACAATTTGGGTTTCAACTTAAGAGTTTTTATTTTACTGTGGTTTGAAAATTTTTCTTTCTCAAAATTTCAATTTGAAAACGAACAATTTGGGTTTCAACTTACAGTTTTTATTTTATTGTTGTTTAATTCCAAAAATGTTAAAATTTTTGTTGCTGTGACTTTTCCTCAAAATTTCGACTTTTAAAATTTTTAATCTTTTTTTTTTCAAGTTTGATTTTTTGATTTTAATCCATCAAGCGTAAACCCAAAATATTGACTTCTTTTTATAAGTTTCGAGTGATTTTTCCTTGATGTTTTAGATTTTTAATTTTGGAAGTTTTATTTTTTCCTCAAGATTTCGAATCGTTTTAGCTTTGATTTTTAATCAAGTGTAAACCCAAATATAACGTTTTTTTTACGATTTTTAATTTTGGAACTTCCATATTTCCCTAAAATGTCTAATCTTTCCAGGTGTAATTGCTAGATTTTAATCCATCGAGTGTGTGTTTCTTTTTTAATAAATTTCGAGTACTTTTTTCTCAAATTTTGTCTATTAAATTTGAAAGTTCCATTTTCCTCCCTAAAATTTCGAATTATTTAGGTCTATTTTTTCCATTTTAATCTACCGAGTGAGTAAACAACCCAAAGTAATAAAATTTTTCATAAACTTTGACAAAATTTCGAGCTTTTATGATAAAAAACCGAAATTTTAAAATATTCATTTGTCAAAAGTTCAAAAGAAGTATAATTTTTCAAATAGAAGTGAAATTATCATAGAAATCGAAATTTTTGAAAAAAAAAGTTGAATTTTTTCAAAATTTAAACTTTTTAAGTTTCATTTTTTCGACTTTTTCGGAATTTTAACTTTTATTTAAATTGCGAACTTTGAAAAGTTGGATTTTTACAAAAAATCGAAATTTTGAAAAAAGGTTGAAGTTTTGACAAAAAGTCGAAATTTTGAAAAAGGTTCACATTTCGAAAAAGGAGAAAAAGTCGAACTTTGAACGATAAGATATGGAATTTTTTTTTAAATTCTGTAAATAGGTCGAAAATTTTCAAGAAATCGAAATTTTAACAAAATCCAACTTTCCAAAAATGTCTCATTTTAAAAAGAAATCAAATTTAAAAAGTCGAGATTTAAAAAAAATTCGAATTTTTCAAGTAAATATCAGATTACTTAAAAGTCGGAACTTCGAAAAAGATCGAAGTTTCTGAGAAAAAAAAACATCGAAATTTTCAAAAAAATATAGAAATTCCTAAAAACATCGAAATTTTAAACTTCAAAAGGCCGAAATTTTGAAAGTTGGATTTTTACAAAAATTCGAAATTTTGAAAAAATTCACATTCTAAAAATAGAGAAAAATCGAAATTTTAACAAAATCCAACTTTCCAAAAATGTCCCATTTAAAAAAAAATCAAATTTCAAAAAAGTGGAGATTTAAAAAAAAATATTCGAATTTTTCAAGTAAAAATCAGATTTACGTAAAAGTCGAAACTTCGAAAAGGATCGAAGTTTCTAAGAAAAAAAAAAACATCGAAATTTTCAAAAAAATATCGAAATTCTTAAAAACATCGAGATTTTTAAAATTCAAAAGGCCGAAATTTTGAAAAAAATTTCCAACTTTTTAAAAGTCAAAATTTTGAAAAAAGTTCAAATTTCGAAAAAATCTTACTTAAAAAAATTGAATTTCCAAAAAATTTAAATTTTGAAAAAATTGCACCTTTCGCAAAAAGTTAAATTGTTCAAATAAAAGTCTCAACTTCGATATAAAATCGAAATTTTGGAGAAAAAGTCAAAATATGCAAAGTCAAAAACTAGAAAAATAGTAAAAATTTTGAATAAAGATTGACATTTAAAAAAAATAGATTTTCATAGAAACAGTTGAGTTTTCCAAAAAAAAAATCAAATTTACAAAGTTAAGCGAAAAAAAATCAAATTTACAAAGTTAAGCGAAAAAAAATCGAATTTTCAGAAAAGACCAAAATAAGTCAAAATTTGGGAGAAAGTAAAATTTTCAAAAATCAGAAAACTAGAAATTCGAAATTTTCAAAATATGTAAGTTGTTCAAGAGTCAATCGAAGAGGTTAATAGAAATCAAATTTTTCGAAAAAAGTATTCATTTCAGATATTCAAAATTTTAAGAAAAAGTGAAAATCTTAAATGTTACATTGTAAGCAAATGCTGCTGGTGAGTATTCATCTTTGGATAATAATCTATTGAAGTTATGCCACTGACCTTGATAAAAGTGATAAAATACCACTGACCTTGATAAAAGTGATAAAATCCCCACCAGAGGGCTGAATTTGGAACATAGGACATCAAACTTGCCCAATAACCTCTATAAAACCCAGCGATGCCATCCATTTTAAAGATTTCCTTCGCTACATCGATAGTTACAAAAAATTTACTTCTCCCCGGTCGAACGTCAATTCCTAAAGAGTTAAGCGCTAACTACAAAAGAATCTAAATAATTATTTTCGTCATTAAAGCTTGTAACTCTTACATTATTTTTACCACTATGAATCCCCATCATCATCAAATGCTGGCTTATTACATCGAATGGAACGATTATTGTCTGGCCTACTATGCTTGCGCTACCTCCAGCAATTAGTGCTCTAATGCGTGAATCTACTTTCTTTTGTGCTAACATATGCCTTACGCTCTCATACACTGATATATAAAATACCCCTGAAATCACAAAGTGAGGGCTTTTGCATTGGGAACGATGATCGCTGATAAATTACCACTGACTATTTGTACTGATGAAATCCAGAAGCCTCTGTACAGGCCGGTGATTCCCTCGTATTTGTAAATTTTGCCGCAAGCATCAATCATTCCTAAAATTATGTAATAATGAAATAATTTCCAAAATCTATACGTTTTCATCGAGATTGTAAGACATTTCTGGTAAATTATTAACCCTTTTTTTACCTGGAACATATGTATACGTTTTTGTATATATGGGTCCTGTGACCGAAGAAAGTATATTTTCAATTGATATTTTGGTATGAATATATCAATTTATTACTTAATTATTACCAAATATGGTGTTATTTATTAATAACACATTTGTATTAAAATTCGATTGAAATATTAAGAACGTGTGGATTCCAAATTCCTTTAAAACGCTGTATTTGGAGCACTATAATCTCAATAATAACCCGCAATGAAAGGGTTAATTGGACTAATTAAACAAAAATAAGTAAATAGTGAAGTAGAAAACCGCTATAAGGAAAATTGATATCTAATAATAAGCATATTTTCCATTAGAATACCACAAATGCAGCTTTAACTATAAAACATTCATTACTTTTATTGTTGTAATTAGTCACAGGGCACCAATGTTCAATGCTTGTCATCTTAGCAACACACACACACATGAACATAAGATCTAATGTTTGCGATAAACTTTATTTTGAATCACCTCTTAACCAATCAACGAAAAATGTATACACAAGCTAAACACAAACAAAACTTTTTATCCATTACACTTAAAATATATTTCGGCTGACTACAACTTACCAGTGTACATGTCGTTATGTTTTTGTATTTGTAGCCTCGTTTTGATCAGGGTCAGTGGGTATAAAGCACATCTGACCGTAAAAGAACTAAGCATAGACAATGGGAAAAATTTCTTCTTATCCATCATGTGCCATTCTATTGTCTTAATATATTGAGGTGGTGGTGATTCCACGCTCATTTTAAAAACTGTTCGAAGTAAACCACAACAAAAAACTTATCTGCTATGAATTCATAATTCAAATCATCATATCTAATAGTAAACTAACCCTACGTTACGTATCCATGCTTGAATTCCATGATAAATACTGATCTGAACTTGGAAGGATCAAGAAATTAATCGACAGATCATTGTAACTTATCTAGTTTTGTGAATTATCGTGTAATGTGATAATTGTCTTTTGCACTTTGATTTTTTTTTAGCAAAAACATGACGTTTCAGTGACATACGTCAAGTGTCAAATATAAAAATCATATGACATCGGTCCATAGAGCGTAATTTTAATAAAAAGAATCAGTGCCTCCACTGTCGCCAATCGTAACGTTTAAACTGTACTAAATTTTTTACAAAAAGTTTAAAACAAATATTGTAAACACAAAACATATATATTGTAAATCCACAGTATATATATTAGCTTACGCATACAGTAGTGACAAAAGTGTCGGTACCTTTGATCTTCAAGTAGCTAAAATCGTTGACCTTCAATGGAATCAGCCATGTTGTGGATTGTGCACGCCCGCGAAAATTTAATTTATTTATTAAACAAAACCATCAAGTTTATTAATTTCAATAGTTTTTCGCGTTTAAATTCTAATTTACTACTTTACAAATAATCCAAAAATACTAGTTCTCGTGTATTCTTTAAATAATGTGTATTTTGTAATTACTGATAACCTGATATGTATAAAGAATATACAAAGAAAAACTAAACATAGATTGT
Source organism: Dastarcus helophoroides (assembly GCA_028583605.1). Taxonomy (NCBI): domain Eukaryota; kingdom Metazoa; phylum Arthropoda; class Insecta; order Coleoptera; family Bothrideridae; genus Dastarcus; species Dastarcus helophoroides. Next base: position 22,391,269 of record CM053335.1, on the reverse strand, counting down.
GACTGACGGCAAAATAATTTCTACAGGAAACAATTTATTTATTTTTTTGTATAAAATTGGCAAATGCGAGTATAATAAAACAGTGTTTTTTAATAAAACAAAGTGGGTGTACCCAAATATTACCGTTTGCCGTCTTTTGGAAATTAAAAAGAAGTAATTTTATCAAATTATTATTGCTGTTAAGAGTTACATTTATAAATAGAACGTGTAAATTCTCCTCTTTTCTCTTTTATTTGGTTTAATCTTATTAGCGCAATGAATTATAACAAGTCTGACATTTAAATAAAACTGATCCAGTGTTGCCAGATGACCTAAACATTATTCGTGAACAATCTCCTTAAAAATCCCACAATTCGGATGAAAATCCCTGACCGTATCAAGTTTCTGGAACATCCATAAATGTAGATAAATTGTCTTACATTTTTACGATGAATGAATAACATATGAACGTAAAATAAAAAATCATATTCGCTCAAGTGCTGATTTTCCCGAACACTTGGCAACTCTCAACTGACATTTAGTTACCCAACAATCATAGATCTTATTTCTGGATATCATCGAACACTGCGACGCCATGTTTGGGATTGTGCAAATTGACGCATGAGCAAACAAAATTCGTGACAAAATTTTAGCAATTTGTCGCTTCTGTATGCGTAAGCTAAAATCTATACTGTGGTAAATCTACAATTTACTTTTTATACCTGTTTCGTCCTAAGTAAAACGTCCTCTTCATCTGTTCAATCCTGTTGTGGTTAGAAGACTTTTTATTTAATCACGGATCTAGGATTGCCGTCTGTATTAATCCATTTCAAATAAATCTGGCTAAGAGTAGGCCACAGAGTACTAAATTAACTTTTAGAAAAGTCACTACAAAATTACTAGAACCAAGGCTGGCTTTACGCGTAAACATTTGGATGATTGATCTGTTGCCTATATTTCGGGGGTTGTTTGGTAAAAATCATAGAGAAATATAGTCTCTGGTAAAAATGATCGGAATAAATGTTTTATGTAATATTTTTATTAGGATTACTTACAATTTCATAATTTTCAGCAGAAATTGACGTCACATATAAAAGAATCACTCTTAAAACAAACGAGAAGTCAAAACATTTAATCATATTTAGGATCGTTTTGGTGGAACGGACTGGTCCTTCGGTATCTTCAAAAATTGAAATACAAATCTCGTCAACCTTTGTTGTATCTTTTAATCTTTCTTGGTTTGTATTTTAATTAGGGAGTTCTATAAGAAGGAGTTGAATCGGTACCGTAATTTGTCGAATGAAAATGGGATTGATTACCACCCACTGACATCAGCTGCCTCTGTTGTGGATTACCAGCAAGTATTGTGCGAAAACTGTAAAATAAGAGCTTTAGTTGAACCTACTGATGTCAATGGATGATGGTAGTCGTAGGTACAATCTATCACATCGCTGTCGTGTTAACCTTATTTTGGGCTTTTCCTAGGAAAGCGTGTCTAAATCATCCTTTATTAATCTTTTAGTCAGGAAGGAGCGTCCACCGCTGAAGTTAAAACTACTTCAATCTATTAGGTGTACGTTTTAACTACTCGTTTGGCAATGTTTGACCTACGATAAAATAGAGTTCTGTGATGTATGTATTTACGGAGTAATAGATGCCGCTGCGAACAGTGGAAGGTTTTCAATCCTATTTTCAAAGTACGGCATAACACCACCTTACTTTCTAGATACCATAATTTCAATATTTAGGATAGAATTTTTAGCACACAGAACATCACTAAGAAATGTCACAGCAATGTCACACTACTACTAGAACCAAAGCTGGCTTCACGCGAGTTTTCGTTCGTGGCCGAGAAAAAGGGTTTTTAAAAACTTGCGGAAACACTTCACAAGCGCCTGAGACTTTATTGGATTGTATTATTAGTGTCTTTCTACATTTATTAACTTAACACTAACGGTGGTCAAAACACAATCTTCTTGGAAAGGAAAGTCGTTTCCTTTTATAGAGTTCGGATGCTGACGTTGAATGCAAGTGTGCGTCTTCAAGGTAGGTCAGCATTGCTGCGTAGTTACTGGGTGGATTCGAAGATGTAACTCGCGTGAATATTTAGATGGTTAATGTGTTGCCTATCTTTCGGAGGTTGTTTGGCAGAAATGATCGGAATAAATGTTTTTTATATTATTTTTATTAATATTACTTACAATTTAATAATTTTCGGCAGAAATTGACATCAAATATAAAAGAATCGCTCTTAAAACAAACGGCAACAAATCAAAATATTTAATCATATTAGGTTAGGATTTTAAGAACACAAAGCATCATTGAGAAATGTCACAGCCACAGATTATAAAATAAGGATAGCGCACGCCCTATTTTAGTCATGTATAAAAATTTGACTGAAATGCGTTTGGAAAGTGGAGCAGCTTCGACTACTTCTCTTTCTTTCTTTCTTTCTTTCTTTCTTTCTTTCTTTCTCTCTCTCTCTCTCTCTCTCTCTCTCTCTCTCTCTCACACACACAACTGTTTAATAGCCATATTCATTTACTTGGTTCCTCTTTGGTAGTAGAAATCCATCACTCTTGATTTCACGAGAGCGCACTACCTACTCTTTAGACGTTTTTTCGACAGCGTTTTCTACGTTCGTGCACTATCTTACTTCTATAATCCGTGGTCACAGCACTACCATACGACCATGACGCAACTGCCATCTGTCCAAGAAAACTCATCTGTTTAACTTAACCATAGAGCATAGAAATTTCGAAATTAGTATCGAAATATCGAGAGTGAGGTGAAATTTTAAGACAAAGTCGAAATAATATCAGTTATTTAAAAGAAATAAGCAAAAACTGTACATTTACACTTTCTTACAACTTTTTTTTTGAACACATGCAGTTTTTAATCTATTGCAAGATTGGCAACACTGGGTACACTTTTATAAAACCCAAAAGCAGTTAGCTGATTAAGTAAATCGCAAAGGATCTTTACAACAATTAAATTAATAGCATCTAATTTACAATCAAATTGTAAATTAGCAAATTTACAAGTAAAACCTGATCTCGAAGAGCAAAAATTTCCTATTAAAGATAGTAGTTCTGATGCTGGTAGCTAGCGTGAACGAAATATGTAATAATATCAGACATACGTTTTTGTTTTTAAAATATGTTTGTGATCCACATATAACCTAAAATTTACACAATATCTTGGACTTAAAAAACAGTAAAATGCTCAAAAATCGTTCAAATAGCAAAGAAAACTTAGAAGAGGCCCAAGAAAATGACCCTGGGTCGAATTTTCCCCAAATAGAGAATTTAAGTTTAGAAGATGGAAGAGTAGATCCCAATTGTATTTACGAAGTCAAAAAGAGATTAGTACGAATTCAGTATCCCGGTAATGTGAAAAATACCGATAAAGCTATTCACACACTTGGCGGATTGGAACACATACAGGCGGTATGTAGAATAATAGTTAAAATGGGGGTGCTATTTTAACTAGCGGGTGATCTGAAAAATTTAACCCATAGAAGCCGATTTTGGCCAATAGAGGGCGATAGCGATGTATCGCAAAAAGTAGACCTGCTGCGAAAACAGGGGATATATTTTTTCCATTTTTGCAGTAAATCTAACGTTTTATATTTCATAAATACATAATTGTGACAACAAATAATATGACTTAAAATTTCAACCCTAATGGACTAGATCAAAGTTAGTCAAAGTGTGCTCCGCAGAGCCTCCGGAAGGGCTCCGCCGGCAGTCGTAATAAAATGAATACATGTATTGAAGAACATATTATTAATAAACAATTCACATAAAACCGGTCTTGCTTTTAGTTTAGGGTTCCGTTAAAAATTTGGTGTTTTAAAAGGGTTTTGTCACCAAAAAAGTTTGAGAACTGCTGGACTAGATGCTTTCTTCTTTTGCTAATTAATTGGATTAGTAATACGGTTGACGATGCTAGTAAAATGGGAAGGAGAACACGTAACAAACATAATACTAACATGGAAAAGTACTAAAAGCAGAAGACCCAGAACTGATATTTGAGCAAACCTTCTTTCGACTTAATAAATGTGATGTAAATTAAAAAATATAAGAATATCTAAATAGTTTCTCAGTGTCAAAAAAGTAAATTTTTTTAAATTTACTATGTATTTTGAATGTGCCTAAGAAAGTTAAAATACTTATCTAATTTGAAGCCGTCTGTTTTTGTTTTAGTGTACAGAGGATAACAATCTGCGTCTCCATCTTAATTTTCATCCGGATAATTTACTGTCTAAAGGCTGCGCCGCCACGAAAGACTTCAATGGGGGTCTCCTGTTGAAAGTGAAAGTTAAAATTCCGTCTTCGAGCAGCGCCAAAGGGCGAAAAATGGAAATCCTAGATTACGACGTTATTGGATTGACTGTAGTTAACTTTACATTTAAAAGTAACCATGCGGTACCTTATGTTGCATTTTTGTGAAAACAAAACTGTTGTTAGGACTTGTCGATTTCCAATACTTACCTTTGGTGGCGGATTATCCCGAGACTCCAGAATCGAAATGTACTTACATCTACGAGAAAATAATGCCAAAGCAACTGCCTGATATTGAATGGTTAAAGTAAGCCCCCATAAAAAAATATAGATTAGGTTTAATATATTTACCAGATACTGACTGAAGCTTCAGCGAGTTTTGGCCAAAAATCGACTGAGATTACAAATTTCAAGCTCTTAATTCGAAACTTTTAAAACATTTCCAATTTTAAGAAAAGAAATTGATGAAACAAACAACAAAATTTCGATTTTGAAGTTTAAATTGTAGAAAGACTCGCTACTCGCTACTGTTGTTTCAATTTCTAAAATGTTTTATTCAAATTTAATTAGAATGTGATTTTAGTGAATTTAAAATTATAAAGCAAAACATAAAATTTTGAATTTTTCCAGAATTTCGACTTCAGAATTCAATTTTAAATTCAAATTTGTTTCCTATTTTGCTGGAAGGTTTTCAGTTTAAGCTTGAAAATTGTATTTTTTTTTCTAAAATTTAACTTTAAAAACGATATTTCGAGTTTAATCTCGATTTCGTTTTATATGTTACGAAATTTTCTCAAAATTGGATTTTTTGATATTCTTGTATCTTCTTTGCGAAGCAGTGTTATTTTCATCTATGTTTTATTGGCTTTTTCTGAAAATTTCGAATTGAAATTTGAAGTTTTGGCCGATGTTGGATCGAAACTGGCCAATACTGAAGCTTCTATCGATATTTACCAAGTAAGTGGAAAACGTTTTTAATTTATTTGATTAGGAGAGACGAGGCGCTCGATATGCCTCTGTTTTTCACCCCAGCGGTATACGCTCGGTTTGATAACGCCAACGCCAAGCTGTATGTTAACCCTACGGAAAAATATAAAAGCAGCCAGAGGCCTGAGATTACCAATGCATTCAAAGCGTCCACAAAACCCAATAAGCAGAAAAAAGAAATGATAGTAAGCAAAGCGTTTAAAAAAACTTACAGCTACACGCAGTTCGCTCACTTTAGCGACAGAGATGTACCACTTTCACCCGATCCTGAAGTAATGCAAATGATCGAAAGGAAAAAGTGGCTCCCGTTTTATTTAGAATTACAAAAGGTATTACCGGACATTCGAAGCAATTCTGAATATTAATTCACTCATTTAAGTTGTTCGAAGAAAGACCAATTTGGACCAAGTCGGGAGTATTGTATAACACAAAATGCACCATTGAAAATTTGAAATATTTGCTGCCGGCAGTGGCTTACCACAATAGGACGGGACCGTGGAGAACAACGTGGGTGAGGTTTGGGTACGATCCGAGGAAAGACCGCAGCTCCCATATTTATCAGATTTTGGATTATAGAACTTCTTCGGCGGGTACGTCAGTGGTTATTGTTAGCGATATTTAGTTTTATTGGGTTTTTCTTCGCGTCAGTTACTCCTTCGAGTCATGGCGAAGAAAATCTGGGGTTGAAGGGGTAACTGACGCTGATAAAACATGAATGAAACTGATACTAGTTCGTAAAGAAGATACTTTTCTGTTTTAGTTGGGCTAAAGGTACGAGCCAAGCGGTACACTAATGCGTATAATAATGAGGTGTATGACACGCTTTTCAAAATAAATAAAAAGAGCAATCAGCCGAGATATTGTATCGAAGAGAGATCTTGGGTGCTAAGGCCCAAAGTTTTACCACCGGCACGACAAATGTTTTATCAGGTGAATTACCTTTTTTTTAGTTCTTTTTAGCGACTAATTTTTGAAAACTAGTTTGAAGAGTTTTAACATGTTGGCTTTTTTATTCAATATCTCGAGAACATTTCTCGTTTCTTAAAATTTCTCACTTTTTTCAAGAAATTACAAAACGAATGAAGTATATCTGAACTTTATCTAAAACTCGTTAATGATCTAGATTAGGGATGTTATGGAGCTCCCTAACCGTAATCGAAACTATCGGATATCCGAAATCCACATCCAGATCGAAATATTATATCCCGAACAACCCTAATCTAGATACGTTACTGTTCTGAGAGTTTTAAGGTACAGAAACGAGTGGCTCTCGTTTATACAAGTAGCTTGTTCGTTTTGTTGATTGTAATTGTGGCTAATTCAGTTCCTCCACTTATAATTTTCAGTATTGTGATCTGTTGCTGCCGGAAATTCAAACCATGATAGCGAGACTACCCCAAGTGCCGGCTTTTGCAAAATGCGACAGCAAAAACGGTTGGCTACCGGCCAATTTTATCGACCAGTGCCGAGAAATCATTGGTAAATACATCCTGGAGTATGTACAAGAAATAATGCAAGGGGAAAGAGTTTTGAAGCTTGGCAATACGAGGATGAAACGAATTAAGAAAACACCAGCCTCGGATTATCGTAGTCTCATGATAACCAACATAAAAAAGGGAATTTATACAAAAGTTGATTTGTCGGAAGTTTCCGGATCTGGAGAAGGCCCGTCACATTTAAATCAACCGACTGAAGGTAATTGTTCAGTAGATATTTGAACCGTGGCGGCTGGCGTATAGGCACTGTGGAACTGCAGCACCCCCAATTTCGCTTACGAGTTTTTTTTCTCAAGATTTTCTGAACACTATTCATTGCACAATTTTTTGTAGAAATTTTAAATTTTCTCTGATTTCTTTTTATAGAAATTTGAGGTTTCTTTCACGAAGTTACCACATTTAAAAACCTATTTCATTTTTAATTTTAATCAAAATCACATTTTCAAAAACTAATCGTTTAAAGTTTAGAGGAAAAAAATCAATATTTTGGGGAGGAATTAAAATGTTAAGAAAAAAGTCAAATTTCTTTGAAAATGTCAATATTTTGAGAAAATAATTACAATTTCAAGAAATAATCTAAATCCAACTCGTCTCGCATTTTACTATTTCTCTAAAAAATATGTTAATACGAATTTTTACCTCAAATCTCATTTTGTATAAAAATTCTGAGTTTTTTTCAGATATTTTAATTTTTTTAGGAAAGTGATAAAAACATTTCTTTTAAGACAAAGATTAAAGAGGTAAAATTTTGAAAAAAAGTAAGAAATTTTGAAGTGGAAATTTGGAACGGTGCCACTTTAATATGCTTCGTTAACATTAGAGTCTGATGTTAACAGTAGCCAATATATTTTTAACATTGGGGCATGTTGGTAAAGCGTGATGGTCACCTAAAACCGCAAGTTTACCCACTATTTGCCTGCGAGAATTGATACAATCAGTTTTCCCAAATTGCACGATTACACAATCCGTAATTCATGCATTTATCCGAACTGAGCGAGGCATGTTACAATTTAAAGTTCATTTTATTTTGTAGTTTTGACAAAAAATGTTTGGAAAAAACCCTGAAAGCTCTATAAAAATTTCAACATTTTGTAAAAAACAAAAAATTTCGACTTTTTTGCAGATATTTCAAATTTTTTTTCAAATTTCAATATTTTCTCTAAAAATTTTTGCCCTTTTTTCCTATGAAATTTGTGTTTTTCTCTAAACATTTAATACAAAGATTTTTTTAATGAAAAATTGGATTTTTCCTGGAGATTTTGTCTTTAAAATATTTTTCTTGTAGAAATTCTGATTTCTCTCTAATTTGTTTTGGAAATTTGTTTATTGTTATTTCGATTTTTTTAGGAAATTTTAATTTTTTCTGCAAATTTTCCATTTTTCCTAAATATTTTATAAAAAGAAATTTTCTCGCAATTTCCATTTTTCCTGAAAGTCTTGTTCTTAAAATTCCGTCTAGAAATTCTAACTTCTCCAGATTTTTCTTCATGTTTCTATAAAAATGTTCCAATGTTGTCAATTTTTTTCACGATTCTTTGACAATTTAAAGTTCATTTTATTTTGTAGTTTTGACAAAAAATGTTTGGAAAAAACCCTGAAAGCTCTATAAAAATTTCAATATTTTGGGAAAAACAAAAAATTTCGACTTCTTTTGTATTGTTTTTTTTAACATTCTATACAACGAATTTTTTTTTTGAAATTTTGACTTTAAAATATTTTTTCTTGTAGAAATTTTGATTTCTCTCTAATTTGTTTTCGAAATTTAAAAGTTTAACGAATTTTTAATATTTTAAAGTTCATTTTATTTTGTAACTTTGATAAGAAACTGAAAATTATTAAGTATAAGTTTAGGGAAAATAAACTACAAATCTGCATAAAAATAAGAAAACTTTGGGAAAAATATTGAAATTTCAAGAAAAAATGAACCTTGTAAATTTCAATCTTTTTTTACAATTAAATATTTCTCTAAAAGATTACTACTACTGTAGGACCAAAGAAAATTCTGAATCGGAATTTCCAATTTTTCTAGAAATGTTGACTTTATTCTTGAAATTCTCAAGTTCGAATTTAAAATTCAAATTTCGATAAAAAAAAGATCGAAATTTAAGAATTAAACACAAAATTTCAAGAGAAAGCAAATCATATTTTTAGAAAAAGCTTTCTATTTAGTAAACAACATTTTTTTAAAAAAATAACACTTTCGGAATTAAAGAATCTTTTTTTAATTTGAAGATTTAACTCAAAATTTCAAGAGAAAGCAGATTATATTTCTAGAAAAAATTGAAATTTCTTAGTAAACAACATTTTTCAAAAAAAATAACATTTTCACAATTAAAAATAAAAACTTTTTTTAAGTAAATTAATTGTCAAAAATATTCTTATAATTTCAACTTTTAAAGTGGCAATTATTAAAATTTTTGAGAAAAAGAGTCAACATTTCTAGAAGAGTTTCAAAATTTCGAAATTAAATTTAATTTTTTTGTATTAATTTTGAAGTTCCAGAGAAATTTCAAAAATCAAATATTCCAGCTTGAAGCCAATTTTTTGTGATTAAAATTCAAATTTTGGAAATTTGTTTCAAAACTTTGCCCAATTTTAAAAATAGGAATTTTTGTTATTCATTTTTTTTTAATTCGAGTGTTATTTCGAAATTTGTCTCAAAAAATGTGAATTTAAAAAGAAAAACGTTACCACTTTTAAAAAATAAAGCGAAAGTTATCAGAAAAGCCGAACTTAAAAAAAGGCAAATCTCAAAAATGTTTGCAATTTTCATAAAAAGTCAATTTTCAAAAGAAAATAAGGATTTCGAAACAAATTTTCATGTTTTAAAACAGTCGACAGTTTCAATAATTTTGGTAATGTGAAAAAAAGACGAAATTTTGGAAAAATATCGACATTTAAAATAAATTGCAGAGTTTTTAATTGAATTTTCAAAGAAGCTGCATTTTTTAAATATTGGAGAAAACTCAAAATTATCGAAAAATTCATAATTATCAAAAAAATTGAAATTTTAAAAACATAAAATTTTCAAAAAAGTCAAAATTTTCAATAGTTCAAGTTTAAAAAGAATCTTTTCTTTTAAGTCAGAGATTTAATTGGAAATGTTTAAAAAAATGTATAAATAACACACACTCATTAGTAATGGCCCATATCAAAAATTATAGAAGAACCCTTTGAGTAAAATGTTAAGCGGGCTGAAAAAAGTGCTCGACAAAAGTAACAACCTTATTACTCCAATTTTAAAAAGATCCCTTCATGTATCTAACCCCACCGTACCTAAATTATATTGTCTGCCAAAAATACATAAACCCGGAAAGGCGGTGAGACCAATTGTGTCAGCTATTGGAGCACCGACCTATAATTTATCAAAATGGCTAGTAAAAGAATTCAGCAAATTAGAATTCCAGCAACTCAGTTTGTCAGTCAAGAATTCCCAAGAGTTTGTACAGAAAATTCAGAATGAAGAGTTGTTGGAGGGTGAAATGCTGGTTTCTTTTGATGTTTCTTCCCTCTTTCCCAGTGTACCCATACCTCAAACTTTATTATACCTTCGAGATCTGTTGGAATCTAATAACCTTTCAGGCAAAATTATTGACGAATATATTTCATTAACGAAAATATGTATGGATCAAAATTATTTCCAAATTAATAACGAATTTTATGAGCAACTTGAGGGAGCAGCCATGGGAAATCCTTTGTCACCTTTCATGGCTGAGCTCTTCGTGGGTGTTTTTGAAAGTCGTCTTAAAAATGAATGTAGTTTGTTTCCTAGGGTATGGATTAGATATGTAGATGATATTTTTGCTATTTTTGACACAAAAAATCAAAATTTAGATAATTTTATTGATGTTTTAAATTCACGTTTTCCAACAGTTAAATTCACTGTAGAATTAGAGAAAGAAGCCGCTTTACCATTTTTAGACACTTTAGTTATTAGGAATAAAAATAGATTAGAATTTGATTATATAGGAAAGATTCCAGTACCTTCCGCTATATAACTTCCGATTCGAACCATTGCATACAGCACAAAATGGCAAGCTTCAACTTCCTTGCCCATCGCCTTCTGAGTCTTCCTCTTAGTAGGGAAAGATTCAGAAAGGAGTTGAAGACAATAAAACATATAGCTGAAGTTAATGGATTCGATCCAAATATTATTTATAAAATTATTAATAAGAAAAAATTTAAATGTGAATTGGTGAATACTACAACTTTCCGAGCTGATGAAAACAAAAACTTTAAATTCGTCTCACTTCCATTTGAACCCTCGCTCACGCAGGGTTTGGGTGGAATTTTACGAAATCAGGGTTTTCGAGTTATTTATACTTCTAATGGAAAATTAAATTCGCTTTTGGGTAGTTTAAAGGATAAAGTAGAGCAAACAGATAAGTCTGGTATTTACCAAATTTCATGTAGGGGTTGTCCTCAAAAGTATGTCGGGCAAACTAGACGATCTCTTAAAATCCGACTGTAGGAACATTTGGCTTATTTGAGGTACGAAAGAACTGAGAAGTCAAGTGTGGCTTGACATACCTTTGTATTAGATCGTAGGATAGATAATAATATTAAATTGTTAAGAGTAGTTAATAAGAATTATATGTTAAATGCATGTGAGAGCTTAGCCATCCATAAGGCTGGAAACAACCTTATGAATGGTTGCGCTGGACCTTTAGGCCATTCATCTCTGTTAAAAATAGTTAAGGTTGATAGATAAGAAATTGTGACACAACCACGTGTATGATTGGATGCGCGTTCGGGTGCGACCGATCACGCACGAAGTGAATATTCTTAGTATATAAGGGTTAATTTTAAGATTAGATGTTAGTTTCTCTCTGAAGATGACAGCTTGGCTGTCGAAACGCGTTAGAGCAACCTTTGTTCTGTTTTTTAATTTTTCTTGGTTTCAGGGGACAAGTTCTGTGTTTCAATATTTGTCTTGTCAACAAATTTCGGCTTCATTAAAAAATTTTAATTTTTTCTTAAATCTGCACTGTTTTGAAATTTTAGACTTTTAATTGTAATTCCCACTTTGTTGAAAATTCCGGCCTTTTACAAATGTTCGAATTTTTCACAACTTTAGTCATTTTCCAAAATTTAAATTTGTTGGAAAACTTAACTTAAAAATTTTTAATTTCAACTATTTTCAAAATTTTGACACTTTTTGTAAACTGTCAATCCGTTATTTAAAAAATGTGATTTTTTTTTAAGTCAGACATTTCTTGAAACCTTTTACTGAAATTTTTAACTAATATGTCGTAAAATGTAAAATTTCGACTCAATTTCAAAACTTCGACTCTTTTTGAAAACTTGACTTTTTTTTAAAAAGTTCAAACTTTTTTAACTATACATTTTTTTAAACATTTCCAATTAAATTTTCAACTTAAAAGAAAAGATATTTTTTAAACTTGAACTAATGAAAATTTCGATTTTTTTTAAAATTTTACCTTTTCAAAATTTCAATTTTTTGATACTTGCGAATTTTTCGATAATTTTGAGTTTTCTCCAATATTTAAAAAAATTGCTTCTTGGAAAATTTAATTCAAACACTGGAATTTATTTTAAATGTCGATATTTTTTCAAAAATTCATCTTTTATTCACATTCCCAAAATTATTGATTATGTCGACCATTTTAAAAATTGCAATTTTTTTTCGAAATCCTTATTTTCTGTTGAAAATTTGACTATAAAAATTTCAAAATTTTTTAAAATTTGACCTTTTTCTAAATTCGTCTTCTGATAACTTTAGCTTTATTTAAAGTGGTAATGTTTTTTGTTTTAAATTTACATTTTTTGAGAATAATTTCGAAATAACACTCGAATTTAGAAAAAATGAATAGCAAAATTTTCTATTTTTAAAATTGTGCAAAGTTTTCCAAAAAAAACTGGCATTTTATGTACAAATAAATTTCCAAAATTTGAATTTTAATCACAAAAAACTGGCTTCAAGCTGAAATATTTGATTTTTGAGATTTCTGTGGAACTTTAAAATCACTAGAAAAAAATTAAATTAGAACAGTAAATGGTTAATGAATTTTTTTCAACATTTTGGTTAATTGTAACAAATTTCCAAAAAAACTTGCATTTTATGTACAGATAAATTTCCAAAATTTGAATTTTAATCACAAAAAACTGGCTTCAAGCTGAAATATTTGATTTTTGAGATTTCTGTGGAACTTTAAAATCACTAGAAAAAAATTAAATTAGAACAGTAAATGGTTAATGAATTTTTTTCAACATTTTGGTTAATTGTAACAAATTTCCAAAAAAACTTGCATTTTATGTACAGATAAATTTCCAAAATTTGAATTTTAATCACAAAAAACTGGCTTCAAGCTGAAATATTTGATTTTTGAGACTTCTGTGGAACTTTAAAATCACTAGAAAAAATGAAATTAGAACAGTAAATTGTTAATGAATTTTTTTCAACATTTTGATTAATTTTAATTTCGAAATTTGGAGACCTCTAGAAATATCGACTCTTTCAAAAATTTCCCACTTTAAAAGTTGAAATTATAAGAATATTTTTGACAATTTATTTAAAAAACAAATTTAATTCCGAAAATGTTATTTTTTTTTGAAAAATATTGTCTGCAAATAAGAAATTTCAACTTTTTCTAGATATATGATCTGCTTTCTCTTGAAATTTTGGGTTTAATTTTTAACTTTCGATCTTTTTTTATCGAAATTCAAATTTTAAATTCGAACTCGAGAATTTCCAGAATAATTTTAGCACTTCTAGAAAAATTGGAAATGCCAATTCAGAATTTTCTTTGGTCCTACAGTAGTTAATTTTTTAGAGAAATATCAAATTGTAAAAAAGGTTGAAATTGACAAGGTTCTTTTTTTCTTGGAATTTCAATATTTTTCCCAAAGTTTTCTTATTTTGATGCAGATTTAAAGTTTATTTTCCCTAAATTTATACTTAATAATTTTGAGTTTCGAAATCCTTATTTTCTTTTGAAAATTGACTTTTTATGAAAATTGCAAATTTTTTTGAGATTTGCCTTTTTTTTAAAGTTCGACTTTTCTGATAACTTTCGCTTTATTTTTTAAAAGGTAATGTTTTTCTTTTTAAATTCACATTTTTTGAGACAAATTTCGAAATAACACTCGAATTAAAAAAAAATTAATAACAAAAATTCCTATTTTTAAAATTGGGCAAAGTTTTAAAACAAATTTCCAAAATAATGGCATTTTATGTACAAATAAATTGCCAAAATTTGAATTTTAATCACAAAAAATTGGCTTCAAGCTGGAATATTTGATTTTTGAAATTTCTCTGGAACTTCAAAATTAATAGAAAAAATTAAATTTAATTTCGCAATTTTGCAACTCTTCTAGTAATGTTGACTCTTTTTCTCAAAAATTTTAATAATCGCCTCTTTAAAAGTCGAAATTATAAGAATATTTTTGACAATTAATTTATTTCAAAAAAGTTTTTATTTTTAATTGTGAAAATGTTATTTTTTTTTTGAAAAATGTTGTTTACTAATAAGAAATTTCAAATTTTTCTAGAAATATGATCTGCTTTCTCTTGAAATTTTGAGTTTAATCTTCAAATTTCGATCTTTTTTTTATCGAAATTTGAATTTTAAATTCAGACTTGAGAATTTCAAGAATAAATTTAACATTTCTAGAAAAATTGGAAATTCCGATTCAGAATTTTCTTTGGTCCTACAGTAGTAGTAATCTTTTATAGAAATATCAAATTGTAAAAAAAGGTTGAAATTTACAAGGTTCATTTTTTCTTGAAATTTCAATATTTTTCCCAAAGTTTTCTTATTTTTATGCAGATTTGTAGTTTATTTTCCCTAAACTTATACTTAATTAATAATTTTCAGTTTCTTATCAAAGTTACAAAATAAAATGAACTTTAAAATATTAAAATTTCGTTAAAAACTTTTAAATTTCCAAAACAAATTAGAGAGAAATCAAAATTTCTACAAGAAAAAATATTTTAAAGGGAAAATCTCCAGGAAAAATCGAAATTTAAAAAAAAAAATTCTTTGTATAAAATGTTTAGAGAAAAACACAAATTTCATTCGAAAAAAAGCAAAATTTCTTAGAGATAAAATCGAAATTTGAAAAAAATTTGAAATATCTTTACAAAAAAGTCGAAATTTTTTGTTTTCCCAAAATATTGAAATTTTTATAAAGCTTTTAGGGTTTTTTCCAAACATGTTTTGTCAAAACTACAAAATAAAATGAACTTTAAATTGTCAAAGAGTCGTGAAAAAAATTGACAACATTGGAACATTTTTATAGGAACATGAAGAAAAATCTGGAGAAGTTAGAATTTCTAGACGGAATTTTAAGAACAAGACTTTCAGGAAAAATGGAAGTTGCGAGAAAATTTCTTTTTATAAAATATTTAGGAAAAATGGAAAATTTGCAGAAAAAATTAAAATTTCCTAAAAAAATCGAAATAACAATAAACAAATTTCCAAAACAAATTAGAGAGAAATCAGAATTTCTACAAGAAAAATATTTTAAAGACAAAATCTCCAGGAAAAATCCAATTTTTCATTAAAAAAATCTTTGTATTAAATGTTTAGAGAAAAACACAAATTTCATAGGAAAAAAGGGCAAAAATTTTTAGAGAAAATATTGAAATTTGAAAAAAAATTTGAAATATCTGCAAAAAAGTCGAAATTTTTTGTTTTTTACAAAATGTTGAAATTTTTATAGAGCTTTCAGGGTTTTTTCCAAAGATTTTTTGTCAAAACTACAAAATAAAATGAACTTTAAATTGTCAAAGAATCGTGAAAAAAATTGACAACATTGGAACATTTTTATAGGAACATGAAGAAAAATCTGGAGAAGTTAAAATTTCTAGACGGAATTTTAAGAACAAGACTTTCAGGAAAAATGGAAGTTGCGAGAAAATTTCTTTTTATAAAATATTTAGGGAAAATGGAAAATTTGCAGAAAAAATTAAAATTTCCTAAAAAAATCGAAATAACAATAAACAAATTTCCAAAACAAATTAGAGAGAAATCAGAATTTCTACAAGAAAAATATTTTAAAGACAAAATCTCCAAGAAAAATCCAATTTTTCATAAAAAAAATCTTTGTATTAAATGTTTATAGAAAAACACAAATTTCATAGGAAAAAAGGGCAAAAATTTTTAGAGAAAATATTGAAATTTGAAAAAAAAATTGAAATATCTGCAAAAAAGTCGAAATTTTTTGTTTTTTACAAAATGTTGAAATTTTTATAGAGCTTTCAGGGTTTTTTCCAAACATTTTTTGTCAAAACTACAAAATAAAATGAACTTTAAATTGTAACATGCCTCGCTCAGTTCGGATAAGTGCATGAATTACGGATTGTGTAATCGTGCAATTTGCGAAAACTGATTGTATCAATTCTCGTAGGCAGATAGCGGATAAACTTGCGGTTTTAGGTGACCATCACGCTTTACCAACATGCCCTAATGTTAAAAATATATTGGCTACTGTTAACATCAGACTCTAATGTTAACGAAGCATATTAAAGTGGCACCGTTCCAAATTTCCACTTCAAAATTACTTACTTTTTTTTCAAAATTTTAGCTCCTTTAATCTATGTCTTAAAAGAAATGTTTTTATCACTTTGGTTTTTAGAAATGTAGATTGCATTTTCTAAAACTTAAAGACACCTTTTGAAAACCTTGACGTTGAAAATTCCGATGTTTTTTCCAAATTCCCTCTTCGAAAACTTTACTTTTTTAAATTCGACCTCCTTTAATCTTTGCGTTTTCAGAAAATGTGTTTTATTTAATGTTGGCTTTTCAAAATGTAGATTGCATTTTCCAAAACTTAAGACACCTTTTGAAAACCTTGACGTTGAAAATTCCGATGTTTTTTTCAAATTCCCACTCTGAAAACTTTACTTTTTTAAAATTTGACCTCCTTTAATCTTTGCGTTTTCAAAAAATGTGTTTTACTTAATGTTGGCTTTTCAAAATGTAGATTGCATTTTCCAAAACTTAAGACACCTTTTGAAAACCTTGACGTTGAAAATTCCGATGTTTTTTCCAAATTCCCACTCTGAAAACTTTACTTTTTTTAAAATTTGACCTCCTTTAATCTTTGTGTTTTCAAAAAATGTGTTTTATTTAATGTTGGCTTTTAAAAATGTAGATTGCATTTTCCAAAATTTTGACACCTTTTAAAAAAGTCCAAAGAAGGTCTCGCACCTTTACCACATCGGCATCAAATAAATAATTAAGCGATACGTATTTCGCCAGCAGAACTGGCATTTTCAAGCGTACTAATCTAAAAAGATTAGCAAAAAAAACATCGATGTTATCTGCATTGAGATTCAAATCGATACTTTTCAAAAGCTTGACTTTTTGAAAATTCCGATATTTTTTCCAATTTCTACTCCGAAAATTCTTACTTTTATAAAATTTAACCTCTTCAAAAACTTTGGAAAAAATTACAAATCTTAAAAAGAAATTCAATTAAAAAAATGTCGAACTTTTCAACAAAAACAAAAAGTAAGATTTTCAAAGAAAAAGTCAAAATGTTGAAAAAAATGGACATTTTGAAGAAAGTTCAAATTTTCGAAATAACTCAAAAACGACATTTTTACAAAATATTCCAAAATCTTAACAAGTGTCGATTTAAACAAATCGACATTTTCAGATAAGGACAAAATTTTAAAGAATGTGGAAACTTTTAAATGTAAAAATTTTGAAAAATAACGAATTTCGAAAATTAGGATTTAAAAACAATCAAACTTTTGATAAATGCTGTCAACATTTTGAAAAAGATACTGTTAAAAATCGACCTTTTCAAAGAAATCAAGAATTTTGATAAAATAAAGAAATTTTTAAAAAATAGTAAATTTCGAAAATTAACTTTTTGTTAATTTTGGTGGTGCGGGCTCGAGTGGGCCCAATCACCTTAAATCCGGGCAAGCAAAAAATACTTAAAAATGGAATAAACGAAACTTTGCAAAAAAGATGCAGAGAATATATCGATATATCTTTTTCAATAGATCAGCTTAATTAATACAGTATCAATGTTTTAAAAATGTTGTGCATCTCTAGAGATGATCTCCTACGTCTAGACGTAGGAGATCATTTAAAAAGTTCTACGTTCCAAAGATTGCAGATAACTTGACCCTCAGCTGAATTTTTCCAATAACTACATTCCTCTTTTCCATCCATTAACCACATATTATTTGTAGAGTGGAAATACCAAATGAGGTAAATGCCAAAAAAAGTTTTTACCTTAAATAAGTACTAAATATCATCACAAATATCCCAACAAAAGCGCCAAGTGGTTTGACTACTAACTTAAATTAATTAACTAATTTAATAAAGTGAGTAATACGTCATAATATAACGTTTTCGTCTAATAACTCCAAACTTCTCATTTGGTACTTAACCTCTTTGGTATTTCCACTCGACAATTTTTAACCTCTGATATCAAAAACTGGTTTTTTCATTTAACTTTTTCCAGAAATAACGGAGATAAATGATAGTGATAGCTCAGAAGACGATTACTTTGAGAATTTACCTGAAAATATAAACTATGACGAGGACGACGTCTGTGTCATTGATGACGAAGAGGTTGAAAATTTCGAAATCACAACTGAAATGTTGGCAGATATTAAAAGAAGCACAATGGACCAAGAGGCAACAAATTAAACAATTAACATTGTTTATCAAAGCACTGAATAGAAATTGTACTTTTTAATCATGTAAAAACGCTTAACGGGTTATAAATCTTACTCTAAATATAATTTACAGAATATAAAAATGATCTTATTTAACACCTTTCCATAATACACGAGATAATTCAATCACATCTGCGGCAACTGCTCGATGGGCGTTGCAAATTTGAAGTCTTCAGGGAAGAGATTAACGGCATGTGGATACATTAACTTATACGATTGCCTAATAGTGACATCAGCGACACCAGCGATGTCTCCAATTTCCTTCTGGCTTCTCTTATCTTCGGAAGCCTGTGAAGCCATATAGATGGCGGCAGCGGCGACAGAAATTGGCGATCGTCCCGGTACGATATCCAATTCGACCGCCTTGCGAGCGATATGCGTAGCCGCCCTCTGTACCATGTTGGGAAGGCCGAGATTAGAACAGAATCTAGACATGAAATCTCCCGTGGTTATCAGATCGACTGAAGTTTCTAGGGCCTTGAGGATCAATTTGAAACATCTCCCTATTTCGCGTTTGCTTATTTTGCTGACGGCGCAGATTTCTTTGAAGGTTCTGGGCACGCCCTCCTGTCGACAAGCGATATAGAGGCAAGCTGAAGCGATAGCGTCGTTCGATCTCCCTGAAAATGTTTAATTAGTTAGTTTAAGTATAATCTAATAATTGACATTTCCAACCCTTACTTTGTGGAATTCTTCAATATGCTAACTATTAAACTTTATTAACGATTAAAACAGCAACAGAATTATATTATATTGAGCTTATTAGCATAACAAGGGCTAAACAAATTGCTGGTATAAACGTTGATGATACTGTAAAGGGAAACCTGGTCCAGTCTTCAATATTTATCAAAACATGGTCCAATTTTTAATATCTATTGCTGCTTTAATCGTTAATAAAGTTTAATAGTTATAAGTATAATCTAATCGCAAAGTGTGAGGTCTTATAGAACTTCAAAGCTATGGAATTTGTCCCCCAAACGAAAAATTACACCCTACCCTTATTTAAATGGGTGGTTCTCGCCACTTCTCTTTATTTCTGCATCCTATTTGCTTCAAAGGCATAATAGGGTTGCACTTTGCGAGTCAATTCAACTTAAATTATATTTCAGTAATTTACCCTTTAGATTTCTTCCATCATGTACTTGTTTGAACAAATTGTTCGCTCGATCCACAATAGTTCTTGGTAGATTGATTCTGTCTGCCATAGAGTTGATTTCCTTGAAGGCGTTAATCAGAGCTCTGTCCGAACTACTCATCGTTCGTCTATTTTGGTAGCGCGCCACGCCAAAACCATCGAATGAAGCATCACCTGTGGAAGCGATCAAATAAAAAATTGTGAGTTACACAGGATAATGGGAATAAGCACCTCGTCCTGGGCCTATCATGGTGGTTAAATCCGATCCATTAAGTAGAGGATTTTCTGGTCCACCAACACGAGAAGGATCTACTCCGTTTTTCTCGTTGCTGAACGTCCGCCATTCAGAACCGACGTCTATTACTCTAAATATAAAAGAGAAAGAATTAAAAATCTGAGAAATTTGGTCCACCTAATTGTGAAATGAAAACTAAATAAGTAAACAGTGAAGCACTGTGAATGTTTAGATACAGAAATGACCTCAGTAAGTTAGAAACGTAGGGAATCTTGTTACATTAGTTTTAGCTGCTTTGAAAATTAAAAAAAAATTGTGTATGTTTTATAACATACTGTAACGCAATGTAAATAGATGGAATAGAATTTAGAATAGAATTGTATAATTTAGTAAATAAAAAAAGTTTCTAGAAGGATCTGATAAGGGGAAAGCGGCCGCGATAACGAAACAAATGGTAGATAAGCGTTCCAGCAATTTCGGGAACGATAAGCCTTATCCGCCGAAAAGTTCTAGAAGCCGGGGGCCAAAACTATAAAAGGCGGTCAGCTTTCCCTCGAGTGAGTCAGTTAGAATCAGTGCAATTAGTGAGTTAGTAGAAGTGAGTTAATTGTAAATTGTGGTGATCCAAGTTGAGTTCAGTAATAAAGTGGGTCTTATCCGATAAGTGTAATCAATCGAACCGATAAACCCTTAACAATACATAAACTTTTTAATTTTGGAAGATGTATGTATTTTCAGATCGAGTATCAGTGGCGACTAGTGCTAAAAAAAGTTAAGAGGTTGCAAAGAAACACCTACAAAAAATGGGCCGAAATTATATTTACTGTTAAAATTTTATTTATTTACAACAAAAACTAACTTATTATAAGGGGAAGTCCATACGACGATATTTAGCAGTTGTAACTTTATCGATTACTCTTTGATTTAAGTCGGGTATTCTTGGTCAATACGTTATGGTTTGCAGTGCTACGTACAACCTATGGGCGCGTATTAAAACCAACCAAAATATTAGCTAACGCGCAGATGCGTACATGTAACATAAAGGTTGCAATCTAGCGTGCAAACTCTGCAAACCAAATAATATAATATCTATTAAACAGGAACGAACCAGGGGAATTTGCTACAGTCGGTAGTTTGTTTGGTTGTTTGATAATGGTAAATGCGTTATTTATTATGACAATGAATAAAAATTACTTTGTGTTTATCCCAGCCCTAGTTTTTTTTGCGCTTGTGCAAATCTGCAAACCTTAGCACCAGCCGCCACTGTCGAGTATTCTAATTATCATTGTTTGCAAATTTTAATGTTTACATAGTACTACTCATTTAGTGTTGTGTTACTGTCCTAAGTCATTTTATATGACCTTCTTGGACCATGAACTAGTATTATTGCCATTACATTCAATATGAAACGATCAAGCACATTCTTAAAAAAACTCTAAATCAGATACTTGTATGATTCATTATAAATAACCAATACACTCGGGGACCATTAAATCTAATATTAATGAATTTAGTTACCGGTCTCCGACGACTAGCCCGCATTCTGAGCAGATTTGGTCCCCAGCTCTGTAGTCCTCGATCAAGGGGGCATCTGGATGGTGGGCGCAACAAACTTTATTAGTCTCATACCTGGAATTTGAATCGTAACGAAATATAACCTTGCCTTGATCAACGGTGTCGAATTCAAATAATTCAAAATAAGATTAAAATGGTTTATAAACAAATAAAATTACCTTGACGAACTAGCCATTTTCTAATAGTTTGACATTTGAGATGTTTTAGGTTACGACGGACGTCATTGATAACTATAAACATTTGCACTAACGGTGGTTCGAACTACTGTGCACGACCATAGATAAAATAATTTTGGAAATGAATGGCCATATATGTAATACTTCTATATGGCCAGTTCCTCGTTTCTTATGGGAAAGACTTTTCTTTCTCGCTGACCTTCACACGAATTAATGAGTCGCAATGCGCAAGTGTTATAAATCAGCTGTGCACGGCCAAACATAAACACCCGTTTAACCCGCTCGTAGCGATTGGTTCATTTCGTTCATTCATGCGCAATACTCGCCATTTATTCATGTTCCATCTTTATCGGATTTGGTCAGAACAAACTCGCGAAGAGAATAGGGAGCTGGCCATATAGAAGTATTACATATATGTGAATGGCACGGAAGTGAATGGCACTGATTCCTGATCAGTGTTGCCAGTGGTAGCGGAATTCCGCTATTGGTAGCGACTTTTGAAGTATTTAGCGACGTAGCGGCGGCGACGATCAAGTAGCGGAATTTTGAGGGCGCCCAAATTTTTACATATTTATTTTTAAAAACCGACTCAAGGATAAATAAACTAGTTGTTGAAAAACTTACATGACGATTTATTCAGTGGTGCCATCTGACCGAGAGCAGTTAACAACAATTTTACGTGTAGAAAGTCATTACAGAAATCTTTCGAAAATTTAATTTTTATTTTTCTTATGGAAAAATATGTATTTTCCCGAAGATACTCGACGACTTTGAAGCTATTTAAAATAGCTCTCATCTAGGGCGGTAGTTGTTTTTTAGTCTTAACTAGCAATGTTTATTGTAAAGGTAAACGAAAGGTTTTTTATATTTTTGGCTTTAATTACCCCCCGAAGGTAAAAATATGTATTTATCTTTCAAGGTCAAGTTTTTTTGTAGAATTCTTTACCCTTTTTGTGGTGGGTAGCGGCAGGTAGCCGAATTTTAGAGATCCGGTAGCGACATTTGGCATTGAACCACTGGCAACACTGTTCCTGATGAAGTTTCACCTTTCATAAGTCGTTGACACATGCACGCATTGAGACTAGCTTTACTACTGATTGAATAATTAATCGACGGGTTTGCGAATCAGGTATTCAGCCGCTGACCGCACACGCACTGTTTTTAGACATTTCATAGTGTCCAAATTTGAATATCTGATTCGGAAACCTAACCTAACCAGGATTACGTCATGTATATATGTTCTGTGGATTACGTACGTATGCGGCTGCCATAGAAATGAGTTCATCCTTTTTTCTGAATTCCTATAGTCCATTTCAAATAAATATGCATAAGAGTAAGCCGTGAAGTATTAAATCAACCTTTAGATAAGTTACTTAAAAATCATCAGAACTAAAAATGGCTTTAGGCGTAAACTAGGGAGTCCTGTAAGAAGATGAATCGGTAACGTAATTTGTCGAATGAAAATGGGATTGATTACCACCTACTGACATCAGCAGCCTCTGCTGTGTATTACCGGCAAGTATTGTGCGAAAACTGTAAAATGAGAGCTTAAATTGAACCTACTGATGTCAATGGATAGTGGTAGTTGTAGGTACAATGTATCCAATCTATCACATCGCTGTCGAGTTAACCTTTGTTGAGCTTTTCCTAGGAAAGTGTGTCTAGAACATCCTTTATTCATCTTTTAGTCAGGGAGGAGCGTCCACCGCTGAAATTAAAACTACTTCAATTTATTAGGTGTACGTTTTAACTACTCGTTTGGCAATGTTTGACCTACGATAAAATAGAGTTCTGTGGTGCATGTTTTTGCGGATTAATAGATGGCGCTGCAAACAGTGGTAGGTTTTCAATCCCATTTTCAAAGTACGGCGTAACGGAACCTTACCTTCTAAACATATATGTAATACTTCTATATGGCCAGTTCCTCGTTTCTTATGGGAAAGACTTCTCTTTCTCGCTGACCTTCACACGAATTAATGAGTCGCAATGCGCAAGTGTTATAAATCAGCTGTGCACGGCCAAACATAAACACCCGTTTAACCCGCTCGTGGCGATTGGTTCATTTCGTTCATTCATGCGCAATACTCGCCATTTATCCATGTTCCATCTTTATCGGATTTGGTCAGAACAAACTCGCGAAGAGAATAGGGAGTTGGCCATATAGAAGTATTACATATATGCTTCTAAATAACCACAGCGTAAACATTTCGATGATTAATGTGTTGCCTATATTTCGGGGGTTTTTTGGCAGAAATAATCAGACTGGATATTTTTCACACTGTTTTTATTACCATTACTAACAATTTAATAATTTTCAGCAGAAATTGACGCAAAATATTAAAGAATCGCTCCTAAGACAACCCACAACAAAGCAAATTATTTAACGATATTTAGGTTAAGATTTTAAGAACACAGAATATCATTAAGAAATAGGAAGTGTCTCAGCGCTGCCACAAGATCATGCCCAAATTACTGGTCAACGTTTCCTGTAGCTGTTATTTCAGAGATGCCCACACTGGCTCTCGTTATCTTGAACGTGCTTTATACGTACATATCAGTTTGAATCTTATCCACAAATAACGGAATCCTGCCTCCTGCCCACGAATATAAAAAGTGATGATAATGATGTTTCTAGCGGATGTAAAAAACCGCAAATAAAGAGCTTTAGACAGCAATTGCAGTTATAAGTGCAACTTCAGTAGATTACATTGAATTTGATAAGTATAAATGATAACGTTACATTAAAAACAAGGAAGAGTCAGATGTTAACTGGTACATACGTATGTAATTTTACAATATTAAAAATTAGTTGGCAATCTAGGAGTCTTTAAATATGGGTGTTCTATTCGGGAAACTTACGGTATGATTCCACTTAATTTCTTACTATTTGGGTTAAATTTTAATAAAACTCCTTGTCATTTAAAATGTAGTCAGCAATAATAAAATTGTAACATACTTTTACTAAAAATATAACTATAATTGCAGAAGAAAAAATACACATATGACTTTCTTGAAAAGCTTGATGATGATATAAAGGAGAACGAGGAATTTAAAAGATGCGTAGAAAGTAAACTTCGAACAATCAAGCGTCAATTTCTGATAGCTTCAGTATATGTCTGCATCACAATATCTTCAATCTGCTATATTTTATTCCTCAATTCTGTTATCGATGGTCAATTCTACACCATTCTACTAGTTTCTGCTGTAGTCCTGTAAGTTGTGATACGTATTACTCCACTGAATAAAGAATCAAATTTATAGAATATTTTCTGCAAGACATATCCTAATGATTTGGTATACTAAACAAATACGACAAATACAAGTTAAATTGAGTACCTTGAAAGATGAAAAACAACAAATTATTGATGTAGTCATCGAGAGTGAGGATTACAAAATTGCAGAGAAGATTTTTTTTGACAATCTTCAATCAAAACCAAAAGGTAATCAGGATGATAGAAACCCATATAACTTATTAGCTTTATAATTAGAATTTAAACTAAAACAAAATATAAGATAGTCTTAGCATTGTTCCTCCTACAATTGTAGATCTTCAGTAAGCTTCTGTTATAGATTGGCAATCCTTAGATTGCCTTAAGCTGCGATTGCTTTAGATCTTTGTTTGTCAATCGCCACATTGAAAAGCACTTACCTTAGCAGTGCCAAATTTAAAACAAGATGAAAATAGTTTAATAAAAATTACCATATACTTAATAAGTATATGAAAATTACTTTTAAGAACTAGTCGAAATATTTTTAGGTTATGGTCAAAGAGATGTGGCGAATAGGCAGAACTCATAGAACCATCCACCACAGATCCGTTAGCTCCAGCGCAGGAGGAGCGACAACACTGCAAGACCTGTGAAGTGACAGCTGACAAGTATGACGGTTGACACTTGGAACGACGCAAGAAGTTCTCTATGATTACGACTCGAGCAGGTTTCACGTGTCGAACTGAAATTCACGATCAGACATTTTATTTTGTTAATAGCTCTAGTTAATTTTAATGTAGTAAGTTAGAATAAATTAATTTCTACTATGTTGGTGTGCATTATTTGCGTCGCGTAAAAGCAAGATGCCACAGACAAAATGCTCTAAGACCTCATGACAAGACATTTGATTACTTTTGAACTATTGGAATATATAGAATTACTCCTACGATCATAGAATACCCTAAAGCTGATTCTACAGATCAGTGTTGCCAACCCTCCTGTATTCCTAACTAATAAACTGTTTATGCCAATAAATGTAAAAAATTCCACGCTGTTTTAATAGTATTTGGTAACATCGAAGCTGGTTGCGTTTTTCGGCACCGTCGGCGGTTATACTAGCAATTTGTTTAGCGGTTGTTATTCTAACAAGCTCTGCAGAATCCTACGAATATTCCGTTGATTCCGTCGAATCCGCATTCAGATCCAAAGCTTCTTTCAGAGGTGTTTTCAGAAGCTGGTTATTCATTCGTGTAAACTGTAGCGATTGAAAATATTTATCAATTTCTTTGGCTTCCTACGAAGACGCAGATATCTATTAAATAAATTGAAAAAAACATCTATTAGCATACATAAAATTTTTAAAATTTTCTCGAAAGTTCGAGATTAGGGTCGAGACATCGACTTTTTTTTCTAAATTCTGGGATTAAAGAAGAACTTTCGATAGTTAAGTTGATGATTTTTTCATTTGAACATCGGGTAGTTTGTGTTTCTGATTGAAAAATAAAATCGTACTTCGTCGTTGTCGAGGAAAAATCTTGTGTGTGCTGAAATATAAATTTTACAGGAGAGCACAAAAACTTATTTATTTGAAAGGAAAGAGACCTTCAATCCCCATCAGATTACGAAAAGACCCTATTTTTATAAAAAGATGCAGATAAAAAAATTTTCCACTGCAGCGACGATATGTTTTTTTGCTCTCCTTTAAAATTTACATTTCGGCACATGGAAGTATTTTCTACGACAATGACGATTTGTTTTTCTTTGTTCGTTCTGTTTTCACTTTATCAAAGGCACGATACGCCACTGTCGAAAATAATATTTCTCAAGAAACTGAAACTATCAGAGTACTGTTCTGTGGTGGTT
The DNA here is from genome assembly GCA_028583605.1 of Dastarcus helophoroides. NCBI lineage: Eukaryota > Metazoa > Arthropoda > Insecta > Coleoptera > Bothrideridae > Dastarcus > Dastarcus helophoroides. Next base: position 22,364,663 of record CM053335.1, on the reverse strand, counting down.
TTGAATCGTCCTTACACGATGCTTCATTTTATAGAAAATATAGTGTTAGTTCTGCACAAACGGCTCCTTGGGTGCACAAATTTTAAACTTTCAATATTTTGCACACTCTATGATGTCACGAAATGTTTTGTGGTCTGGCGTTGACATATAGACGATTCTATGGTGTTAACAGTATGACAGGTAAACATCCTTTTAAAATTTTCAGTTGTAAAACGATAAAAATGAAGTAAAAGGTCAAAAGGTCTTAACTGTTTCATTGGAAGTAAGCATAAATGTTCACATCATTAAGAAATTTACATAGCCAGGTATGACTTGTGCTATTGACGGTATCATTTTTTTTTAGGTTAGTTGAAAAACTAGAAGAGCCAGATGTTAATATTTACCGTATTTTTATAGTATTAAACACTAGTTAGCGCCCAAGGAGTCATAAAACATGGGGATTGTGTTCGGGAGATTTAGGGTACGTTGCTTTGATCCTCACTTCATCTATAAATAAGCTCAAAGAAAGGTGAATGTAACTTAGATTCAAATTCCCCAGACACCGGGAATTTTTACGAAATTCTTTGTCACTTGGAATGTGGACTAATCAGCGTTTGTCATGTTTTTGTTTTACTCAAACTTATACTGTTATAGAGGAAAAAGTCTACATATGACCTCCTTGAAAAGCTTGATGGCCAGATAAAAGAGATAGAGGAATATGGAAGGAACACGGAAACCAAACATCGAAAAATCGTGGGGCGATTCATGCTAGTTTCAGTATTTGTCTATGTTATAACTGCTTCCATTTTTTATTTTTATTTCTTCCCCGCTTCCGTTTACGATCGTCTTTTCTACATCATTCCATTAATTTCTGCTCCAGTGCTGTAAGTGACACGTTATTCTATCCTTGGAGTATTAAGATTTCATTTTGTAGAATATTTTCTGTAAAACGCATTCTAACATGGTGGTATAATAGGCAAATAAGGAAAAATCAAGGTAAATTGAGTACCTTGAAGGAGGAGAAACAGAAAATTCTCGATAAGGTCATGGAGACTGAGACTTATAAAGTTGCAAAGAAAATTTTAGACAAGTTCGCCCCCTGAAATGATTCAACCCAAGAAGTCGATAACGAATGTTCCTCCGGCGGAATCAACACCAGCAAGACCGATGACTGTGCAAAGATTCCAAACTACAGGTACTTTAGACATAAAATGAAGCCTGGAAAGCTAAGTAAATTATGTTTTAGGTTTGCGCTACAGAGGAACACCCGCTGGTCCATTTCCATCTAGAGCTTCGATTCCGGGAGCGTCCCAAACGCCACCACAGACCGCTCTGCGGGCCTTACCTCCTGCATCCACAGCAACGAGGTCTCTGGTACCCAGACAGAGCCTCCCTGGCACCCCTTTGCCTTTGCCAAGGACGGTGTTACCAAGGGAGCGATCAGTATTCGACAAAATGGTCGATTATCTTGTGGGGGACGGCCCATCCAATAGATACGCTCTCATTTGTAGCTACTGTTCTAGTCACAACGGTAATGCTTTAGTCACCACCCACAAATATGTAATGATTTGTAGTGTTGGGCTATTTGAATACAAGTTGTGAGATGTATTCGATTCTAGCAAGATCTCGAATACATCCGATTCTCAACTGAAGTATTTGAATACTCCCAGACTCCGTGAGTTGAAGTGAGAATATGAATCGGGTCTCGCCTGGCGCAAGCAACATCTCATCATTGCATGATTCCTAAGTTCTCGGGTACTTGCTTGTATTCGAATAGAAAAATTGTATTCGAGATTGTGGTAGTCCTGATACAACAAAACATTGGAATGCTGAGTAGTGAATATAGAATCGGTCTCCTAACTACGCTACATCTCCGATTCTTAACTTCTCGGAATGTTGAATACTGTACCTGATTCTTGTATTCGAGATAATAGACATGCATTATTGAATGCGTATTGTATTTGAGATCATTTTTATCCGGGATGGTTGGTTACGCATTATGCTCGCACACTTCTGCATTCGAATATGTATCTAATTTTTAATTTATTGCTTCATCCTTTTCATAAAATTATTAAATAACGAAATGCTTAAGTACTTTTTAAAATCTCGGCCCTCAATTTTAATAATGAAATTTAACAATATCTGGAAATACAGTGCCAATCTGCGAATCCAATCAAAGTTAAAGATACGTATGTGAATTTTAAAGCTTCAAGATTTATTTATATTAAGAAATTTATATATATTCAATTAGCGAATTACCAATTACGAGCATAGCAACTGGAAGCACTGAAATCGAAAGTCATATCTCACCACCACATACCTTGAATAGGCCGCTGAGACAATTTTTTTAGTAGGCATTTTATTACCCCATAATTCGATTCTTTGTATTCGAATACTTATTCGATTCTTTGTATTCGAATACTTATTCCATTCTTTGTATTCGAATACTTATTCGATTCTCAAAAGTATTTGAATTCAATGTCTTCGATTCTGAAAATCGTTCGATTATTCCAACACTAATGATTTGCTTTTGATTTAGGTATGGCGCTCCGGGAAGAGTTTGAATACATATCGTTTCGCTGTTGCTACTGCTACGCTTTTAATCCGGCGCGCAAGAAGCGACCTAGCGCTCCCAAACTTCAATTTGAGCAAAGACCTAGTAAGAAATTCTCCGATACGTCAGATTCGGAGAAAAATTCCGAATCTGATGGTAGCGAGCCAGAGGTAGAGTCTAGGAACGATTCAAATAAATTTGATTTGCCAGATGCTTCAACTAAGGAGGAAAATGTTGACGGCGAGGCGCCAACCTGAAAGGGAAATTGAGGATAAAGCGGATAAGATTGAAATTGAGGAAATCAAAGATGTTGAAGTTAAAACGGTCGGTGGGGGAGATGGGGCGATCGAAGACGCCGTTGAGGGACAACCTGAAGATGCCAAACATAGCAAGACAGAAGACTGACCACCGTTTGTTCATCTGTTTATTAAATTGAACAGTTATAATAGCTAACCTAGGTATTGTGTTTTTTTCTACTATTTATTTACGCTTTGTCAATCCACATGTTGTCGATCATAATTTTTGTAAATACTTGTAAATATGGATTGTTTTTTTTTTTAACATATTCGGGGGTAGGAGCCCTCTTGTCTAAAACAAAGTCAAAGATATAATGTGTGATACCGGTGGATTGTTTTTGTTGTGTAATGATAGTGCCTTTCTTGATTTTATACAGTAAACTTAATATAAAGCTTACATACTTTTAAGGTTTTTATTTGTTTATTTCTCAATAGTTATAAATTTCTTGGATTTCTATTACTCGAAGCGTTGTAGAATTAAAATGAACGTCTTAGGAAACAAAATGATTATAAAGTGTGTACTTTTGCATGTCGAAGTTAAGAAAGAACTAGGTTTTGGTTGAAGTTTAAGTTGCAACTTGTTCAGGAAAAATGAATATTTTTATTCTAAACTCGAATTGTGAGCCACTTCTAGTATTTTGGGATTGTATTATAATAAAAAACAATCAAATGAGGCAGCAATATATTAATAATAAATACTTTTTGTTAATGCTATAGAATCAACAATAAAAGGGAATGTCACTAACTTTTGTACATGTAAAATATTACTTGCTACGACCTGCATAATATTTTAACTTAAAACTACTTTGGTATCTCGACTGATGCATTATTATATTGTTTGGTTAAGAAAAAAAAAACGATGCGACAAAGAAAGGCTATCAAATGTTGTAGCTGTGTCATTTCCTTCATACTTAACACATGCTGATTGGAGGTAAATACAATATTTAAAAGAATGTACAACAATTTTGGCATGATTTAGTAAAATGAATTTTTTACGCCCCTTAACTGCTTAGCGATTATTCTATAAAAAATTTATAGAGCTTTAATGGATAGAAAATTACAAAGTTTTTGTATTAAATTAGCCCAATTACAACCAAATTCTAGTGTAAATTACAAAACGGTGACTGTTCACTGCAATGATGTAGATAGAACGCGAAATTTGACTTCAAAAATTGCCTTACTCTAAAATTTAATTAAAATTTGGATAATTTTAACATAAAGCTCCTCCAGTGGAAAAAAATTATCTAATAAACGTTTTATAATCTGTTACAATAAGTGATTAAAATTGTCGATACACTATTGTTGACATTTACCACATGGACATTTTATTTAAGAACTTTTATAGAAGCCAAAGCCACTATTCTTAGGAAGGCCTTCTTAAATAAAAAAGTTTTGGTTCTGGCAGTATTACTATCTTGAAATTGCCAGACCTACAAATTGTTTAATTCGAGTTTTTCTTACATTATACAAATTATTCTTAACGCTATCCGAACTCTAGTAAAATTTCTACGATTGGGCACTTAACCTTTGGCATATACTGCTAATTCTCTCCTTCAAAATCCTAAGAACGTCGTCGGCTAAATCCTCTACAATGGTATACCTACACTTTTGAAAATTAAAAATGTCAGTTAAAAAACCCATGACTTGCTCTTTAAAATATATACAAGTGTCTCGGAGGAGTTCGTCCGGGCCTAAGAACCCCCAAGCTAAAAGGGGCGACAGCTGCTCGGATATCGTATAAAAATGCGCCATGAAACCCGTCGGGAACTTCAACATCCTTCGCTTTGCTTTGAGTACAGACCACACGGCCGTCGTTAGAGCAGTCTCTTTAAAACCGTTAGACAGCCATCTGTTTTGAACTACAGCAGTCACCGACGACGGCGGCGTTTCCAAATCCTCGAACGCGTCCATCAGTATATAATCCATAACCACATCGTAAAAAGTAAGAGCTTTCACCCCCCTACAACTAAGTTCCTTCCTCCATCTCCCTCCAATTCTTCGGATCCTGAATATACCTCAAGATATCCTCGTAACCAATCAGGAAATCCTTCGGATCTTTATCGGCGTAGAGCAAGCAAAGTCGGCCAAAACTTGCCTTCCGGCATCCGCGAAACCAAATATACGTTATCTGATCCTTGAACATAAACTGAAAGGCTAATCTGAGGCAGTGCAACTTCGCCAAGTATTCAACGTCTGAGCCGACGCGCACCAAATCCGTTCTCAGCGTTCTGTAGGGGATGCCGTCGTTTTCTAGTTGACGCAGCGCCGACTGATAGAGCGGGAAGGCTTCCAAATCGGGGAAAAATTCGGTAAAATCCTCGAATTCGCGGAAGGTCGGCCACCTGAAAACAAAACGCGTAAATGTTGAATCTACAATTGACAGAAGCCATACCAATAATGGGGGTGTTTTGGGGGTCATTTGGCTATAATTCTTGGGGAACGGTTGGGTTTTAAAACTAAATCAAGGGATCCAAACAAAACGCGTCAATGTTGAATCTACAAGTGACAGAAGCCTGACCAATAATGGGGGTGTTTTGGGGGTCATTTGGCGATAATTCTTGGGGAACATTGGATTTTAAAACTAAATCAAGGGATCCAAACAAAACGCGTCAATGTTGAATCTTCAAGTGACAGAAACCATACCAATAATGGGGGTCATTTGGCGATAATTCTTGGGGAACATTGGATTTTAAAACTAAATCATGGGATCCAAACAAAACGCGTCAATGTTGAATCTACAATTAACAGAAGCCATACCAATAATGGGGGTCATTTGGCTATAATTCTTGGGGAACATTGGGTTTTAAAACTAAATCAAGGGATCCAAACAAAACGCGTCAATGTTGAATTTACAATTGACAGAAGCCTGACCAATAATGGGGGTGTTTTGGAGGTCATTTGGCGATATTTCTAGGGGAACATTGGATTTTAAAAATAAATCAAGGGATCCAAACAAAACGCGTCAATGTTGAATTTACAAGTGACAGAAGCCTGACCAATAATGGGGGTGTTTTGGGGGTCATTTGGCGATAATTCTTGGGGAACATTGGATTTTAAAACTAATCAAGGATCCAAACAAACGCGATCAATGTTGAATCTACAATTGACAGAAGCCTGACCAATAATGGGGGTGTTTTGGGGGTCATTTGGCGATAATTCTTGGGGAACATTGGATTTTAAAACTAAATCAAGGGATCCAAACAAAACGCAGTCAATGTTGAATCTACAATTGACAGAAGCCATACCAATAATGGGGGTCATTTGGCTATAATTCTTGGGGAACATTGGGTTTTAAAACTAAATCAAGGGATCCAAACAAAACGCGTCAATGTTGAATCTACAATTGACAGAAGCCTGACCAATAATGGGAGTGTTTTGGGGGTCATTTGGCGATAATTCTTGGGGAACATTGGATTTTCAAACTTAATCAAGGAATCCAAACAAACGCGACAATGTTCAATCTACATTTGACAGAAGCCTGTTCAATAATGGGGGTGTTTTGGGGGTCATTTGGCGATAATTCTTGGGGAACATTGGATTTTAAAACTAAATCAAGGGATTCAAACAAAACGCGTCAATGTTGAATCTACAATTGACAGAAGCCATACCAATAATGGGGGTCATTTGGCTATAATTCTTGGGAAACATTGGGTTTTAAAACTAAATCAAGGGATCCAAACAAAACGCGTCAATGTTGAATCTACAATTGACAGAAGCCATACCAATAATGGGGGTGTTTTGGGGGTCATTTGGCGATAATTCTTAGGGAACGTTGGGTTTTAAACCTAAATCAAGGGATCCAAACAAAACGCGTCAATGTTGAATCTACAATTGACAGAAGGCCATACCAATAATGGGGGTGTTTTGGGGGTCATTTGGCGATAGTTCTTGGGGAACATTGGATTTTCAAACTTAATCAAGGAATCCAAACAAACGTGACAATGTTCAATCTACATTTGATAGAAGCCTGTTCAATAATGGGGATGTTTTGGGGGTCATTTGGCGATAATTATTGGGGAACATTGGATTTTAAAACTAAATCAAGGGATCCAAACAAAATGCGTCAATGTTGAATCTACAAGAGACAGAAACCTGACCAATAATGGGGGTGTTTTGGGGGTCACTTGGCGATAATTCTTGGGGAACATTGGATTTTAAATCTAAATCAAGGGATCCAAACAAAACACGTCAATATTGAATCTACAATTGACAGAAGCCTGACCAATAATGGGGGTGTTTTGGGGGTCATTTGGCGACAATTCTTGGGGAACATTGGATTTTAAAACTAAAGCAAGGGATCCAAACAAAACGCGTCAATGTTGAATCTACAATTGACAGAAGCCATACCAATAATGGGGGTGTTTTGGGGGTCATTTGGCGATAGTTCTTGGGAAACATTGGATTTTAAAACTAAATCAGGGGACCAAACAGATGATGAAAAAGCAGGCACCAAGTGGTTTCAATACTTGGGGCTGAGACATTTGGTAATAATGAATAAGGGGCAAGACCACGTGAAACATCGCAAATGACTAGTTGCAGCAGAGTTTCGGTGAAAGGTGTCTTCAGTGCGGCTGACTAAGAATCGAAATACAAATCTTGTCCCCTGAAATCAAGAAATATTAAAAAATACAAGAAAAGGTTGCTCTAACGCATTTCGATAGCCAAGCTATCAAAGTATCTCTCTGAAGATGATAGCTTGGCTATCGAAACGCGTTAGAGCAACCTTTGTTGTGTTTTTTAATTTTTCTTGGTTTCACGTATTTCAATTTTAGAAGATGACCAAGGACCAGTCCGTTCCACCAAAAAAGGTGACTTCGATCGACTATTGAAAGCCCCATTTAACTTTACTGCTGTAACCAGGGCTTCGAACCGCTATGTTTTTCGTTCCGGTTTTCGGTTTTCGTTCCGGCAAAAAAATTACATCGGTTCAGTTTCGATTTTCGTTCCGACAATAATTACGGTTTTTTCCGGTTTTCGGTTCAGATCCAGGCGACTCATTTTTTTATTTAAAAAGTCTTTAAAAATTGATTTTTGGACATAATTTAGAAAATGTGATGTCTTTTTTACTTTAATATTACAACCTTGCCTAAAATTGAAGGAAAATATTTTATATTTTTCAAGTTTAGAATTTTCATGGTGAAACTCCGAGTTTTTAGCTCAATTTGAGGTCAAATTTCAACTAAAGTTTATAAAAAACTAAATCGTAATTTCGGGTTTAGATATTTCAAATTTAATTAATAAAAACCCTAAATTATCTAGAGTTGAAAACTTCTAGAATATACGAACTCCGGCGATTAAAATCGAAAATTTGAGAGACCTTTTTCTTTCATAGTTTTGGTTCTCTATTGAAGTTTGGACTTTGATTCGGTTTTTCTAATAAAATTGATTTTTACTGTTTCGACTGTGTTTTCTAAAACTGTCGATTAAAAAGATCAAATTAAAAAAATAAACGAAAATAAAAAAGACCAGCCACAATTTCAAAAAAAGAACTTCAAATTTATTTCAAAAAAGAATTTTCAAATTTTCTACCCTAATTCAGTCTTGACCTTAAACCCAAATATTCGACCTTGTTCCTGGAAATGTTGCTGAAAGCTTTAAAATTTCTAGAAAAAGTAAAATTTTTCGAAAGTTTTGTTTAATGTATCTAGCCTTTTTCGATATTTTAACTTTTTTCTTTTGAAGTTTTAAATTTAAACTTGTAGGTACTTTTCATTATTAATTTTTCTAAAATTTCGACTTTAAACAAAATTTAGTCTTTCTCTCGTTCTCTAACAATCTCTTAACCCTTTTTATCGATATGTTGACTTTTATTCTTTAATTATAGACATTTTTCTCGAAATTATGAGTTGAGATTTGAATTGAAATTGACAAATATAAATTTAAATATGGAATAGTTTTTTAATGTTTTTTGGTTTCGCGGACAAGATTTGTATTTCAATTTTTGAAGATAACCAAGGACCAGTCCGTTCCACCAAAAAAAATAAAAAAAAGGGATATTTTTAACGAAGGTCGATAATTTGAAAACGATTTTCAAAAAAGCCCAGCTTTTGAAGGAAGTTGAAATTGTCATGAAAATTGGAAATTTTCAAGAGATTTTAAAAAAACTCGTAGATTTTAAAAAAAGGTACAACAAAGGTTGAGATGTTCAAATAGAAAATTTTTTAAACCTATATTTTCAAAAAACAAAATTTTTAACAAATCGAACTATAAAGAGAGTGTCGAAGTTTGAAAAAATATAGAACTTTTCAAATATTCTACTTTTTCGAAAGGCGCCGTTTTTAAAACAAATCTCCATATTTTCAAAAAAATCGAAGCTTCGAGGTTGAAGTCAAATATTTTAAAATTAATTCTAATGTTTCAATAATTGAAACACACTTGTCCCCTGAAACCAAGAAAAATTAAAAAACACAACAAAGGTTGCTCTAACGCATTTTGACAGCCAAGCTGTCATCTTCAGAGAGAAACTAGAACAAACTAGAGTTGTAGTTCTCTCTGAAGATGACAGCTTCGGCTGTCGAAACGCGTTAGAGCAACCTTTGTTGTGTTTTTTAATTTTTCTTGCTTTCAGGGGACAAGTTCTGTGTTTCAATTTTCTAATCTAATCAGAAATGAGAGATGAAGATGAGATGAAAGTTGCATGGAATTGTGTACAATTTTGAAATAAAAATTGAAATTTCAAAAAAAAATCCAATCTTAAGTATAAAATAAAAAACATTTTAAGTATATAAATTCGACGAACCCAAATAAACCGATATTTTTTCGGTTTCGTTCCGGTTTTCGTTCCGGCGAAAATAACGGTTTTTTTCGGTTTTCGGTTCAGTTCCGGTTCGAAGCCCTGGCTTAACAGTAGCATTTTTTTTTACTTTCACCCTAATAACTTTGTCATCGAAATTTAGGGTTATATTAACTGTTACATGTTACTGAATAGAAGTAATTTGCGAATAATGACTCAATAAATGCAAAAAACGGCCAAAGTTGAAAAATATATTTCAATTTAAATTAAAAAAAAAAAATGTTATAAAATCGTAAATCTTCGCTTTTCTATTAATATTATAAAATATATGTCGCCGCAACTTTTCATTTTCGGATTCGGACGATGTGGCTCAGCACCACTTTTAACTGCTTTATCCTCTTCCGCCTGCGCCGCTAAAGAAATCAGTAAAGTTTGACTTAACTTGACTTGTCTTGACTTGACTCATAAACAGAAGTGGGGAACCTGCAGCATCAGTGCAATGTGCAATCTTTTACAGCTTTAATAGGCTGCCTTCTTAAAAAAGTATCCTTGTTAGCCCCGGATCTATGAGGGGGGGGGGGGGCAAACCGGGGCGTGGCACCCAAGTGGTTGAAGAGAGTGGTAAGTTTCCACTGACTTTTTTTTTCTCAAAATTTCAATTTCAGCGACGAAGTTTTGACACTTTACGGTTTCGCTTTTTAAATTTGAAATTTTATTCAAAATTTCAATGTTTATCTCGAAATTTCGACTTTTTATCGCAAGATTTCACCTTTTAAATTTGAAATGTCAATTATTTTTAAAATAATTTTAATGTTACCTCGAAATTTCGCCTTTTTCTCGAAATTTTTAATTTTTTCCTCAAATTCGAGTTTCGATATTTCGACTATTTTTCCTTAAAACGTAAAATTATTGACCATTATTTTGAAATTCCAACTTTATTTCCAAATTTGTTTATAAAACTAGGACATTACGATTACTATTTTCCTAAAATTTCTACGAAATTTCCACCATTTTTTACGTTTTTCCGCAACGTTAACTCTAAAACAAGAAAATGTTGACAAAAAAACAAAGAGCAAAACAGTATACAAAAAAGTAGAATAAAAATTTTCAATAAAGTCGAAATTTTCAAAGGAAAAGTTTTTCAAAAATTAAAATTTTCGAAAGTTGAAATCGAAAATCAAAATTTTTAAAATAATTTAAAATTTGAGAAAAGTTCATATTAAAAAAATAATGGAAATTTTGAAAATTTGGAACTGAAATTTGAAGTTTTCAGTAGAAATGTAGAAGAATAAAGAAGAGTAGAGAAGAGTAGAGAAGAGTAGAGAAGAGTAGAGAAGAGTAGAGAAGAGTAGAGAAGAGTAGAGAAGAGTAGAGAAGAGTAGAGAAGAGTAGAGAAGAGTAGAGAAGAGATGGGAAGAGAAGAGAAAAAATGGGAAGAGAAGAGAAGAGATGGGAAGGGAAGGGAAGGGAAGGGAAGAAGGGAAGGGAAGGGAAGGGAAGGGAAGGGAAGGGAAGGGAAGGGAAGGGAAGGGAAGGGAAGGGAAGGGAAGGGAAGGGAAGGGAAGGGAAGGGAAGGGAAGGGAAGGGAAGGGAAGGGAAGGGAAGGGAAGGGAAGGGAAGGGAAGGGAAGGGAAGGGAAGGGAAGGGAAGGGAAGGGAAGGGAAGGGAAGGGAAGGGAAGGGAAGGGAAGGGAAGGGAAGGGAAGGGAAGGGAAGGGAAGGGAAGGGAAGGGAAGGGAAGGGAAGGGAAGGGAAGGGAAGGGAAGGGAAGGGAAGGGAAGGGAAGGGAAGGGAAGGGAAGGGAAGGGAAGGGAAGGGAAGGGAAGGGAAGGGAAGGGAAGGGAAGGGAAGGGAAGGGAAGGGAAGGGAAGGGAAGGAAGGGAAGGGAAGGGAAGGGAAGGGAAGGGAAGGGAAGGGAAGGGAAGGGAAGGGAAGGGAAGGGAAGGGAAGGGAAGGAAAGAGAAGAGAAGGGTAGAGAAGGGAAGGGAAGGGAAGAAAGAGAAATTTAGAAATTTTCAAAACAAAATTCGAAATTTTCAAATCAGTTTAAAAAAATGGAATTTTAAAAATGTTGAATCAAAAAAGGTCAAAAGATTCAAAGAGGCAAAATTTCGAAATTTGAAATCTCGAAAAGGGTTGATATTTAAAAAAAAAAAAAATCGAAAATTTTAAATAAGTGGAGATATTCAAAAAAGGTGACACCCGTGTGGGGTTATTTAGGAGTGTTTTTCCCCCATCGGGCGCGTCCCCAGGTGGCGGATAAGGGGAATACCTCCCAGATATGGGAGGTAGGGGTAAATTATCCCCCGCGGACCAAAATAAAACACTCCAACCCCAAAAAACCCATGGAGCGTCTGTTCCATAGTGGACCGCTCCATGGTCGGCGTCTGACCCGGATCGGGCGGCCGTAAACCTGGCTTTAGGCCAAATCATCCGCCACCCCAAATCCAATTCCCATGGAGAACGATCCAAATAAATTTACACCGGAGCAGAGGGACGGAACCTCGCTCCCGGTCGGGACAGGTGGTTGTCAAGCGGGCCCCACTCGACCGTCATCCAGCGACCGCGGGACACCTTCGGCGAGTAGCCAGGCTGAGGTGTCTACAAGAGTTACTGGCGAAACAGCACCGGGCGGATCCAACGATCCACCCCAAATCCCCAGAGTCCGGAAAAGAATTTCCGGGGCTCAACAAAGGAGAAGGCAGAGAGAGAGGCGGGCAGCAAAAACTATTGCCACCTGCAGCACCTCTGCCGAACAAAACAAACCCGGCCCTTCAGGACGAGCCGGCGACCATGCGCCTCAGGGTGCTGATCGCCGGCCGACCTCAAGGCCCGGTATGAAGAGAGCACGATCGAAATCGTCTCCTGGCCCCTCCCCTGGGAATGTTCCCAAGAAGGGACCGGGTAGGCAGGCTCTTCTAAAACCACATTCAGCGAAATGGTGACCAACCACCTTAGGGTGGCCATCATTGACAAAAAGTACTGGAACTCCAGTGCACTTGGCCGGCTTACAGCCCACCAAGCTAAACTGGTAAAGGAACGGTTGGCCGAGCTCCTGGACATTGAACTGTCCCGGTACCCGGCGAACCCTCCTACGTTCCAGAACTGCATTTACTCGCAGGAAATACTTAAATTTTCCTGCGACAACGAACACTCCCTAGCTTGGCTAGGGACTACAGTAAGGGGGCTCCCCCCTTTATGGGAGGGTGCAAATCTTGACCTTCTCCCAGTGGATCAGCTGCCTAAGTTGACGAAGGCCACCTTGTGGGTTCTCGAATCAATCGAGGACCCGTAGGTCATCCTGGGCCGACTGACAGCTCAAAATCCCTGGGCTAAAGTAGACGACTGGGTTGTTTTTCACAGCGCCAGCAAGGAGGAGCCTAAGGGTACCATCCTTGTTTTTGGAGTTGGGGAAAGCACCCGGAAAATTTTAGAAGAACGCCAGGGAAGGGTAAGTCACCTCTTCTCTTCCCTAAGAGCAAAACTTCATAACTCATCCTCGTCGCTGAGTCGGGAGGTGGGGGTTCCGTCCTCTATGGAGGTAGAGGAGCCGTTACCCCCCGACCCAGGTAGGGAGATAACACAGCCACCCCCAGCTTTAGGAAACTAGAACACCCAGGAAACCGGGCGTTTCGTTTCTTGAAACTGGGGGGGGGCAAGAACTAAATGTCTATGTCGTTCTGGTAGCCATGGCTTCTGGGAATGGTATAGGCTTTATACAAATAAACCTCCAACACTGTCGAGCGGCGACTGCTAACCTATGTCGTTTTCTCGACAGACATGGAGAAATTATAGCCCTTATACAAGAACCGTGGATATATAACAATATAGTCTGCGGTTTAGGCAAATTAAGTGGAACAGTTTTTTACCTCAAAAATGGGGACAAGCCAAGAGCTGTCATATATGTCCCGAAACTACTGCAAGCGAATATCCTACCCCAATTCTGCTCTGGAGATCAAACAGCTCTCCGAGTGGAATTTGCGCGTCGAGAAGGAAAAATACCACTTGTAATAGCATCGACCTACCTACCAATAGATTCGAAAAGACCACCACCCTCTGAGGAAATGGCAGGACTGATCGACTTGTGTGAGGCAGATAATGTAGATCTTATAATTGGATGTAACACAAACGCCCACCATACAGCTTGGGGGAGCGAAACAAACAACCCTCGAGGTACATCTTTACTACAATACTTAAGTAGTACCAAATTAGATATACTCAATAGAGGCAGTGAAGCTACCTTTGCTACCTCCAGATGCCAGAGTGTTATCGACATCACCCTGGCGTCTATGAGTATTACCAAAATTATAAATGGCTGGCATGTATCTGAGGATGCAACAATGTCTGACCATCAATATATAAAATTCAATATTTTATGTTGTAGATTGGAACCCAAACCGTGCAGGAATCCCAGAAGCACCAACAGGGAGGACTATAATACCCATCTGGAAAAGCTCCTAGAGACTGTAGAAACCCCACAGAGAATCGGGACAGTTGAACTGATCGAAAAATACGTCACTTTAGTGCGAAAAAATATCATTACAGCATATGAGAAGGCTTGCCCAATGAGAACTGAGCTTCGAGAAACCCGGGCAACCCCTTGGTGGAACGGGCAACTCGAAAAACTTAGATCTCAGGCAAACAAGCTCTTCAATAAAGCGAAGAAGACAAAACTGGTATGTGACTGGGAGGCTTACCACAACCACCGGAAACAATACAAGAAACTTATTCGCAAGAGACAAAGGGAAAAGTGGAGAGAATTCTGCAGTGACGTAGAGTCTACTACATCAGTTTCCCGACTGAAAAAGATACTCTCGAAAGATCCAAACCAACAGGATAAGCATGATAAAGCGGGCTGACGGTACATATACCAGTACACCCGCACAAACAGCTTCAGAGCTCCTAAACACGCACTTTCCAGAATGCTGTGTTATACCAGGCCATAAGTGGCAAGGGCACTCAGCCTCTCACCCTAGAAATAGGGATTGGGAGCTGGCTGTTCAGATGGTAACTGACACAAAAGTAAACTGGGCCGTACAATCGTTTGCTCCCTTCAAATCGCCCGGGTTGGACGGTATCTACCCTGCCCTGCTTCAGTGGGGAATGGTGTGGATAAAAAAATACCTGGTGCAAATTTTCAGGGCGTGTATTGCTTTTAAGTACATACCCCGAGAATGGAGGGAAGTCAAAGTAATTTTTATTCCAAAACCGGGTAAACCTCAAGGTGAGGCTAAACCATGTCGCCCAATCAGCCTAACGTCTTTCCTACTGAAGACGTTGGAGAGGTTGTGCGACAGACATATAAGGGATAGCCTCAATATACACTACCCCTTACATTCAAATCAACATGCTTTTACTTCCGGCAGATCTACCGAAACTGCGCTACACTCAGTAGTGAGCAGGATCGAGAGATCGCTAGAAGTAAAAGAACACACCCTAGGTGTATTTCTGGACATAGAAGGTGCCTTTGATAGACCTAATTTCAATAGCATATCTTCGGCGCTTGAGCGTAGTGGTATTGAACCCGCCTTGCGGGAACTCATGCGACATATAGTTGAGTGGCGAGCAATACAAGTTACAGTAGGAGACTATACGGTCAGAGGAATCGTAAGTAAGGGATGTCCGCAAGGGGGTGTATTATCCCCCCTTATATGGTTAATCATAGCGGATGACCTTATCCGAAAACTCAATGATCGGGGTCTCTATACAATTGGCTAAGCAGATGATATAACCATTCTGCTTTCAGAGGGAGTACTCTTCGAGTTAATGCAAGACGCCTTATATATAGTCGAGAAATGGTGCAAAGAACATTCCCTAGCAGCAAATCCTGCAAAGACGGAAATGGTCCTTTTCACAAATAAAAGGAAATTAGCGCGACTAAAATTTCCCAAACTCATGGGAACCCAACTCGGGTTGTCAAATCGAGTGAAATACCTTGGTATTGAACTTGACAATCAAACTGAGCTGGAAGTACCTACATTGAAAATAAATTAAACAAAGCTTACAAGATCTTCTGGCAATGCCGTGGGGCCATCGGGAGGTCTTGGGGGTTATCCCCTAAGATGACCTTTTGGCTATACACGGCAGTCATCAGACCAATTGTAAGCTTCGGAGTTATATATATATATATATATATATAGTTGGTGGCCAAAACAAAGTGCACCACTATAAAACAAAAGCTAAATCACATCCAGAGACTAGCGTGTCTGGCAGTGATAGGAGCAATGAAATCCACTCCAACAGCAGCAATGGAGGCGATCTTGTGCCTGCCACCTCTCGACATATTTCTTGAGGGGGCGGCACAGGCTTCTGCTCTCCGTTTGCGAGCAGGAGGAATGTGGAATACGGTAGGTAAAATGGTGGGTAACCGGCGCATAATGGAGGAGGCGCTTCAAAAGGTACCTATTCTGGATGCGCCGATGGACCATCTACTGGTGAAATATAACTTCACAAAATCCTGCCGTATAAAAATGGAGGAAGTAGAAGCAAGGATACCAGACGTAAGTATATACACGGATGGATCGAAAACAAATACGGGCACTGGAACAGGAATCTTCTCGGAAGACCTGAACCTAAGTAAGTATTAAGCTAGATAAATACTCAACAATCTTTCAAGCGGAGATGTTGGGAATTTTATATAGCGCCGAACAAATGACGCAACTGAACATTACAGGAAAATATATCCAAATAAAGACGGACAGCCAGGCAGCCCTTAAGGCCCTGAGGAATGTGAAAACAAACTCAGTGCTGGTATGGAATTGCCACCTAGCTCTAGAACGTCTATCACAAGAGAATACAATTGATCTAATATGGATCAAAGGACATTCTGGGAAAGAGAGAAACGAACGCGCTGACAAACTGGCGAGGAAGGATTCGGAGGGACAATTCGTTGGACCAGAACCAACCCTTCCCCTGGCAAGATCAACCGTAAGATCCCTACTTAACGAAGAAACTTATCGTAAACACAAAGCCTTATGGGCATCAATAACAACATGCCGACAAATTCACGCATTCATTAGAATGCCGTGCAGGGAAAGGGCAAAACTATGCCTACAACTCTCAAGGAATAATCTCAGGAAACTTGTAGGGATATGGACAGGTCACTGTCGATTAAACAAACACCTCCACAGAATGGGAATCATAAACGACCCGAGCTGCAGAGGGTGCTTAGAAGAAGATGAGAGTGTCGAGCACGTGATGTGTCACTGCCCGGCACTAGCATCAATCAGAGGATCCACGCTGGGGGACTTCTGGCCTAGTGTGGCCAGTTTGAGAGAGGCGCATCCAAGGGACGTTCTTCAGTTTCTCAACAAGGTTGGGTGGCTGAATGAATGACCAAGGACACCTCAATCACGGGGATAGCAGAATGGGCCCGGAAAGGGTGGCCTAAGTGCTGGCCTAAATTTTTAGGCAACCCACAACGAATCCAGAATCCCCACAAGGGCAAGATTCTTGAGGCGTACTAGACAGTCGGAGACAGCAAATTCCTGTACGGTCCAGCTTGACACAGTGAGGACTTCTGTCTACGGAAGCTCTTTTTTCTATATAACTTCCAAGCTATGGAACTTGTTACCGAAAGGAATTTTACCTCAAAAATTACAACCTATCCTTGTTTAAGAAGGCGGTTCATCGCCATCTATCCTTTGTTTCCGCATCCTACTCGCAGTGCTTTGAAAGCATAATGGGGTTACCCTTTGCGAGTGGATTAAACTTAAAAAAATAATAATAATTCCCCACTTCTGCGCTCTCTGGAACATTCGAGAAATTCGAGGATTTAACATAAAGATCGTCCTTACCTGATCTTGGGCGGAGGCGAAACTTTCGCCTCCGGATAAGTCGGCGTCGAATCCGTGATCCGACAATTTCGTGCCGCTCTCCGCTCTAAATAATACCGAACGTTCGTCGAGGAAGAGCATTTCGGATTTATCTTGAAGCTCTAGAGCCGCCTCCAAAAGTTGATTGAGATCGCGACAGAATCCGGCCTCTTCGGGTCCTAAAACGGCCAAAGGACCAGCGCCATCTTTGGACCTGTAGGCTGACAACGCGTCCTCCCAATAGCTAATGCAGGTCTCTAAAGCCTCCATACCTGGAAAAAGAACGTTTCGTATTTAGAAGTACGTTGCTTTCTTGGCTTCCGGAATAGATAATGTTACGGGCTTATCGGTTCGAATTGATTACACTTATCGAATAAGACCCACTTTATTACTAAATTAACTCGGCACACTTCAACTGAACAGTAACTCACTACTTATTTACTAATTGCTAACCCACTAATTACACTGATTCTAACTGACTGACTCGAGGGAAAGCTGACCGCCTTTTTATAGTTTTGGCCCCCGGCTTCTAGAACTTTTCGGAAGATAAGGCTAATCGTTTGCCGAAATTTCTGGAACGCTTATCTGTCATTTGTTTCGTTATCGCGGCAGCTTTCCCCTTATCAGATCCTTCTAGAAACTTTTTTTATTTACTAAATTCTACAATTGTATTCTAAATCCTATTTCATCTATTTACATTGCGTTACAATAATAATAATCATTTTGGTAATTGAAATACAAAACTTGTTCCCTGAAACCAAGAAAGATTAAAAAATACAATAAATGTTGCTCTAACGCATTTTGATAGCCAAGCTATCGAAGTATCTCTCCGAAGATGATAGCTTGGCTATCGCAACCTTTGTTGCGTTTTTTAATCTTTCTTGGTTTCAGGGGATAATATTTATGTTTTAATTTTTGAAGATAATCAAGGACTAGTCCGTTTCACCGAAATCATTTTAGTGATCTTCTAAAGTTTCAGTATTTACAGTAATATTTCAGTATTTGCAGCAAAATTTCATAATCTATTACTAGCTAGAAGTTAACTTGAGGCGTTGATTGAATTTTGAATTAATGCTGGAGGATTTCAAGGATAATATATGATGCGATGTAGAGATATTATATATAAATTGTGTGCAAATATTCTCCAAAGAATAAAGTACGTAATCCTTTACGTATATACAGTTCCTATGCAGCTACTATTAACTGCCGCTAGATGGCGTTAAGTACATTTTTAATGTTTAGAGTTTAAAATTACGCTACCAAAGCCAGACACCAGTCCAGAATGGAAAGAACAACTTTAAATATAAATACGACGATTTAAAAATTTTCACATTTTGCAAAATGCTGAATATCTGTCAATTATCTCAGGGACAAAAGATGAAAATAATTGTAGATGTTGTTAATTAAAAATATTTCCAGTGTTTTTTGCGTTTCATGTATTGGATCAGTTTAACAAACTTCGTCGTAAAATTCACTTTCTATTAAAGGTAACTAACTAGTCAAAATCCTGTTATTATTATTAGGAAGCGGGCAATTCACTTTGAGTTGACATCATTCAATAATAAAGATTGCCTGTGACGATTTATAAGCACTAAACCACTTTAAGATAAACGTTCTACTCTACGCTTCATTGTTTTGCGCTTCGAGGGTATTATTATTATTATTTTGGAAGAATTAGGTTGCCAATGTGAAACGTCAAATTTACGAATTTTCGACCCAAGCTGCGTATTGTCCGTGTACGATTTTTCCAATTATTGCCAATTTGAATTCTGCCTTAGAAGCTTATTTTTTAATAGACATGACAATAATGTAATATAAATTTTCAGAAAAAAAATCCTAATGAAAAAAGGAAATATTTTCAGAAAAATAAGAATGTTGGAAATCCAAATTTTTAAAAAGAGACCAGAACTTCAAACAAGTCGATATTTTCAAAAAATCGAATCGAATTGTTGATAAAATACAACCAGATTATGTACGATATAATTCCTCGCATTAAGGGCGCTTGTACTTAACATATAACTATGCAACCCATAATACTATTAGGGATCTTAGTGACGGTTAATTACATCGTACATTGTTGTTGTCCATTTTTTAAATTATCAAATATTTATGCATATTTTTTTAATAGCTTTAGCACAGTCCTGTTTTCAGGACTGTGCTAAAGCTATTAAAAAAAGCTAATTGAAAAATAATTTCTATAAAAATTCAAAACTAGAATCGAATTTCCGAATAAAGTAGAATTTTCCTAACTTTTCTCCACCTCTACGAATTTTGGGCAAAAAAAATTAATGCCTTACTAATTAAATTGGTTTCAGTATCGCCATCGCAGGCATGACAGTGACAGATTCGAAATACGATACGATGACGGAAATCAAACATCACCGTTATTAACAACGTATTATTAACCTTAATAATAAACCCATCGACATGTTTAATGATCGCTAATTAATCTCGGTCGAGCTGAGCTTATTGAGTGTATCCATTCAGGTATTAAATAAGTGGTACACGTAAGATCGCACAATTATCCGGTTCGAGCTGATAGCTCGTTGGGTATTTTGTCGTGCGGTTTGTAAACTAAACCCACTGTTTACATCCATCGAAGCGGGTCAGCAACCTGCCATAAGACGCATGCAATTTGATTGACTTAGAAAACGGGGCTCGACCACCGAGGTGTGCTCTGTCAACAACCTACCTTATCACGCTAATTGCATTACCGACATGTTCTAATGTTATGTTAACATTGAGCATGTTGGTAACACAAGTGGCGTGACGGTGACGCTAAATGATAAACTTAGCCGCTCAACTGCACATCAAAAATGGTGACAACGATGCTTGAAATTTTCGACAATCATATTCTAAAGTTGGCGTGATCGTGTTAAATATTTTTTGTTTCAATTTTACCTTGAAGCAACAATTACTTCTGAAAAAATTCATATAACCTATTCATTCATAAATTCCAAATTGTATAGCGCTGAGTAATTTCCATAAAAGCTCAGTGTCCACATCAGTTTGAATCACTTCATGATTCATCGGTAATTGTTTGGAGAATATGGAATATGGGTTAGCGCCAGTCACACGTAATAAAATAGCAATTATTCATTACGTTACGCATAAATGCGAGTTTTAATGCGCCCCAAAGCATTCCCCAATTAAATTACGAGATCAATAAAGTTGTATTTTATGATCGAACACCCTGAGGTCATTAGGATAGGTCGCCCCTATTCTAAATCAATTTATATGGTTGGTGGTCAATAAAATAATGCGTTGGAAAGGATTTACTGATGCATCCACTGTTCAAGACTTCGATAAGTCATTAATATAAAAAATTCGCCAGCGAAATGCTGTAACTTTTATTTTTAATTTGCAATCGACTGTAAAAATTGTTTAGATAACATATGGATAACCTTTGGAGTGTTTACTGTTATTTCATACATATTTTACTATCGACTGTTGGCGTTTATTCTGTTGTAGTTAGTCTTGCGTGGAAAATATTTACAAACTATTAGAATTATCGTCAATTTGTTAAATTGCAAAAGTTAACCAACCATTTCGAATATCTTGTTTGTGGAATTTGAATTTCACTTTTTTCATGTTAATCAGACGTTAATTGCCACTGTATTGGAAACACTTTGGACCAATAAATCACACGTGGGGCGCCCAAAATGCTTTTTGCAAAAAAGTTTTGTCCAATCAAATGTTTTATGAAACATTCTTGATAACCAGTGATTGTTTTATTGGAGTAGTGTTAGGATGCCGAAAATAAGACTAACTTTTCAGAAGAAAATCAAAAACACTTTAATATTATCAGTTGAAAAATACAGTCTTTAAGGTATCGAAATCGAGCACGACCGTTTAACAGGAACGCTGGAGGATGTGTATCCCTTGTTCCACATACGAGTCATAACCAAGTGCAACCAAACGCTCCATTTCGTCGCCTCGGCATTTCTTTTATTGCCTTCGATTTCTTGGAGTTGTTACAGTAACCAGATTTTCATTGATGATCACCAAACCGTTATTAAGATGGGTTGATTGTGTCTGATTACCAGAGACTACTGAATACGTAGGCATTATAATGGCGAAATGCTGTTTAGTTCCAAATCAAGCTTCTGGATTAGTTTCGAGGGTCTTTGGCATAACCATTCGATAAGATACAGCTTAGAAAACTGTACTGCTGAAGACAAAATTATAGTGGAAAAAGAAAATTTTACTAATAAACTTTCCATTTTCATTGAAATTTCGAACACCAAATAATTATTAAGATAGGGATCGATTGTGTCAAAATACGTAAAACTATGATTAGCTTCTAAGGTGGGTTTTAATCACATGAAGATATAAATGTAGCGGAAAAAGAAAATATTACTGATGAACTTTCCGCTTTCATTGAAATTTCGCCCACCAAAAGGCATCTGTGAGTATTAGGAATGATGAAGACATGAAGATAAAATTTTAAGGGAAAAATAAAATACTATTGATGAAATTTCCGTTTTCATTAAAATTTTGACCACCAAAGGCATCCGTGAGTATTAGGAACAGTGAAGACATGAAGACAAAATTTTAATGGAAAAAGAAACTATTACTGATGAACTTTCAGTTTTTATTGAAATTTTGCCCACCAAAAGGCACTGGTGAGTATTAGGAATGATGAAGACATGAAGACCAAATTATGGTGGAAAAAGAAAATATTACTGATGAACTTTCCGTTTTCATTGAAATTTTGACCACCAAAAGCATCGATGAGCATTAAGAATGGTGAAGACATGAAGACAAAATTCTAATGGAAAAATAAACTATTACTGATGAACTTTCAGTTTTCATTGAAATTTTGCCCACCAAAAGACATCCATGAGTATTAGGAATGATGAAGACATGAAGACAAAATTTTAAGGGAAAAATAAAATACTACTTATGAACTTTCCATTTTCATTAAAATTTTGACCACCAAAAGCATCGGTGAGTATTAGGAATGATGAAGACATGAAGCATCGGTGACTATTAGGAACGATGAAGCCATGAAGACAACATTTTAAGGGAAAAAGAAAACATTACTGATGAACCCTCCGTTTTCATAGAAATTTTGACCACCAAAGGCATCGGCGAGTATTAGGAATGATGAAGACATGAAGACAAAATTTTAATGGAAAAAGAAACTATTACTGATGAACTTTCAGTTTTCATTGAAATTTTGCCCACCAAAAGGCACCGGCGAGTATTAGGAATGATGAAGACATGAAGACAACATTTTAAGGGAAAAAGAAAACATTACTGATGAACCTTCCGTTTTCATAGAAATTTTGACCACCAAAAGCATCGGTGAGTATTAGGAATGATGAAGACATGAAGCATCGGTAACTATTAGGAATGATGAAGCCATGAAGACAACATTTTAAGGGAAAAAGAAAACATTACTGATGAACCCTCCGTTTTCATAGAAATTTTGCCCACCAAAAGCATCGGTGAGTATTAGGAATGATGAAGACATGAAGCATCGGTGATTATTAGGACTGATGAAGCCATGAAGCCATGAAAAAGAAAACATTACTGATGAACACTCCGTTTTCATAGAAATTTTGACCACCAAAAGCATCGGCGAGTATTAAAATGATGAAGACATGAAGACAAAATTATAGTGGAAAAAGAAAATATTGATTATAAAATTTCCGTTTCCATTGAAATTTTCACCACGAAACGCATTGGTGAGGATTAAAAATGATCGGTTTTTACTGAAGGCAAAATATTACGTTGAAGATACGTTACGTTACGTTGAAGATATTCTACCTACAGACGAAGTAAAATGTTTAGTTTAAACTCAAAGTCAAGAATAAATATTGAAAACATTTCGAAATTAGGTAAAAAGAAAATTTTTATATGAGATACGCCAAAAAGTTTTCGCTTCAAAAAGATTTTTGATTAGTAATTTAATTGTGCATTCCAAATCGTAGCAAAACAGCACAGTTTCAGGCGACAAATAGGTCATGCCCCCGTTGCGAGCAATACCCCAGAAAAACCCTGTCGGGGGCAACACCAGGCGTCACTGGGCGCGATGCAGAAGAGATCGCAACGGAAAACACGGAAAAGGAGGAAACGCACCGACCGCGTCTACGTCAGTGGTGCCGCGTCGAAGGGTGGAATCAATCGACCGGCTCCGGCTGGAAAACGGAGAGAGAACAGTGACGTAGCTGTTCCGGGGTGTCCGATGCAGAGCGCGCACACCGAACTCTCCGCGGCCCCACTTTCGTCCATTGAGCGCACGACCGACCGATCGCATCCCAAGATTTTACCTTTCTGTATTACCTCGCCATTTGCCGTTTTGTGCGCGGTAAAATACGTTGTGCGTACGTACCGTCGGCAGTGTTGGCGCGGCATCTTATCCGTTGGCGGCGACCGTTAAAAAATCTCTAGAAATCGCGCGCCGCTGGTTGTTTTTGTGTATTGTTTTGGTGAATTGAAGTGTTTGTTTTTTTTTGTGTTTGACGAGTTTATTGAAGGTAGGGTTCGTTTTTTAGTTGTCAATAAAGAATCCCTAATGCCATCCCTTTGATTGTCAATAGTTAACTTTTTTGTAACTTGTCTGTGTATTGATTTTGCTTTTCGTTGGAAGCATGGGGGGCACACCGGAGTAAAGGTAACGTTCAAGGTTAAAGCCCAAAATCATGTGCGTGGTATCCGCATTAACTGCGTCAAAAGTGCATCGTTTTATAAATAATAGCACAACCTACAAAAAAGGTGGTTTTTTTATGCAATTAAAACCGCCGTTTGTGTGAATTTATAGAAATGGTTATACCGACCCCCACAAATTGTACAATATAAACCCCAATTTCCAATTGGATATATTCAAATGCAACAAAACATTAAAAATGTAACCAGGGGCGGATTTAAGGGTGTGCAACCGCACAGGGCCCCCATAAAAAATTGACGATGTTTTTTTTTAGTCACCAAAAACAATAAAAAGTTTTTGTTTCTTAGTTCGCAGGGGCCCCACCAAAGTGTTACAAAGGGCCCCTACCAACTTTAATCCGCCTCTGAATGTTACCTACAACTTTTTTAAAGTGTATACAATGACCAGTTGTGTACACTTCCAAATAGTGCAAAAAACCTTAACAATTTTGTAATCTGCAGTGTGCATATGTCGTTAGAAAAAAGAATATTTTTATTATCTTCTTTTAATAATAAACTGGAAAAGGTTTCAGGTATAATTTGAAATGACAAGTTTATCTAGAACACTTAAAACGTGTTTGGAAGTCACGATAAAACAATCTGCATTTGGTTTATGAAAGTCGCACGAAACGATAAAAATTAGTCATATTTTTTGACCTCAGCCGAGTGAGGTCATTACGCTCTTTTTTTAGGAGAAAAATTTATGTTAAAACGTAAATATATCGTTGTTTCATTTTCATGAGGCGATCAATGTAGGGAACTGCTTTCCGAACTTATTTGAACAAAACATCATTCTGCAATCGACACGAACTCTACTCTTTTAGCTTCTTCTGTTACCAGTTGAGTTGAACGAAGTCGATGTTAGGCCCCAGGGATTTAATAAGACGTATCATCTAGGCCCTAAATGATACAACGATAGTTTGGGAAACACTCCCCTAGATTCTAGGGGAGTGTTTCCCAAACTTTCGACATCCTGTGTAACCCGGTCCATAATTTTACGTAATATTGAGTACCTCTCGTGTATCTTAACTAATATATCAATTAGAAAGTGTGTTTGTCTGTTTCGATTTTATCTTTTTTTTAACATTTCGTCTTTTTAAAATTGCGACTTTTCTAAAAATTTGGAATTTTTTGAACACTTCGGCATCTTATATTTTTCAAATTTTCGAATCAAGTTTCAACTGTATCCAAAATTGTGACTACTTTTTAAGATTTCGATTTTTGTTAAAATGTTGACCTTTTTACTGTTTTTGAAATTTTGCGCCTAAGCTCGATTTTCAAAATATTGACCATTCCAAGTTTGCAATGGTTTCTTTTTCGGTTGTAAATTCGAAAATTCCCTTTTTCTCTTTTTATTATTTATTACTTCGAATTTTTTGGGAAAATTTGCGTTCACATTTCCGGTCTGTCATTTTTCCCCTCGACGTTCAATTGCAAACTTGAAATTTCCACATTTTCTAGAAATTTTGGTTTTATTTCGAATTTGATTTTCGAAATTGCCACTTTTTTCGTGATTAGATCAGTACCTCTCTGAAGATGATAGCTTGGCTATCGAAAAGCGTTAGAGCAACCTTGTTGTGTTTTTTAATCGTTCTTGGTTTCAGGAAACAAGATTTGTATTTCAAGACTTCTTTTTACTTAAAATAAATTTCGAATTTCTATCGAAAATTTGACTTTTTCTAATCAATTTAGAGATTGGAATTTTCGAATTTTAATCTCGAAAATTTGACCTTTTTCAGCACAATTTACAGGGCCGGATTTAGAATTAATAAAGCTCTATTTGTATTTTGTTTCTCAAGTTTCGATTTTTATGTTAAATTTTCGAATTTTAATCTCGAACATTCGACCTTTTTTAATACAATTCGCGAGTCGGATTTAGAATGGATAAGACCCCAAGTTATTTGACATATGGGGTCCTAAAGGTGCCAAATGGGATTTTTTTGGAGGCCTCCCCAATACAATGGAGGTTCTAAGCTCTAAGTTGTGTAACTTATATGTAAATCCAGCAGCAGCAGTTTGAAGGCCAACACTTTTTCTTTTGTAAATTCGAAAATTCTGTATTTATTTTATAACTAATGTTGGTTTGCTGTGGCAAATAAGATTTTTTTGGGGGGCTCCAATACAATGGCCGTCCTAAGTTGTAGCTTATATGTTAATCCAGTACTGGCAATTCGAAGTCCAAGGGCAAACTTTTTCTATTGTAAATTCGAACATTTTGAATTTATTTTACAACAAATTTCGGTTCTCTTTCGAAATTTTGACTTCGTGATTGTTTTTTTTTTTTGAAATTTCTGATTTAACTAGATTTTTTTTTAAATTTCTGATTTAACTAGATTTTTTTTTAGAAATTTCTGATTTAACTAGATTTTTTTTTGAAATTTCTAATTTAACTAGATTTTTTTGAGAATTCTGATTTAACTAGATTTTTTTTTTGAAATTTCTGATTTAAGTAAATTTTTTAAATGTAAATTAAAGTTTTTTTGGAAACTTTTCTCGAAATTTCAAGTTCACATTTCCAATTTTCCGGTTTTTTCTTGAAAGTTCGATTACAAATTCAACATTTCCGTTTCTAGACATTTTGGCTTCATTTCCAGATTTTCGATATTCGTATTGATATTTCCAGTTTCGGTAATGTTCTTTTAATAAATTTTGAAATTCACACCTTCTTTTCAAAATTTTAAATTGAAATTAACAATTTTTAACCTTTTATTCGATGTTGCTTGCAATCTCAAGAAATAAAATTAAAAATATTTTTAGAAAAGTCGAAATTTTTAGTTTAAAAGTCAACAGGGAAAAATTAATATTATTATTATTATTTTTCCCGGTTGACTTTTAACTAAACTACTAACTAAAAATTTCGATATTTTTAGAAAAAGTCGAAATTTTTAGTTTAAAAGTCAACAGGGAAAAATAATAATAATAATATTTTTTATTATTATTTTATTATTATTATTATTCCCTGTTGACTAATAATAATAAAAAATATTATTATTATTATTATTATTATTTTAGCCTGTTGCCTTTGAAACTAAAAATTTCGACTTTTTCTAAAAATATTTTTAATTTTATTTCTTGAGATTGCAACCAACATCGAATAAAAGGTTAAAATTTCTAGAAAAGGTCCAATTTAAAATCGAAATTTTGTTGAAAAAAGGAAAATAAGAGTCGAAATATTGAAAAAACAAAAATTAAAATTTCAGAAAAAGTCGAAATTTTGCATGATAATTGAAATGCATGAATGAATGATTGAATGAATGAATAAGTGAATGAATGAATAAGTGAATGCATGAAGGAAGAAAGGACGAAAAAAACGAGAAGGAGGAGAACGACGAGAAAAAAGCCGAGAAGGAAGAAATGACAGAAAGGATCAGATGATGAAATGAGAATGGAAAAAAAAGGCGAGAAGAATGAGAAGGAAGAGAAGAATGAAAAAGACAAAAGACGAAAAGAAAGAAAAGTGAGAGATGAAATGAGAAGAGAAAAGATGAGAGAAGAAAAGGAATGAAAGGAAGAAGGAAGAGAAGGACGAGAAAGAGAAGGACGAGAGGAAAGAAGACGAGAAGGAAGAAGACGAGAAGAAAGAAGAGAAAAGAGAAAGCGAGAAAAGAAGGACGAGAAGAAGAGAAGAAGGATAGAAAGATGAAAAGAAAGAGAGGAGAGAAGAAAAGGAGAGAAGAAGAAAACAGAAGAAGAAGAAGAGAAGAAAAGAGAAGAGAAAGGACGAAGAGAAGAAAGAGAGAGAGAAGGAGAGAGAAAAGAAGAGAGAAGGAAAGAGAAGAGACGAGAAGAAAGAAGGAGAGAGAAGAGAAGCGAGAAGAAAGAGCGAAGAAGAAGAGAGAAGAGAAGGAAGGAAGACGAGAAGGAAGAAGGAAGGAAAGGACGAGAAGGAAGAGAAGGACGAAGAAGAAGAGAAGAGAGAGAAGAGAAAAGGAGAGAAGGAGAGAAAGGAAAGAAGAAAGAGAAGAGGAAAAGAAAAGAGAAGGAAGAGAGGAGAAAGAAGAAGAAAGAGAAGAGAAGGAGAAGAAAAAAGAAAGAAGGAGAAGGACAGAAGGACGAGAAGAAGAGAAGGAAGGAAGAAAGAAGGAAGGAGAGAAGAAGAAGGAATAGAAGGAGAGAAGAATAGAAAGAGAAAGAAGAGAAGGACGAAAGGAAGAGAAGGACGAGAAAGAGAGAAGGAGAAAGGAGAGAAGGAAGAGAAGGACGAGAAGGAAGAGAAGGACGAGAAAGAGAAAGACGAGAAGGAAGAGAAAGACGAGAAGGAAGAGAAAGACGAGAAGGAAGAGAAAGACGAGCAGGAAAAGAAGGAAGAGAATGACGAGAAGGAAGAGAAGGAAGAAGAGAAGGAAAGAAGGAAGAGAAGAACGAGAAGGAAGAGAAGGACGAGAAGGAAGAGAAAGACGAGAAGGAAGAAAATGAAGAGAAGGATGAGAAGGAAGAGAAAGGACGAGAGAAAGGAGAAGAAGAAGGATGAGAAGGAAGAGAAAGAGAGAAGAAGAGAAGGAGAAAAGGAGAAAAGAAAGACGAGAAGGAAGAGAAGAGAAGGACGAGAAGAAAGACGAGGAAGAGAAGGACGAGGAAGAGAAGGACGAGAAGGAATAGAAGGACGAGAAGGAATAGAAAGACGAGAAGGAAGAGAAGGACGAGAAGGAAGAGAAGGAAAGAAGAAAGGAGAGGGAGAAAGAAAGAAGGACGAGAAGGAAGAAGGAAAGAAGGAGAGAAGAGGACGAGAAGGAGAAGAAAAAAAGAACGGAAGAAAGAAGAAAGACGAGAAGAAGAGAAGACGGAAGGAGAGAGAAGGAAACGAGAAAGAAAGACGAGAGAGAGAAGGACGAGAAGAAGAGAGGACGAGAAGGAAAGAAGGACGAGAAGGAAAGAAGGAGAGAAGGCAGAAGGAAAGAGGAGAAGAAGACGAGGAAGAAAGAGAAGAGAAGGCGAGAAGGAGAAGAGAAAGACGAGAAGGAAGAGAAAGAAGAGAAGGAGAGAAGGAAGAGAAGGACGAGAAGAGGAGGAAGAAGAAGAGAGAAGAAGGAAGAGAAAGAAGAGAAGGACAAGAAGGACGAAAAGGAAGAGAAGGACAGGAAGCAAGAGAAGGACAGGAAGCAAGAAAAAGACGAGAAGTACAAGAATGAAGAGAAGGATGAGAAGGAAGAGAAAGACGAGAAGGCTGAAAACGAAGAGAAGGAATAGAAGGACGAGAAGGGTAAGAACGTAAAGAAAGAAGAGAAGGACAAGAAGAAAGACGAGGACGAGAAGGAATAGAAGGACGAGAAGGAAGAGAAGGGCGAGAAGGAATAGAAGGACGAGAAGGAAGAGAAGGCGAGAAGAAAAAGGAAGGCGCGAAGGAAGAGAAGGAATAGAAGGACGAGAAGGAAGGGAAGCATAAGAAGGAAGAGAAAGACGAGAAGGAAGAGAAGGACGAAAAGGAAGAGAAGGACGAGAGAAAGAGAAGGACGAGAAGGAAAAGAAGGACGAGAAGAAAAAGAAGAAAGAGAAAGACGAGAAGAAATAGAAGGAAGAAAAGGACGAGAAAGAAGAGAATTAAGAGAAGGACGGGAAGGAAGGGAAGGACGAGAAGGAAGGGAAGGACGAGAAGGAAGAAAAGGATGAGAAGGAAGAAAAGAACGAGAAGGAAGAAAAGGACAAGAAGAAAGAGAAGGGCGAAAAGAAAAAGAAGGAAGAGAAGGAATAGAAGAATGAGAAGGACGAAAAGGAAGAGAAGGACGGGAAGAAGAGAAGGTACAGAAGGAAGGAAAGAAGAAGAGAGGAAGGAAGGAAAGAAGAGAATATGAGAAGGCGAGAAGGAAGAAGAAGAAGAACAGCAAGAACGAAAGAAGAACGAAGCAACGACGAAACAAGAAGAGAACGACGAAGAAGCAACGAACCAAGCAACGAACGAAACAACGAACGAAGCAACGAACGAAACAACGAACGTAGCAACGAACGAAGCAACGAACGAAGCAACGAACGAAACAACGAATGAAGCAACGAACGAAGCAACGAATGAAGCAACGAACCAAGCAACGAACGAAACAACGAACGAAGCAACGAACGAAACAACGAGCGTAGCAACGAACGAAGCAACGAACGAAACAACGAACGAAGCAACGAACGAAGCAACGAATGAAGCAACGAACCAAGCAACGAACGAAGCAACGAACGAAGCAACGAACGAAGCAACGAACGAAGCAACGAACGAAACAACGAACGAAACAACGAACAAAACAACGAACGAAGCAATGAACGAAGCAACGAACGAAGCAACGAACGAAGCAACAAACGAAGCAACGAACGAAGCAACGAACGAAACAACGAACGAAGCAACGAAGGAAGGTACGAACGAACGAACCCGGAATTTATCCAAAAGTTCAATTACAACTCAAAATTTCAAGAAGAATGTACTTGAATATATTCGAAATTTCGAGAAACATTTTCAGAACTTCAAAGATAATTCAAAGTTTGGAAAAAAACTAAATTTTAAATTTGAAGTCGAAACATTGAGGAAAAAATGAAAATTTTCGGAATTGGATAAATTTATCCTGTAGAAAAATTCCAAAATTCGAGAAAAATTGTTTACATTTTCAGGGAAAAATTCCGGAGATAATTCAGAGTTTGTAGAAAAAAAGAAAGTTTCAATTTGAAGTCGGAATTTTGAGGAAAAAAAGTGAAACTTTTCGAAACTGCAATTTTAGACAGAAATTCAAACACCAAAGAATTTTGAGTGGTCGAAGTTTCGAAAAAGCTCCTAAATTTAGAACATCGGAATTTCAAAAAATAATTAGTAAGAGAAGGAAAGAGACAGAACAATAGAAGAAAATACAAAAAAAAATGAAATGTCAGCTGTCAAAATATACAATGACGCTATGACCCAGTTCGAGCTTCATTTTTCAAAATTATTTTCCGGACGATTCAATCATTAGAATGCTGCGGTTGGCGCGCCTTCCCAACAAAACGATAATGTTCACTCACTCTTGAACAAGCGTCGACACCTGTACAAATAAAAAAAAAACGTTTAATTACCATAAGTTATGGTATGTTAAATGAATAAATTACAAAGTCGTAACAATTCTCTAAAAGGCTATACGTCCGAAATAAAAATGAGCCAACCTGATTCGCATAACTTTTTGCAAATAACTCGTTATCTAACCGTCCTTATGTCAAGGTTATTTGGTCGATTGAAATACGAAAACTACTGAATTGCTTTGGAAAAATCACGGACATATAGAAATTAGTACAAATGATTCATTGAATAATACTCGCAATGAAAACAAAATCGAAGCATTTCCAAGTAATTGCGTATAAAAATAAACGTATTGCACATAGTGCATCGTGTTATCAATAATTACTTGTCATTTAATATTGTTTACACATTTTTCCTTTGAACTAACGCATAATTGGACCACAAACATCGCTTAGGTTATTCATGAAATATTACGGTATATAAAAATTCACTCCGAACACGATAAACTTTGTATTTCCCTGGCGGGGTTCGTCCCAATTGAATTTGGTTAAATTACGGTCACGAATATTTTGTGTTACGGTTACAAAAGTCGAAACATTTTTTAATCATGTAGACCTCTCTGTGTATCTCTGTGTAGACCAATATTTTCCAAAGTGTGGTAAGCACTGGACAGCTTACGATGACTCAAACATTGTTTGAATAAACGTAACAACATTTTAACCAGTTTGCATAGCTTTAAAGAGTTCGTGCAGGTTGCAGAGTGATGTTTTGTTCAAATTCGTCGGCAGCAGATTAACAAAGGCACTTCGTCATTTATATATCAATTTAGCGACGTGACGAAAAATTATGGACGAGGGTACATAGATGTCGAACGTTTGGGAAACACTGGTTGTACGTTTACCACATAGCATGAAATTTTTTTGAACAAAGAACTACCTGTTACGGTTCTCTTCCAAGAATGTAATTACAATCCTTCATGCATGCTATTATAATTATCAACTAGCATCATTCGGTTCAGGCCAGACTGAAATATTAAAACTTATGATATGTAATATCACTGCTGACAGTTACATAATATTCGACCTATTTTCCAACGTCTATTACCATTTTTTACATTTGTACAGTTGGACAAAAATTCGAAATGGATGTCGTCATTAGAAAGAGGTAGCAGATAATATATGTGACAAGGTCACTAATGCGGAGCATTACTCGGAATTCTCATAACTGGTTAAGCCCCAAGATCTCTCTAGATGATCAGTTATCCAGTTTTTCTTACATAAGCGAATAGAATATAAACACACCGCGTCTTGAAGGTCGTTTTCTACAGCTCAACTCGGCGCGGCGGCGGCGGATCGGCGGCCTACCTTCGGTAGGTCTGCAATCGCGGACTCGAATCCAGAAATTCCGCAAATTTCGATTTTTAGAAACGAAAACTTCTCGAGCGCGCGAGCAACTTTTGGTTACGGTTTCGCCTGACCATCACGCTAATGCGCGTCACCATCACTCCAGTTCGCATCACCATTCACGCTAACTCGCGTCACCATTACGCTAACTTACGTCACCATCACGCTAATTCGCGTCACCGTCACGCTAATTCGCGTCACCATCACGCTGCCAACATGCTCTAATATTAATAGTGTTATGTAGCTGTGAGTAAGATTTGTAATAAAATTCGACGTCGCTTTGAAAAATTCGAAGTCGAATCCTACAATCTTATAAAACGTCAAATCAATTCTGGTGGATTTTTTTTTGTTTGCCTTCGAACTATGGACAAAAATTGACAACCGATTAAAGTCTAACGCGATCCCATCAAGAATTCGAATTTTATCGAAAGCAAACATGTTCGGTTGTTCAGTGTCTCCCCTCGCGCGAAAATCGCAGACATGTGTCAGGATTTTATTTGCATAACAAGATCGCCTGTCTGGGTTTACATTTTCTTTATTGGTGCCATAACGACACAGCCTCAAATGAATCCATAACAATGCATAACAGTAAAAGGCCAATGACTTCGAAATCTCTTAGTTGGGAATCTACTGTACCGTATATTCGCTTTTTAAATTAAAATTAATCCCATTAGATCGCCTTAAATCCTCTAATAAACGCTTATTCATAATAATTTGTAGTTTGGAAGTATTTTTAATGCACGACATCGCCGATAGGCGCCACAACTGTTGGTTAGAAAGAATAAACAAATCATTACATAAATTTATGTGCATGAGAATATTAATAAATATTTAAAGTTACATAAACACAGACATGATTTGATTTATTAATAATGACAACTGTTATCGACATTAATTACTTGTTTCACATTCAATTACAGACGCAATATACTTTATTCCATGACGTACGAAATTTCCACCAAAATGGAACTTGTTCCTGAATACATCCCTGGTTTGCAATGTTGCGAACTTTACATTTTGTCCCTAAATTGAAGAGCATGATTTGAAAAATGCATATACCATACAAAAAAAATTAGGCAGTCTGGGAATTGCTGTCAGAAGTGAAAACTCCTTAAATGTGGTTAAAATTCGTATTCTTGTGAACGGTCGTGTTACTTGGAGGTTAAGTCGACAGATATTATTTCATAGGTCTGATACGTTGCGGGTTCAAATCCCGCTGTCGTCAATGCATTTTTTAATTCCATTACTCATAGCTACATGGCACTTTAGTGTCGGTAGTTCAGATTGGCGTGATGGTAACTCGAAATCATAAGTTTTCCCTTTATCCAAAATAGCCCAACGCGCCTAAAGAAGTTTTCACCTCTTCAAAAGGGCATAATGGGGTTACCTTTGCGAGTGGATTCAACTTAAAAAAAATTAGAATCTTGCAAGTTTTAATAATTTTTACAAATTTTAATGTTGAAGCTTTCTTTAAAAGTTGAAATAAAAAAAAACAAAAATGGAAAATTGAAACTTAACATTTTAAATAACTGAAATTTTGAAAAAAAATTGAAAAATGTAAACCTTCTTTCCGAAGTTTTAAAAAAAAGTTAGACATATTTATTAGACTTATTTCCAGTTTTTTTCTAGAAATTTCCAAATTGTTTTTAAGAAATTTCAGTATTTTCATTTCTTTGTTCAAATTTCGATGAAGTACCGGAATTTTAGGAAATGAGTTAAACACTTTGAGTTTCGATTTTTTTTTCTAAAACGTTGACTTCATAATTTCGAAATTTAGGCTTTAAACTCTGTCTTTTAGTTCAAAATTTTGAGTTAGAATTCTGAATTTTTTCTCAAAAAATTTCTTGAAATTTTGACTTGACACAAGTTTGTCCTCAACTTTTTGTTTTAAAGTCGAACTTAAAAAAAAACTAGAAATTTTTATTTAAATTTGAACTAGAAAAAAGATCGAAATTTCTCAAAAAAATATCGTCAAAAATTCAGGAATCATCTGGAATTTGACATTTTGACCTGTTCTTCTGGAACATTTGACCTTCCTTAAATTTATGACTAGAAATATGGAAATTTTGAAAAAAAAAGATCGAAAATTTCCAAAAAGTCGGAATTTGGAAATTTGGGATTTTTTTAAATAAGCGTTCGATTCACATAGATTAGAAATTTTCTGAAAAAAGCGAATTTTTCAAACACTCTAATTTACAAAATTCGAAACTTTCGAGTCAAATTTTTGAAAAAAGTGTTAAATTTTCAAAAAAATTGAAATTTTGAAATAGTGAGCGAAGTTTTGAAAAAATTAAAACTTCAATAAAGACGAAATTTTTACAAAATGTCAAAATGTTCAAAAAAAGTGGAAATTCTGAACAAAGATCGAAAAATGCAGAAAAGTCGAAATTTTGAAAAATTCCGAATTCTCAAAAATAGTCGAAATTTAGAAAAATGGCCGAGATGTTGGAAAAAGTCCAAACTTCGAGGAAAAATCGAAATTTTGATAATAAAATGTCAAAATTATCAAAAAAGTGGAAATTTCGAAAATAGAACGAAATTTCAAAAAAAAGTTGAAATTTGGGAAAAAAATAGGATTTTTCAAATAAGCGTTAAATTTATTTAAATAAATAATCTAAATTTCAATAAAAAGTCAAAACTTTTGTGACAAAAGGTGAAAATTTTCAAAGAAAAAAGTGGTAATTTTGAAAAAAGATCGAAAAATGCCAAAAAATCGAAATTTTCAAGATAATTGAAAATTTAAAATAACGAGCGAAGTTTTGAAAAAATCAAAACTTCAATAAAGAAAGTCGAAATTTTTACAAAATGTCAAAATTTTCAAAAAAATAGAAATACTGAACAAAAACCGAAAAATGCAAAAAAGTCGAAATTTTGAAAAAAGTACAATTTTTAAAGTAAGTGTTAAATTTATGCAAAAGATAGGAATTTTGAAAAATAGTCGAAATTTTGAAAAGTGTTCCAGATTTTGAAAAAAGAGTCCAAAAAACAAAATTTTGATAATGAAATGTCAAAATTTTCAAAAAAGTGGAAATTCAGAAAAAAGATCGAAAAATACAAAAAAAGTCGAAATTTTGAAAAAATGTCATAAAATTCAAAAAATGTCAAAATTTTCAAAAAAAGTGGAAATTCTTAAAAAAGATCGAAAAATACAAAAAAGTCGAAATTTTGAAAAAATGTCATAAAATTCAAAAAATGTCAAAATTTTCAAAAAATTCAAAAAAAGTGGAAATTCTTAAAAAAGATCGAAAAATACAAAAAAAAGTCGAAATTTTGAAAAAATGTCAAAAAATTCAATAATGTCAAAATTTTCAAAAAAAGTGAAAATTCTTAAAAAAGATCGAAAAATACAAAAAAGTCGAAATTTTGAAAAAATGTCAAAAAATTCAAAAAATGTCAAAATTTTCAAAAAATTCAAAAAAAGTGGAAATTCTTAAAAAAGATCGAAAAATACAAAAAAGTCGAAATTTTGAAAAAATGTCAAAAATTTCAAAAAATGTCAAAATTTTCAAAAAAAGTGGAAATTCTTAAAAAAGATCGAAAAATACAAAAAAGTCGAAATTTTGAAAGAAATGTCAAAAAATTCAAAAAATGTCAAAATTTTGAAAAAAATGTCAAAAAATTCAAAAAATGTCAAAATTTTCAAAAAATTCAAAAAAGTGGAAATTCTTAAAAAAGATCGAAAAATACAAAAAAAAGTCGAAATTTTGAAAAAATGTCAAAAAATTCAAAAAATGTCAAAATTTTCAAAAAAAGTGGAAATTCTTAAAAAAGATCGAAAAATACAAAAAAAGTCGAAATTTTGAAAAAATGTCAAAAAGTTCAAAAAATGTCAAAATTTTCAAAATAGGTGGAAATTCCTAAAAAAGATCGAAAAACACAAAAAAGTCGAAATTTTGA
This sequence comes from Dastarcus helophoroides, assembly GCA_028583605.1. Lineage (NCBI taxonomy): Eukaryota > Metazoa > Arthropoda > Insecta > Coleoptera > Bothrideridae > Dastarcus > Dastarcus helophoroides. Next base: position 22,328,376 of record CM053335.1, on the reverse strand, counting down.
AAAAATGGCAAAAAATTCAAAAAATGTCAAAATTTTCAAAAAAAGTGGAAATTCTTAAAAAAGATCGAAAAATACAAAAAAGTCGAAATTTTCAAAAAATGTCAAAAAATTAAAAAAATGTCAAAATTTTCAAAAAATTCAAAAAAAGTGGAAATTCTTAAAAAAGATCGAAAAATACAAAAAAAAGTCGAAATTTTGAAAAAATGTCAAAAAATTCAAAAAATGTCAAAATTTTCAAAAAAAGTGGAAATTCTTAAAAAAGATCGAAAAATACAAAAAAGTCGAAATTTTGAAAAAATGTCAAAAAATTCAAAAAATGTCAAAATTTTCAAAAAAAAAGTGGAAATTTTTAAAAAAGATAAAAAAATACAAAAAAAGGTGAAATTTTTAAAAATTCGAATTTTTGGGAATGTGGAAATTAAAAAAAAGTACAACTTCCAAATAAGTCCCAAGTTGAGCCTTCGGGAAAAGTTAAATTTCTGAAAAAGAAACAATCGAAATTTTCAAAGTGAAAATTTTGAGAAAATCCAAATTTTAAAAAAACTTCGGAATTTTCAAAAATAGTCGAAATTTTGAAAAATGGTCTAGATGTTGGAAAAAGTAGTCCAAACTTCGAGACAAAGTCGAAATCTTGATAATAAAATGTCGAAATTTTCAAACAAATGGAAATTTTGAAAATAGAACGAAATTTAAAAAAAGTACAATTTCCAAATAAGTCCCAAGTTTATGTAAAAGTTGGGCCTTCGAGACAAGTAAAATTTCTGAAAAAGAAACAATCGAAATGTTTAAAGTCAAAATTTTAAGAAAGTCCAAATTTTAAAAAAATTCGGAACTTTCAAAAATAGTCGAAATTTTGAAAAATGGCCGAGATGTTGATAAAGTCCAAACTTGGAGGAAAAGTCTAAATTTTGATAATAAAATGTCGAAATTTTCAAAAAAGTGGAAATTTTAAAAATAGAACGAAATTTCAAAAAAAAGTACAATTTTTAAATAAGTCCCAAGTTTATGTAAAAGTTGAGGCTTCCAGAAAAGTCAAATTTCTGAAAAAGAAACGATCGAATTTTCAAAAATAGTAGAAATTTGGAAAAATGGCCGAAATGTTGAAAAAAATCCAAACTTCGAGGACAAATCGAAATTTTGATAATAAAATGTCGAAATTTTGAAAAATTCAAATTTTTGGGAATGTGATAATTAAAAAAAAAAAAGTACAACTTCCAAATAAGTACCAAGTTCATGTAGAAGTTGGACCTTCGAGAAAAGTCAAATTTTTGAAAATGAAACAATCGAAATTTACAAAGTCTAAATTTTGAAAAAAGTTTGGAATTTTCAAAAATAGTCGAAATTTTGAAAAATGGCCGAGATGTTGAAAAAGTCCAAACTTCGAGGAAAAATCGAAATTTTGATAATAAAATGTCGAAATTTTCAAAAGAGTGGAAATTTTGAAAATAGAATGAAATTTCAAAAAAAAAAGTTGAAATTTAGGAAAAAGTAGGATTTTTCAAGTAAACGTCAAATTTACATACGAATGCTTCTTAAAAAAAAGTAGAAATTGTCTGAAAAAGGCAAATTTTTTAAACAGTCGAATTTATGAAAATTGGAAGATTCGAGAAATGAAAATTTTAAAAAAAGTCTTAAATTTTCAAAAAGAAGTTGAAATGTTGAAAAAAGGTCGACATTTTGAGAATAATCTAAATTTCAATGAAAAGTCAAAATTTTTATGACAAAATGTCAACATTTTTAAAGAAAAAAGTGGAAATTTTGTAAAAAAAAAGGTCAAAAAGTGCAAAAAAGTCGAAATTTTGAAAAAAATCCAAATTTTCCTAAATGTCGACATTTAAAACAAAAGTACAATTTTTTAAAGAAGTGTTCAAAGTTGTGCAAAAGTTGAGCCTTCGAAAAATGTCAAATTTCTGAAAAAGAAACAATCGAAATTTTCAAAAAAGTCGTAACTTTGAAAAATGGTTAAAATTTTGACAAAAGTTCGGAATTTTCAAAAATGGTCACATAAGTTTGCATATGTCATATATTTCAAAAAATTTAATGTATCAACATTCGAAAATTCGAGAAAATTTTGAAAAAAGTCGGAATTTTCAAAAATAGTAAAAATTTTCTAAAATGGTTGCGATTTTAAATTAAGTCCAAACTTCGAGGTAAAATCGAAATTTTGATAATAAAATGTCGAAATTTTCAAAAGAGCGGAAATTTTCAAAAGAGCGGAACTTTTCAAAAGAGCGGAACTTTTCAAAAGAGCGGAAATTTTCAAAAGAGCGGAAATTTCGAAAAAAGATCGAAAATTTTAAAAAAGTCGAAATTTGGAACGAAAACAGAATTCTTCAAATGAGAGCCAAATTTACGTCAGATTCTCAAAAAATATTAAAAATTTTCGGAAAAAGGCAAATTTTTCAAACAATCGAATTTACAAAAAATCGAAGATTCGAGAATTTTGAAGGATCTTAAATTTTCAAAAAAAGGGGGTCGAAAAAGTCGAAATTTTCAAAAGAGCGGAAATTTGAAAAAAAGATCGAAAATTTCGAAAAAGTGGAAATTTGGAACAAAAACTGTGTATACTTATTTATAATCAAGCTTGTTTTTCGTCTATTGTATCAGAGGGTCAATTATACATCTTCCAAAGGAAATAAAATAAATCGACCAATAAGATTTTCTTTTGATGGAAGGGACTGGTCCTTGGTTATTTTCAAAAATTGACACAGAACTTGTCCCCTGAAACCAAGAAAAATTAAAAAAACACAACAAAGGTTGCTCTAACGCGTTTCGACAGCCAAGCTGTCATCTTCAGAGAGAAACAACAAACAAGATTTTCTTTTGCACGTTACACGTACGATATTTACTAATGTTGGGAAAATTCGTATCGTTTTACTATGCATCGCGAATTGTAACAGCTATCTCCGTCGCGGGGAGATCGCTGGAGCCTAAATGGCTACGGCAGGTCAAATTAGAAGGTTCATTTTATTAGATAAAATTATGAGTTAAAACTATCAATATTTTTGTCAAAATCTATCAATACCATCGATGATAGAAACGATATCTCAGCGAACGTTACCTCGGAGAATTCTAAAAGTTGACGAATGATCTAAAAATGATGTCATTGTATGTAATGCAACCCATAAATGATTACAATGTATCAAGATTGTATCCGTTTTGTCCAACCGCCTACAAGTTTATTAACACTTTAAATATAGAGTTTACATCTGATCAAAACGGTTGAGCGCTTATTTTACGGTTATTGCTATAAAGTGCATAATGGCATTTTAATGAAAGGTCAATAAAGCGATTCAATTCGAACGCTAACCTTTTCCTGCAGCGTTAAATCATTTGAACGTCTGCAAAGACCAGAGACTAGCAAAGACGAATTTCTCTGCGCGCCACGAATACGCCAACAACGATAGTGGTTGAGTTAGGATTTAAATTGTTGTCGTTTGCACGCGACTTTCCCATGAAAATAAAAACGATAAATAAGACTCGTTCCTCGGGAGACTAATACATAGTAATACATGTAAGTAGGTGGCCGAAGATATGGTGGTATTAGCATACAATATATTATGGTAATAGATTTCTGATATTTATTACTACCATTGAAATGCAAGTAAGAGTGCCATGCTTTTACTACTATTATAAATGATTTTCGAAGCGTTTTTATGTCCATTCAATCAACATACTCGTAAACTACAAGTAAACTAACATTATCTGACGAAAATTTGCAGAGGTATTCTAAAAAATATAAAATGACGCATCCACGAAATGAATGGTTAATGCTCAAACAACCGGAATTATTTAGCTTTGTTCTCAAAATTCGTCTTTCTTTTCGACATTTTGACTTTGGTCTCAAAATTCTAGTTTTTTTTCAACTGATTTCTTCCGAACAATTACGTCTTTTCAGTAGATTTCGAGGTTTTCCAAATTTCGACCTTTTTCACAAAATTTAAAAATGTTTTCTTTTAATTTTGCCATATTAAAAAAAAATTCTGTTTCCTTAACTACAAGGAAATTTAACACGTTTTTTTTTTCAATTTCCAATTGGGAATGACTAAATAAAAAAAATTAAGGCTGGTGCGCGCAACTCCTAGATAAAGTAAACGTCGTCGACTTAAAAGTGTAGACAGGCAAAGGCTACAACGGAGCGCTTGGATAAACACAAATAACTATTTGTAACAGCCAACATTGAAACCATATTTACATTCAAAAAGGCACGTTCGGATATTTTCCAGTAATTTTAACCGGCGCTGCGCCTTTGCCACAATGTTTACAGACCTCTTAAAACGCGTTTAGAAACCTCACAGGTTCATATTGTCGCTTCCCAAGAAGGATATTCAATATTTTTCATGTTTGTGACGTCTTGGTGTCGCGTTAAATTACGAGAGGAAAAGTTGGGAGGAATATTGGAAGCTCGCGGCTTGTCACCCCAACTGGCGAATTTGGGTTTCGGGAGCATGCTGATGCATTAATTACCGATTTAATTTATGAGGGGAGGGTCTTAAATATTCAACGGTAATAGACCGGTTACTCTTAATTATGACCAGCTCGAAATTTATGCATCGGGGATTTAGAACCTCCTTCGTGCTAGAAATTGGGGTTTGCAATTGTTCCCCATCATATACTTATTAGAACATGTTCCCCATGAACGAGGAATTCCCAGTAACCACGAGTCATAAGCTCTTCAACTTTTCACATTTTTGAAGCCTTTCCATAATTTTCCGTGCGTTGAGTACCCCTTGTTAAAAAAATTGCTTCCTAACTAATATATAAATGAGGAAGTATGTTTGTTAATCTGATGAAAGTATCAACGAATTTCAACTAAACATCATTCTACAATCTGTACGAACTCTTTAAAGCTGTGCAAGCTGTTTGTTACGTTTATCCAAATAATTATATTGTTTGAGTCATCTGACCAAGTGCAACACGTATCCCCATAAAACTCTCGGGGATACGCATGCCAAATTTTGGAAAACACTGGTTTAGACCATCAAGATGTTGTTACCCTTTTTTAGCGCCATAACGAATTGGCGACCCATTTAGAAAAATATGAAACATACATACGATGCTCTCATCTGCGAAAGAAGTCGCTCAGCTTCTTTAGCAGGAGAACTAATCCTTGGATTAGTCAAGATTTAATTTGATATTCTCTGTATCACTGTAGAGCAAGAAACTTTGCGATAGGCTTCGACTTTTTTCTTAAATTATTTGTTTAAATTTTTGAACTGAAAACTTCTTTAGTCGCGTTGGATGATTTTAGATAGGGGGAAAGTTATGATTTCGCGTTACCATCACGCCAATTTGAACTACCGATATGCTCCAATGCTAACAGTACTGTGTAGCTGTAAGTAAGGTAATGGAATTAAAAAACGCGTTGACGACAGTGAGATTCGAACCCGCAACTTATCAAACCTATGAAACAGTACCTGCCGCCTTGACCACCGAGCCGCACGACCGTCCACACGAATACGAATTTTAACTACATTTAAGGAGTTTTTACTTCTCACAGCAGTTCCCAGATTGCCTTTTTTTTTATTACATTTTGAAATTCTAATTTCGAAATTTATAGAAACTTTTAATAAAAACCAGAGCTAACTTCGAACGTTTATTTTCTAATAATCTTAAAATTCTTAAAAAGCAGACATCCAGCTACAATTCTACCCGTGCCTCCTCGCCCATTCGACCGTCGCCTTCGACCCTCATCGATCATCGGTGCTCGGCGATAAGGGTGACTCTTGCGGTCTAGCCAGATGTAGATCACACTTTAAAAGCAAAAACTAAAAATTTCGAATTTAATTTAAATATAAACACCGAATTTCGAAAAGATCAAAATTTCGAATTGAAATTCGAAATATCAAAAATAAACGCCAATGAAATACCAAGAATAAAGAATGTGGAGGTGAAGTCTAAATTTTGCAATTTCAAAAATATGTATAATTTGTAGTAAAATTTTGGGAAAGGACTCTCATTTCTAATTTAAAGTTGAAAATTTAAATTTTAGAAAATAAAGACAAAACTTGCAAGTGAAATAAATTTTATTACCAAAGTGTCGATCTTTTTCTAGAAATTTTAGATTTTCGAGTTTACGTGTCAAAATTTCGAAAAAAATCATTAGGTTGAAAATTGAAATTTTAGAGGAAATACACGCGGAACAACGTCAGCGATCAACTCACGAGAAAAATTGTCCAAACTTGAGGAAAGTTTTTAAATTCGTTAAACTGAAGAATTCGTGCAGATGGCAGAATGATGTTTTTGGCCTTTTTCATCTGTCTGTCTGTCCATCTGTTTGGATTAATCTCGGAAATGGCTTAACCGATTTTGATGAAATTTTCATTAAAATGTCAAATATTTTCTCGTGCACGGTATAGATGAGATTTTAAATTCGTCAAACTGAAGAATTCGTGCAGAATGCTGTTTTGTTCAAATTCATCGATAGGATCACATGTATATCTTGCAGCGTCTTTCTCTGGAAGCAGTAAAAACTAGCACATGCGGACGGCAGCTCTTCACCGGTGAGCACACTGGGTCGGAGTATTTTAACTTTTTTTTTCTCGAAATTTCGACTTTCCTCGCAAATTTCGATTTTTGACTCGAAATTTCGACTTTTTTCTCGAAATCTCGATTTTTTTCTTGAAATCTCGACTATTTCCTCAAATTTCGATTTTTTCCTCGAAATTTAGATTTTTCTCTCGAAATTTCGATTTTTCTTGCAAATTGCGATTTTCTTTCCAAATTTCGACTTTTTTTCGCGAAATTTCAATTTTTTTCTCGAAATTTCGACATTTTCTCAAACTTCGATTTTTTTCTCGAAATATTTCGAAATTTCGACTTTTTTCTCGAAATTTTGACTTTTTTCTTAAATTTCGGCCTTTTCCCGAAATTTCTTTTTTTTTTTTTCAAATTTTTACTTTTTTCTCGAAATTTTGACCTTAATATCGACATTTCGATATTTTTCTCAAAATTTCGACTTTTTTTCTCGAAATTTTGACTTGTTTAGCGGATTTCGATTTTTTCTTAAAATTTCGACTTTTTTCTTGAAATTTCGACTTTTTTCTTAAAATTTCCACTTTTTTTCTCAAAATTTCGACTTTTTTTCAAAATTTTGACTTTTTCTTCAAATTTCGGTTTTTTCTCGAAATTTCGACCTTTTTCTCGAAACTTAGTTTTTTTTTCTCAAACTTCGACTTTTTTCTCGAAATTTTGATCTTAATATCGACATTTCGGTATTTTTCTCAAAATTTTGATTTTTTTTTCGAAATTTCGACTTTTCTCTCAAATTTCGATTTTTGTCTCGAAATTTCGACTTTTTTCTCGAAATCTCGACTTTTTTCTCGAAATCTCGACTTATTCCTCAAATTTCGATTTTTTTCTCGAAATTTCGATTTTTCTCGCAAATTGCGATTTTTTTTTCGAAATTTCGACTTGTTTTTCGCGAAATATCAACTTTTTTTTCGAAATTTCGACTTTTTCTCAAACTTCGATTTTTTTCTCGAAATATTTCGAAATTTCGACTTTTTTCTCGAAATTTTGACTTTTTTCTCAAATTTCGACTTTTCTCGAAATTTTGACCTTTTTCCCGAAATTTCTTTTTTTTTTTCAAATTTCAACTTTTTTCTCGAAATTTTGACCTTAATATCGACATTTTGATATTTTTCTCAATATTTCGACTTTAAACTCAAAATTTCGACTTTTTTTCTCGAAATTTTGACTTTTTTAGCGAATTTCGATTTTTTTTTTAATTTCGACTTTTTTCTTGAAATTTCGACTTTTTTTAAAAATTTCGAATTTTTTTCTCGAAATTTCGATTTTTTTCTCGAAATCTCGACTTTTTTTCTCAAATTTCGACTGTTTTCTCGAAATATTTCGAAATTTCCACTTTTTTCTTGAAATTTCGCTGTTTTTCTCAAATTTCGACTTTAATATCGAAATTCTCAAATTTCGACTTTAATATCGAAATTTCGACTTTTTTCTCGAAATGTCGAATTTAAACTCAAAATTTCGGCTCTTTTTTCCTCAAAATTGCGATTTTTTTCTTAAAATTCGACTGTTTTTTCAAAATTCGAATTTTTTTCTGAAAATTTCGACTTTTTTGTGGAAATTTCAACTTTTTCGAAATGTTACAAAGGCGTAGAAAAAACATCGATTAAAAAAATGTTATTTTTAGAAATTTCGACTTTTTTCTCAAATGTCAATTTTAAGCTAGAAATTTCGACTTTTATTTCGAAATTTTGACCTTTTTCTCAAATTTCGAATTTTTTTTTCTCAAAATTTAAACTTTTTTTCTCGAAATTTTGACTTTTTTCTCAAAATTCGAATTTTTTTCCCGAAATTTCGATCTTCTCGAAATTTCGTTTTTTTTTTCTCAAATTTCGACTTTTTTCTCGAAATTTTGACCTGAATATCGACATTTGGACATTTGTCTCGAAATTTCGACTTTTTTCTCGAAATCTCGACTCTTTTCTCGAAATCTTGACTTTTTTCTCAAATTTCGACTTTTTCTCGAAATATTTCGAAATTTCGACTTTTCTGGAATTTCTCAAAATTTTGATTTTTTGTCTCAAAATTTAGACTTTTTTCTTAAATTTCGACTTTTCTGGAAATTTCGACTTTTTTCTGGAAATTTCAACTTTTTCGAAATGTTATAAAGGCGTCGAAATGACATCGATTAAAAATAATGTGATTTCTAAAAAATTTCGACTTTTTTTTCTGAAATTTCAATTTTAAGCTCGAAATTTCGACTTTTTTCTGAAATTTTGAAATTTTTTTCAAATTTCGACCTTTTTTCTCAAACTTTCGACTCTTTTCTCGAAATTACGACCTTTTTTTCTCCAATTTTAACTTTTTCTCGAATTTTTGACCTTAATATCGAAATTACGACATTTTTCTGGAAATTTTGATCATAGTCAAAAAATTTTGACTTTATTCAAAATTTCGACTTTTTTTCGAAATTTCGTCTTTTTTTTCTCGAAATTTCGACTTTTTTTTTCTAGAAATGTCGACTTTAAACTTAAAATTTCGATTTTTTTTGTCAAAATTTCGATATTTTCTTAAATTTCGACTTTTTTCTCGAAATTCGACTTTTTTCTGGAAATTTCAACTTTTTCGAATTTTTTTTGTCACAATTTCAATTTTTTTCTCGAGATTTTGATATTTTTCTCAAATTTCGATTTTATTCCTCGAAATTTCGACCTTCTTCTCGAAATTTCGTTTTTTTTTCTCAAATTTCGACTTTTTTCTCGAAATTTTGACCTGAATATCGACATTTGGACATTTTTCTCGAAATTTCGACTTTTTTCTAGAAATTTCGACTTCTTTCCCGAAATCTTGACTTTTTTCTCAAATTTCGACATTTTTCTCGAAATATTTCGAAATTGCGACTTCTTTTTCGAATTTTTGACCTTAATATCGAAATTTCGACATTTTTCTGGAAATGTTGACTTTAAACACAAAATTTCGACCTTTTTTCGAAATTTCGTCCTTTTTTTCTCGAAATTTCGACTTTTTTCTTGAAATTTCGACTTTTTTCGAAATTTCGACTTTTTTCTCGAAATATTTCAAAATTTCGACTTTTTCTCGAAATTTTGACTTTTTTTTCTCAAACTTTCGACTTTAAATTGTTCCGCGGAATTTCGGTTTTTTGTCTCAAATTTCAACTTTTTTCTCGAAATTTTGACCTAAATATTGACATTTTGACATTTTTCTGGAAATTTCGACTTTAACTCGAAATTTCGACTTTTTTTTGTCGAAAGTCGGCTTTTTCCCGAAATTTCGAATTTTTTTCTCTAAATTTCGATTTTTTTCGAAATCTCGACTTTTTTCTCAAATTTCGACATTTTTCTCAAAATATTTAAAAATTTCCGACTTTTGCTCGAAATTACGACGTTTTTCTCAAATTTCGACTTTTTTCTCGAAATCTCGACTTTAATCGCGAAATTACGGATTTAAATTCGAAATTTACAACTATTAAGATTGTTGGGGAAGAAAAGTAGTGGGATGTAACTGTCAACCATAGTGTGCTTATTAGAGAGTGACTTATTCTCAAAATTTCGAGAAAAAATTCGATATCAAAGTCGAAAATCCAAGATTAAAGTTGAAATTTCGACATTAATCCCGGAAGTTTAGGAAAAAAGTCGAAATTTTGAGTCTAAAGACGAAATTTCGAGTTTAAAGCAGAAATTTCGAATTTAAATCCGAAATTTCGAGATTAAAGTCGACATTTTGAGAAAAAATGTCGAAATTTCGAAAATAAAAATTAGAAATTTCGGGAAAAAAGTCGAAATCTCTAAAAATATTTTTTTTTAAATCAATGTCCTTTTTACGCTTTCGTAAAATGTCGACTTTGAACTCGAAATTTTAACTTTTTTCTCGAAAATTCTACTTTCACCTAGAAATGTTAAGAAAAAAGTCGAAATTTTTGGTAATAAGAAATTGAATTTACTGAACGTACCCTACTACTAAATGTCAACAAGAGTTGGTGCTTAGATTATAGTATTATATTCTAAGGGTTGGTGGGGCTTAACTGTCATCTGCCTAGCTTAACCATAGAATAAGAAATTTCGACTTATCTTAAAATTTCGTGAAAAAAAGTTGAAATTTCGAGATTAAAGCCGAAATTTCGACTTTATCTATGAAATTTTTTCAAAAAAGTCGAAATTTGGAAAATAAAGTAGTAATTTCCACTTTAATCTCGTAATTTCCACTTTAATCTCGTAATTTCCACTTTAATCTCGTAATTTCCAATTTAAACTTCATATTTCTAAATATATTTTTATAAATTAATGCCCAAAAATACATAAATAAAAAACAAAGCAGAAAATAAATATGTATCGGATTTTTTTAATAAGGAATAAATAATTAAAATATAAATATTAGTCTTTAAAATCCAAGAAAAGACTTTCAAAGTTTAACTACGCCAATTCACCACTATCATTTAATTTTTCCTTTATTAGAAATGTTTAAAAATTTCACCAACACAGCAATTAATCGGAAATCGATCTTTCAACAGACAATTTTAACGGGAATCGATACTTTTGCTCACGATTCGAATCGATCCAAAAATCGATTATTTTAAAAAGGAATCGACATCCCTAATACTGCCATAATATCAAAAGGTCGCCAACACGTAAATCAAAGGGAAGAAATGTGATAAACAAAAGGAAGCCTGAAAATAGAATATTTTAGAATATTAGAATATTATAGCATACTTCGTTGCGTACATTTAGGAAATTTAGGAAATGTATTTACCTGAGATATTATGCCCCTTTATTAACTACGAAGATTCATATTGAATAATTTTGATAATAATCTTGAAATAGGGGTTAAACGGGCATAATTGGAGGGAGAAAAATAGCTGCTGTCGAACAATAAACGCAACCACCTCAAAAAGACAAAATGGTTGTTTTGGCGGTATCAACCATATATGTAATACTTCTTTCTATATGGCGTGTTGTGTACATATATGAGGCTTCCATCGTGATCTTTCTCGATTTGTCTGATCAAAAACAATCGCCTGGTATATTTTTAGCACTCACGAGTAAATCATAGAGTATTTAACTTGATACCAATCTCGATGGACATTTCATTCAAGTGACTGGGACCATTGTCTTCTTGGTTATGTTATTCACCTGCGAGTACCGGCAATTGCGATCTATTTATAACTAGTTTTTATGGCAAAAGCTCTAGAATAACTGTATTGTGTCATTTATAAAACTGGGTAAAATTACTTTTATGGTCGAAGGAATTTCATAACAAAAAACCTCCGGATGTCGACGACTTCACTTACGGGGTTTTCGTCGGTCAATTACGAGGTTTCGTCGATCGATTACGATGTTTCTTCGATCGATTACGAGTTTTCTTCGATCAATTACGAGGTTTCATCGCGATCAATTACAATGTTTCGTCGCAATCACGTTTCATCGGTCGGTTCTATTTGGAAATGTTCATCGGTAGGAATGGATTTTTCTACGGAACGGAAGGTAGGCGGGGGCCAATCATTTTTCCGCCGAGTCATCCAAATAACTAACATTCAACGGGACGTGCATGAATAATGGTCCATTGTTTTAGTTCCTCGTGCACCTTGGGACAATCCAAGCACAGTTAACTAATTAACGTGTAGGTGTAAAAAGAACCTCAGAACTTCAGTTATTGACGTTTCTTGCTATGATTATTTTTAAAGTGAAAACTTTTGAGCGCGTTAAGCGATTTTAGATAGGGGGTAAACTTATGGTTTCGCGTTACCATCACGCGTGACCATCACGCGCTACCAACATGCTCTAATTCTAACTGGTGAAAAAAAAGCCAATAAAACATGAATGAATGCTAACTCTCTATCTTGGAACTCCGATTTGATTTGTTTTGTTGATCAAGCACAGCACGATGGAAAAGTACAACACGAATGCAGAATTATATAATTAAATTCAATTAAAATACAACAGCTTCAATGTGTTAGGTGATGCGTTTAAAAAACTTACAATGCAAATGAGCTTTTAATAGGAATTTAATTGCATAACGATAACGTGTTATTAAAATGGTAGTCGAGCTACTGACACTGACAGAACGATTTGCCATAACGAAATTAGAACGATCACTCTCAACGGAAACGACCAGAGGAAGACGCAGAAACAGGCAACACTGGGCAACACAAAATAAATTACTTATTTTGTGACGGGCAACGTCCTGGCAATGAAATCCTCAGACAAGGGAAAAATCAGAGCGTTATTGATCGAAGCTTTCTACCTCGTATAACAGCTGACTAGCGGCCAAACATCCAAACATCTGCCAGTGCATTCAAACTAGCGTCGCAATGCGCCTTTTCAAAGCTAACTTTGCGTAATTCTAAACCGCATTTCTACCGAGTGAATTGATGAGTCAGAATTGGCACTATGATGGATTGATGAGTCCGACCCCGCCCATCTTCGACTGGTTTACAAGATTTCCCTTTTTAAAATTCAATTTGCCCAACGTGCGTTTAGGGTATCGAGTTTCGTTGATCGTGTGGTGATGCGGCCAACGGTGTTGGTAAAGGCACGCGAATTCGGCATCTACCCACATATTGGTCGACTTCAACCGGATGACCTTCGAAGGAATGACCGTTAAAGGGACCGAATGACGAGGAATGAGGTAGCACTTCGCATACCTGCCCGCTTAGCTCTTGTCGACCACGATATACTAAGACTTTCCCATAAGAAATATCAACGCTTAGTCAGCTAACACAATGAATGACTGTCTCTGTTTCAGAGGATAAGAATTAATACAGAGTATGGACTTTGATTTTCATTTGAGGAATGCGCTTGTAAAAAAATTAATTAAAACTTTGATTTCATGTACAGATTAGTAGTTGACAAGTTAGATATGGATTTATTTCATTCGGAAATGCAGTGGGTAAACTGGAAGATCCAGTTTCACTAATTTCTTTATTTTTTTTATATGTGGAGCATTCGCTTCAGGGGATTTGACTACAGGCGCCGTCTAAGGTCTAAGTGTATGATAAATCGATAATTATCGAACGACTTATAAGGAAAACTCCAAACGAAATAAAATGTAGATAAAAACAGAGCGAACAGTCGATTTCCCCAAATCAAATCAAATACAGTTAGACAGTTAACAATAATTTCATGTCGTTTAATGGGATACTGTGCCTGAATGTAATTTTTTCATGAATAATTCAAACCTTCTATCCGCTCGTAACCGAGAGTAATTTATGTTAAAATATACCGTTTGCAAAAGCATGACCAGAAAACTACATCAGTTATTACTGTTTAAACTGCAACTAAATTGAAAAGCCATAAAACCATCCCAATGTCCACTAGACAGGTACGAAATTGGAGCAAAATAACCGAACGAATGAAAGCAGCACTAACCAGAAATAAATCGTCTTTACCCAACGTTAGAAGTTTACCCAAAGTTAGAAGTAACTCTTCTGAAGTCAACATTACAAATCAGTCTCTGGTTAAAAATAACTCTTCTTGAACCAACGTTAGAAATTAGTCTCTGGTTAGAAATTACACTTCTTGAGTCAACATTAGAAAATAATTCCTCTCGAGTCAACGTTAGAAGTAACTCTTCTTCAGTCAACGTTGGAAATAACTCTTTGGTTAGAAATAACTCATCTCGAGTCAACGTTAGAAAATAACTCTTCTCGAGTCAACGTTAGAAAATAACTCCTCTCGAGTCAACGTTAGAAATAAAAGTAACTCTTCTTCAGTCAACGTTAGAAATAACTCTTTGGTTAGAAATAACTCATCTCGAGTCAACGTTAGAAAATAACTCTTCTCGAGTCAACGTTAGAAGTAACTCTTCTTCAGTCAACGTTAGAAATTAGTCTCTGGTTAGAAATACACTCTTCTTGAGTCAACGCTAGAAATTACTCTCTGGTCAGAAATAACTCTTCTTGAGTCAACGTCAGAAATTACTCTTCTCGAGTCAACGTTAGAAGTAACTCTTCTTCAGTCAACGTTAGAAACAACTCGTCTTTACCAACCTCGATTGAATCACATCCCATTAATTTACTTGTAAGTTTTGAATCCTAGGGGCAATAACCATATCTATCTAACAAGAGTCCACGAGGGCGCCCATAAACCTGTCACTCTTTAATCACAACCTGCTATAGAGGATCCCACATAAATAAATACTTAAAGAAGCGTCTGGAGAGAAGAAAGGATTCAATTTAGATTCATCTACAATTATCAGTTCAACGAGTCATCACATGTAACGATCTATATACAGTATCAGCCGGTTTATCAGCTCGGCTTTGTTGGCAAATGAGAGGGAACGGACTGGTCCTTGGTTATCTTCAAAAATTGAAATCCAAAACTTGTCCCCTGAAACCAAGAAAGATAAAAAAAGAAAGCAAACTTTATTGTGTTTTTTAATCTCTCTTGGTTCCAGCGGACAAGTTTTGTATTTCAATTTTTAAATGAGGGGGACGAAAGAGGAGGAAGAAAAAGAGGAAGAAGTGTAAGAAGAGGAGGAAGAAGAGGAAGAAGAATAAAAGGAAGAAGAATATGAGAAAGAAGAAGAAGAGGAAGAAGCAGAAGAGGAAAAGGAGAAGAAGAGGAATAAGAAGAAGAAGGGGAAGAAGGAGAAGAAGAGGAATAGGAAGAAGAAGGGGAAGAAGAAGAGAAAGAAAAAGAGGAAGAAAAAGAAGAAGAAGAGTAGGAAGAAGAGGAAGAAGAAGAGGAAGAAGAAGAAGAAGAGAAAGAAGAAGAAGAACAGGAAGAAGGATAAGAAGAGGAAGAAGAAGAGGAAAAAGAAAGGGAAGAAGAGGAAAAGAAGATGAAGAAGAGGAAAAAGATGAGGAAGAAGAAAAGGAGAAGAAGAAGAAGGAGACGAAAAAGAAGAGAAGAGAGAAGAAGAGAAGAGGAGAAAAAGAAAGAAGGAAGAAGCAGAAGAGGAAGAGAAGAAGAAGAGAGAGAGGAAAGAAGAAAGAAGAAAGAAGAGAAAGAGAAGAGAGAAAGAAAAGAAGAAGAAGGAAGAAGAGAGAGAAAGGAGAGAAGGAGAAGAAAAAAGGGGAGAGGAAGAAAGAAGAAAGAAGAGAAAGAAGAGAGAGAAAAGAGAGAAGAGAGAAGAAGAGGAGAGAAAGAAAGAGAAAAAGAAGAAGGAAAGAGAAGAAAGGAAAAGAAGAAGAAAGAAGAAGAGAAAGAGAAGAGAAGAGAAAAAGAAGAGAAGAGAAAGTAGAGAAGAAAAAGAAGAAAAGAAGAAAGAGAAAAAAAGAGAAGAAGAAGAAGAGAAGAAAGAGGAAAGGAAGAAAAGAGAGAGGAGAGAAAAAGAGAAGGAAAGAAGAAGGAAGAGGAAGAAGAAAAAGAAGAGAGGAAGAAGAAGAAGAGAGAAAAGAAGAAAAAGAGAAAGAGAGAGAGAAAAGAAGAAAAAGAAAGAAAGAAAGAGAAAAGAGAAGAGAAGAAGAGAGAAGAGAGAGAGAAAGAGAAGAGAAAAGAGGAGAAGAAGAGAGAGAAGAAGAGAAAAAGGGAAGAAGAAAAGAAGAGAAGAAAAAGAAGGAAGAGAAAAAGAGAGAAGAGAAAGGAGAAGAAAAAAAGAGAAGAAGAAGAAAGAAAGAGAAAGAGAGAAAAGAAGGAAAGAAGAAAAGAAGAAAAGAGAAAAAGAGGAAAAGAGAGAAGAAGAGGAAAAGAGAAAAGGAAAGAAGAAGAAAGAAAAGGAAGAAGAAGAAAAAAGAAGAAAGAAGGAAAAAAGAAAGAAGAGGGGGAGAAGAAAGAAGAAGAAGAAAAGAAAAGAAGGAGAAGAGAGAAAGAAGAGGAAGAAGAAGAAAAGAAGAGAAGGAGAAGAAAAGAGGAAGAAGAGAAGAAAAGAAAGAAAGAAGAAGAAGAAAGGGAAGAAGAGAAGAAAAAAAAAAGAAGGAAGAAGAGAGAGGAAAAAGAAGAAAGAAAAAAAGAGAAAAAGGGAAAGAGAGAAGAGAAGGAAGAAGGAAAAAAAAAAAAAAAAAAAAAAAAAAAAAAAAAAAAAAAAAAAAAAAAGAGAAGAAAGAAAGAGAGAAGAAGAAGAGAAGAAGAAGAAGAGGAAGAGAAGAGAGAAAGAAAGAAGAAGAGAAAGGAAGAAGAGAAAGAGAAGAGAGAGAAGAAGAGAGAAAAGAAAAGAAAGAAGAGAGGAAGAGAGAGAGAGAAGAAGAAGGAGAGAAGAGAGAAGAAAGGAAAAGAAGAAGAAGAGAAGAAAGAGGAGAAGAAGAAAGGAGAAGAAAGAAGAGAAAAGAGAAGAAGAAGAGAGAAAGAAGAAGAAGAAGAAAGAAAGAAGAAAAGAGAGAGAGGAAGAAAAGAGAAGAGAAAGAGAAAAGAAAGAAAAAGAGAAAAAAGGAAGAAGAAAGAAGAGAAAAGAAAGAGAAAAAAAGAGGAGAAAAAAAGAAGAAGAGAGGGAAGGAAAAGAAGAAAAAGAAGAAAGAGAAGAGAGAAGGAGAAGAAAGAGAAAAGAGAAGAGAGGAAGAAAGGAAGAGGAAAAGAAAAGAGGAAGAGAGAAAAAGAGAGAAGAAGAGAAGAAAGAAGAAGAAGAAGAAAAAAGAAAAAAAGAAAGAAGAGGAAGAAAGAAAAAAAGAAGAAGAAAGAAAGAAGAGAAAAGAAAGAAAGAAGAAGAAGAAAGAGAGAAAAGAGAGAAAGAAAGAGAGAAAGAGAAAGGAAGAGGAAAAGAGGAGAGAGAAGAAAGGAGAAAAAGAGAAAAGGAGAGAAAGAAAGGAAAAGAGAAGAAAGGAAAGAAGAGAGAAGAAGAGAGAAAAGAGAAGAAAGAAGAAAGAAGAAAGAAGAGAAAAAAGGGAAAAAGAAGAAAGAGAAGAAAAAGAAGGAAAGAAGAAGAAGAAAGAGAAAAGAAGAAGAGAGAGAAGAGAAGAAGAAGATTTTGCAAATATCTTTCAAACGGTGAATATTACCGAAAAAACGTTATAATATAATTTGTAGACCTTTACAATTCTCTACAAAAAGGTATCTATAGTTTTTTCTGTATGAGTGATAATTCGTGAGATATCGGGATTTTAAAAGTTGAAGAAGCGAATATCGCGTCGTAAACCTCCCTTGTCCGGGATAATCTCGGAAACGGCCAAACTGATCTTGGTGAAATTTTCAGTAAAATGTGGAGCACTTTCTCGGGCACATTATAGGTTAATTTATCCGGTCGATTTCAACTGCACTAACAATTTTATTTTGTGATTAAATGCCATAAAAGTCAGTTTTTTGCAAATATCTTCTAAACGGTAAATATTACCGAAAAAACGTTTATTATATAATTTGTAGATCTTACAATTCTCTACAAAAAAGGTATCTACAGTTTTTTCTGTACGAGTGATAATTCGTGAGATATCGGGATTTTAAAAGTTGAAGAAGCGAATATCGCGTCGTAAACCTCACTTGTCCGGGATAATCTCGAAAACGACCAAACTGACCTTGGTGAAATTTTCACTAAAATGTGAAGCACTTTCTAGGGCACATTATAGGCTAATTTATCCGGTCGAATTCAACCCCGCGAACAATTTTATTTTGTGATTAAATGCCATAAAAGTCAGTTTTTTGCAAATATCTTCTAAACGGTGAATATTACGGAAAAAACGTTTATTATATAATCTGTAGATCTTACAATTCTCTACAAAAAAGGTATCTATAGTTTTTTCCGTACGAGTAATAATTCGTGCGATATCGGGCTTTTAAAAGTTGAAGAAGCGAATATCGCGTCGTAGACCTCCTTTGTCCGGGATAATCTCGGAAACGGCCAAACTGATCTTGGTGAAATTTTTACTAAAATGTGAAGCACTTTCTCGGGCACATTATAGGCTAATTTATCCGGTCGAATTCAAACGCGCGAACAATTTTATTTTGCGATTAAATGCCATAAAAGTCACTATTTCGCAAATATCTTTCAAACGGTGAATATTACCGAAAAAACGTTAATAATATAATTTGTAGACCTTTCAATTCTCTACAAAAAAGGTATCTATAGTTTTTTCTGTATGAGTGATAATTCGTGAGATATCGGGATTTTAAAAGTTGAAGAAGCGAATATCGCGTCGTAAACCTCCCTTGTCCGGGATAATCTCGGAAACGGCCAAACTGATCTTGGTGTAATTTTCACTAAAAGGTGGAGCACTTTCTCGGGCACATTATAGGCTAATTTATCCGGTCGAATTCAACTGCGGGAACAATTTTATTTTATGATTAAATGCCATAAAAGTCATTTTTTCGCAAATATCTTCCAACCGGCGAATATTACCGAAAAAACGTTTATTATATGATTTGTAGATCTTACAATTCTCTACAAAAAAGGTATCTATAGTTTTTTCTGTACGAGTGATAATTCGTGAGATATCGGGATTTTAAAAGTTGAAGAAGCGAATATCGCGTCGTAAACCTCACTTGTCCGGGATAATCTCGAAAACGACCAAACTGACCTTGGTGAAATTTTCACTAAAATGTGAAGCACTTTCTAGGGCACATTATAGGCTAATTTATCTGGTCGAATTCAACCCCGCGAACAATTTTATTTTGTGATTAAATGCCATAAAAGTCAGTTTTTTGCAAATATCTTCTAAACGGTGAATATTACGGAAAAAACGTTTATTATATAATCTGTAGATCTTACAATTCTCTACAAAAAAGGTATCTATAGTTTTTTCCTGTACGAGTGATAATTCGTGAGATATCGGGATTTTAAAAGTTGAAGAAGCGAATATCGCGTCGTAGACCTCCTTGTCCGGGATAATCTCGGAAACGGCCAAACTGATCTTGGTGAAATTTTCACTAAAATGTGAAGCACTTTCTCGGGCACATTATAGGCTAATTTATCTGGTCGAATTCAAACGCGCGAACAATTTATTTTGTGATTAAATGCCATAAAAGTCACTTTTTCGCAAATATCCTTCAAATGGTTAATATTATCGAAAAAACGTTCATTATATAATTTGTAGATCTTACAATTCTCTACAAAAAAGGTATCTATAGTTTTTTCTGTACGAGTGATAATTCGTGAGATATCGGGATTTTAAAAGTTGAAGAAGCGAATATCGCGTCGTAAACCTCCCTTGTCCGGGATAATCTCGGAAACGGCCAAACTGATCTTGGTGTAATTTTCACTAAAATGTGGAGCACTTTCTCGGGCACATTATAGGCTAATTTATCCGGTCGAATTCAACTGCGCGAACAATTTTATTTTGTGATTAAATGCCATAAAAGTCAGTTTTTCGCAAATATCTTTCAAACGGTGAATATTACCGAAAAAACGTTTATTATATAATTTGTAGATCTTACAATTCTCTACAAAAAAGGTATCTATAGTTTTTTCTGTACGAGTGATAATTCGTGAGATATCGGGATTTTAAAAGTTGAAGAAGCGAATATCGCGTCGTAAACCTCCCTTGTCCGGGATAATCTCGGAAACGGCCAAACTGATCTTGGTGAAATTTTCACTAAAATGTAGAGCACTTTCTCGGGCACATTATAGGCTAATTTATCCGGTCGAATTCAACCGCGCGAACAATTTTATTTTGTGATTAAATGCCATAAAAGTCAGTTTTTCGCAAATATCTTCAAACGGTGAATATTAGCGAAAAAACGTTTATTATATAATTTGTAGATCTTACAATTCTCTACAAAAAAGGTATCTATAGTTTTTTCTGTACGAGTGATAATTCGTGAGATATCGGGATTTTAAAAGTTGAAGAAGCGAATATCGCGTCGTAAACCTCTTTTGACCGGGATAATCTCGGAAACGGCCAAACTGATCTTGGTGTAATTTTCACTAAAATGTGGAGCACTTTCTCGGGCACATTATAGGCTAATTTATCCGGTTGAATTCAACTGCACGAACAATTTTATTTTGTGATTAAATGCCATAAAATTCAGTTTTTCGCAAATATCTTTCAAACGGTGAATATTACTGAAAAAACGTTTATTATATAATCTGTAGATCCTACGATTCTCTACAAAAAAGGTATCTATAGTTTTTTCTGTACGAGTGATAATTCGTGAGATATCGGGATTTTCAAAGTGAAGAAGCGAATATCGCGTCGTAGACCTCCCTTGTCCGGGATAATCTCGGAAACGGCCAAACTGATCTTGGTGAAATTTTCACTAAAATGTAGCGCACTTTCTCGGCCACATTATAGGCTAATTTATCCGGTCGAATTCAACCGCGCGAACAATTTTATTTTGTGATTAAATGCCATAAAAGTCAGTTTTTCGCAAATATCTTTCAAACGGTGAATATTAGCGAAAAAACGTTAATTATATAATTTGTAGACCTTACAATTCTCTACAAAAAAGGTATCTATAGTTTTTTCTGTACGAGTGATAATTCGTGAGATATCGGGATTTTAAAAGTTGAAGAAGCGAATATCGCGTCGTAAACCTCCTTGTCCGGGATAATCTCGGAAACGGCCAAACTGATCTTGGTGAAATTTTCACTAAAATGTAGAGCACTTTCTCGGGCACATTATAGGCTAATTTATCCGGTCGAATTCAACTGCGCGAACAATTTTATTTTGTGATTAAATGCCATAAAAGTCAGTTTTTCGCAAATATCTTTCAAACGGTGAATATTACCGAAAAAACGTTTATTATATAATTTGTAGATCTTACAATTCTCTACAAAAAAGGTATCTATAGTTTTTTCTGTACGAGTGATAATTCGTGAGATATCGAGATTTTAAAGGTGAAGAAGCGAATATCGCGTCGTAGACCTCCTTTGTCCGGGATAATCTCGAAAACGGCCAAACTGATCTTGGTGAAATTTTCACTAAAATGTAGAGCACTTTCTCGGGCACACTATAGGCTAATTTGTCCGGTCGAATTCAACCCCACGAACAATTTTATTTTGTGATTAAATGCCATAAAAGTCACTATTTCGCAAATATCTTTCAAACGGTGAATATTACCGAAAAAACGTTAATGATATAATTTGTAGATCTTTTAATTCTCTACAAAAAAGGTATCTATCATTTTTTCTGTACGAGTGATAATTCGTGAGATATCGGGATTTTAAAAGTTGAAAAAGCGAATATTGCCTCGTAAACCTGTCTTGTCCGGGATAATCTCGGAAACGGCCAAACTGATCTTGGTGAAATTTTCACTGAAATGTAGAGCACTTTCTCGGGCACATTATAGGCTAATTTATCCGGTCGAATTCAACCGCGCAAACAATTTTTTTTTGTGATTAAATGCCATAAAAGTCTGCTTTTTGCAAATATCTTCTAAACGGTGAATATTACCGAAAAACCGTTTATTATATAATTTGTAGACCTTACAATTCTCTACAAAAAAGGTATCTATAGTTTTTTCTGTACGAGTGATAATTCGAGAGATATCGAGATTTTAAAAGTGAAGAAGCGAATATCGCGTCGTATACCTCCCTTGTCCGGGATAATCTCGGAAACGGCCAAACTGATCTTGGTGAAATTTTCACTAAAATGTAGCGCACTTTCTCCGGTACATTATAGGCTAATTTATCCGGTCGAATTCAACCGCGCGAACAATTTTATTTTGTGATTAAATGCCATAAAAGTCAGTTTTTCGCAAATATCTTTCAAACTGTGAATATTACCGAAAAAACGTTAATAATATAATTTGTAGATCTTTCAATTCTCTACAAAAAAGGTATCTATCATTTTTTCTGTACGAGTGATAATTCGTGAGATATCGGGATTTTAAAAGTTAAAGAAGCGAATATCGCGTCGTAAACCTCCCTTGTCCGGGATAATCTCGGAAACGGTCAAACTGATCTTGGTGTAATTTTCACTAAAATGCAGAGCACTTTCTCGGGCACATTATAGGCTAATTTATTCGGTCGAATTTAACTGCGCTAACAATTTTATTTTGTGATTAAATGCCATAAAAGTCAGTTTTTCGCAAATATCTTTCAAACGGTGAATATTACCGAAAAAACGTTAATGACATAATTTGTAGATCTTTCAGTTCTCTACAAAAAAGGTATCTATAGTTTTTTCTGTACGAGTGATAATTCGTGAGATATCGGGATTTTAAAAGTTGAAGAAGCGAATATCGCTAAAAATTATGTATTCATTTTTATATGAAGAAAAATTGTTTCGTTTCTGAATCATACAATTATTACGTAACGTGCGTTCATGTTATTATAATGACCACACGCACTGTGCCATAAAAGAAACATCAAACCATAAATATTAGTTAAGCCGGTTTATAATCAATCAAGATTTGTATCAGGATGCATGCAAGACCAAATTCGGTCAAATAAATTAGAAACAGTTCATAATTAATAGAATTTTCATCGAGTGGGAGAGTTATCAGGATAAAATCACCAAGAAAAAAAGTATACAATTCCATTGACCCCGTGGCCACAATTTCTGAACATAAACGTGAAAATTTTAAAAAACGTCATTTTAATACATAGATGGGCTGAGTTATTTATTAGATTCAGAGTTTGGGATCCAGAGACCGTTGGGTTCGATCTTGTTAGATCTCTTTCGATCTTATTAGATCTCGTCACTCTGGAATAGCCAACCTAAATCCGACCACCATTGTCGACGGTTATAGCAGTTATTTGAACTT
The DNA here is from genome assembly GCA_028583605.1 of Dastarcus helophoroides. NCBI lineage: Eukaryota > Metazoa > Arthropoda > Insecta > Coleoptera > Bothrideridae > Dastarcus > Dastarcus helophoroides. The sequence continues at coordinate 22,305,385 of CM053335.1, read as the reverse complement.
TATACAAGTTCACAAACTCCTACAAAACGCCATCTATCGGGCCACGAGAAAAACATCTTTTGTCCAATTAATTGGTTTTAACAAAATATCGCTTTTCTTAAGAAATGTTGGAGGGAAAACCATAACTGGAGGGAAACCATAACGTGATGTGACTAGCAGTCCAGTTATTTTTCTAATAACAGGAAACCCTCGCATTCGCCGTGATTGGCCGTGACTAGTCTCCGATTGTGCCAAAAGCTGACGCCAAAATAAATACCCCGTTGTCCAAACGGTAACGATTCGGGTGACGCTCAGATTTCAAATTTTTTAAATAAAGTAAACGAATCCTTCCATTAGGCCAAAACAATTCCCATAAACGCCAAAAGGGGCACCGACGGCGTACATTTTGCAAAAGCGTTACACGCGGTCGCCATGACAACACCCCAAGCCAAGCCGTCTAGATGTGGACCATAAACTCGCGTGCCTTGGGACCACCACCTTTGCGCTTCTCTCTCTCTCTCTCTCTGTCTTTCTTTGTACGTGTGTACGTTTTCCGCTTTCGCAAATAGATTGAATTCCGTTTAGCGCTCGCTTTAAACTCAAAAAAAAGTAACATCTTGAAATCCGCACAAACTTCAATTAATTACACGCTGCCGCGGGGTTTAATATGAAACGAAACACGTTCTGGTATTTGTACGTAGAAGCGTCTTTGTTGGGGTAAACTTTGAAGTAGCGAGCATCGATGACATTTTGATAAATTTTGGTGGAACGGATTGCTCCTTGGTTATCTTCAAAATTTGAAATACGGGGGAAAAGGGTATTAGATTTGTATTTCAATTTTGATGAATCTTAATTAAATAAAGTTACGCAGTATGATAAGGAAGGCTTCTACGTCCAGAGTCATTACGGGATATATCTTATCCGGGATTGGACCGTGTCAAAGAACTACTAAAAGTGTTTGACGTTTCGCCCACCATCGTAGGGGGCTTACGCAGTCTTTGGGAACTCCTGTCAGAAGTGCAAACTGCTTAAATGTAGCTAAAATTCATCTTTGTGTGGACGGTCGTGTGGTTCAGTGGTTAAAACGGGGAGACATGGTTTCATTGGTCTGATATCGTTGCGGGTTCGAATCCCGCTGTCGTCAAAGCGTTTTTTAATTGTATTATACGTCTTACTCATAGCTACGTAGTATTGTAAACCTTGGAGCACGTCGGTAGTTCAAATTAGCGTGATGGTAACGTGAAAATATAACCTAACCTAAATAGTAAATGCGAAAATGTCTATCCGTCTGTTTAGTGGCGGCTTCACGGCTCAATTACTGAACCGATTTCGATGAAAATTGGTGCAGAGATTCCTTGAAACCCAAGATGAAAGATAGACTTCTCTTCATCACGAAAAAGTTTGATGTGGTCCATTAAAATTAGTCAAAATGAAGTTAATTATAATGAAGTCAATTAAAATAAAATTAATTATGAGTCATAGACTTCTAGATTGAAAAATAAAATGGGGCCAACAATTTTTCGATTTATTTCAGGTGTAATTGTATTCAGAAAATTGGGCAGATTCCACGAATATAACAATATATAGGGTGTTCCAATTAAAAACCAAAAGTTCGTACCAGTTTTAGCGAACGTGACAGCTGTAGGAATGTCATTTGACATTTCATTAATACGTCAAATGTAGTAAGTTTATTTTTCCAAATAAAGAAAAAATAGGGGGTGTACTATGATCCTGTTACACACGATATATGTCCCCCACTTCAATCAATGACAAATCTCGAAGCAAAGAGTAGTATTTCGATCTCTCTTTTAACACTTTCGGCCGTTTTGGAATTAATTGCCTCCGCTCCGATTGTCCCGCAGTCGGAGTTTTAATTAATTGGTTGGGTTCTTAAATTTATTGCCCTTCTGATAACGTATCTTTACGGCATTAGCCTCTAATCTCATTCTAATCGCAGTTCTCTTTCCCTGATATTGTACAAATTTAAATTATCGCATCTGGGGTGCATAACTAGGCCCCAACGAGCCGATAAACTGGTAAAAGCGCATCTTAAGTATTTTTAACTTAGTTTGAAACACTTCAGTTAAGTGAGTGGTAGCGTCGTCGGGGTGAGTCCAACCGTCAATTGAAAAATTGTCAAATTAGGTGACGATCGAAGGTTTTTTTTTAGATAGCATATTAGTTATGTCAATTTTGTTTTCATTCAGAGATGTATCACAAGTTTCCATTTAAGTCAATGTTTCTTAAACTTTCGACGTCTGTGTACCCCTTCCATGACCCTGAGTGTCCCTCGTGTATCCTAAGTAACATATAAATGACGAAGTGTGTTTGTCAGTCGTCTGCTGAACGTATCAACGAATTTGAACAAAACATCATTCTGGAATCTGCACGAACTCTTTGCAAGTTTAGTTAATTCCGTAACTGTGCAAGCTTAGTTAATACCGTTACGTTTATTCAAACAAATGAGTCATCTGAAGCCGCTTAGTCAGAGGCGTCCTTAGAAATTGCGAGGCTCCCGGCGAGTAGATTTTTGCGAGGCCCTTGTCTTTATGGAATTGGTTTTAATGATGATGCTTAAACATTTTCGTTTTTCAACATCGTCGACTGTTAAAAATATCAACATGTAATCAGTTAATCGTTGGTACCTTGAACGAAATTCTAACTTGTTGAACCAATTTGTAATTGATGATCGCGTCTCGAGCGTTCTTTTAAACCGTGTTGCCAGGGTAGTCGAACGAAAAGCTCGTCTTTAAAAGGGTTAAAACCTGTCTTTGTTGGTTAATTAACAAACGCGGCTTATGAGAATTACGGGAACACAAAACCTAATTGTAAATTACGTTAGGTAACCGTCGTCAGCGGTACGAGGTCTAATTGGTAGTATTCGTTGTGAGATTGTGACCGTAACAATATTTTTATTTCATTTTACGTTCACCTTTATGATCGATGTTTCAGAGCTGAAGTTCAGGGACAAGGTTTCCTCGTTCTCGCTTGGCGTTATTTTATTTATGACATCCGATAAGTTAGACAATGTAATCGTAATGGTATGGTGGCTTTTGCTTGCATTCTCACCTTAGAGACGAGGCGACACTGACCCACTAAACTTTAAACCTGGAATATTTCATCTATAGATGACATTTTAATAATTAAAGTCACCCAAAATTTAAAAGAAATAGAAAATAAAGAGGTCTTTCATCCTCAAACTTGTCACTGACGTATCGTACTTTTTATGAATGGGGAAGCTTGGAAATTTCGATTTTTTTTTAATTTGAACTCGCAATTTTAAAAAAAAAAGTGGAAATCTCGAGTTAAGATGTGTTTTCCATCCTTTATTCTTTATCTTCCTCCCTTGGTGATTTTCACTTAGTCACTTCGTCCACGTGATGGTGACGCGTGATGGTCACTCGAAATGTCACCCTCTATCAGAAATTGCTCAACGGCCCTAATTTGCTTTATCAACATGCTCTATTTTAATGCACAGACCAATAGGTAAGAAGATTCGAAGTTTGGAAACCAAATACGATCTTGCTAGATATCGTCAGTTTGGTATATCCAACTCGAATGCTAGCAAATGTTCCGACAAGTACTAAAATATTCACAGACGTCAAGCGTGTGATTCTTAGTAGTACCACCTATTGGTCCATGGAGAAATTATGGTCATGTCCAGGTCTATGCATTAGAATCCTTGTCTTCTGGGAACTTTTCCTAGAGAGCAACTACTTCGCTAGGTGGCAGTGTTTCAACTGTTGGTAGTTCGGCTACCTATGATTCACTCTAGATGCCTGGAGGGCTGCATGAATTTGTAATCTACGTTGCATACAACATGCTCTAATGTCAACAGTAGATTATGTTGGTAACGCATGATGGACACGCGAAACTTCACCCCCAATCAGAAATTGCCTGAACGCGCCTAAATAAATTGAAACACAGAACTTGTCCCCTAAAACCAAGAAAGATTAAAAAACACAACAAAGGTTACTCTAACGCGTTTCGACAGCCAAGCTGTCATCTTCAGAGAGAAACAGTTTCTCTCTGAAGATGACAGCTTGGCTGTCGAAAACGCGTTAGAGCAACCTTTGTTGTGTTTTTTAATCTTTCTTGGTTTTAGGGGACAAGTTCTGTGTTTCAATTTTTGAAGATAACCAAGGACCAATCCGTTCCATCAAAAGCGCCTAAATAAGTATTCACTGCAATAAAAAATGTCACAGATTAACATCTACTTGGCAAAACTTGGCAAATATCGAGTTAAATACGAGCAGGCAATGATACCATTAAACGTTATATCAACAAAACCATGTGGTGTCCATTAAACCGACCTCTATTCCTTTTAAGTGCTCATTAGCACCTACTCATTTACAGTCGTGTCACATTAAAATTAAAATTACCCCACCGAAACGTAAATATTTATAGCGGCGTTTTCGTTTCCATTTTATCTATTAAGCGGTATCTCGACGTGAAATTAGCGTCGTCAAAAAATTATTCGAGTGGATATTCCGACAGGAGCGCCGTCGACCGCGATGTCTATTCGTCCCCCTCTTGTGTTACCTTCCAGCTAGTCCTCCACCTTTTCATCGTCGTATGCCTCATGACTTATTTACCGAAGCAAACACCTTCCACCTAGTCTTCCACCTTTTCATCGTCGTATGCCTCATGACTTATTTACCGGAGCAAACGATATGAATTTTCCGAGTGTACATTTCACCCTCGGCGGGGTTTCCGTCCGCCTTCGCTCCAGATTTCGAATCAATTCGACCAAATTTAGTAGGCGGGCGAATTATTACATTTTCACGTGACACGAGGATTTGCGATCTCGTCGTTATTAAAGTTTGATTGTGAACGAAATTTTCCGTCAAATTGGCAACTAATCTGAGGGGTAATTTTGGTAAATGCTGTAGGAATAATTCGTAGGGTTGACTTTTATTCAGCATAAATTCCAACTTGATTAAGAAAATACTCAATGGCACTCTCAGACTAATCTCTCGAACAAGCTCCTAATTTATTTAAAAAAAAGTAGAAGGTCGAGTTTTTGAGATTTTGAATGTAAACCCTAATGTTCGAACTTTTCTCGAAACTTTGACATTAAAACTTGACCCTTCAAGAAAAAAAAAATTAAATTAAAATTCGTAATTTCGAATTTAATTCTTCATGGTGAACTCTTATCGAATTTAATCACAGCTTGGCTATCGAAACGCGTTGTTGCATCTTTTATTTTCTTGGTTTTAGGGGACGAAATTCGTATATCCATTCGTTACGAATAAGTAATTTTCTTGAACTAGTAACGATCTATTTCTATCTGAAGAGATTTCTCATCGGTAAATGGCGCGAATCATATAACTTTTTTCAAAACATATTTCCAGCTGCAAAAATGACGCAGCTCCCTACAAATTTTCTCTTAAATAAAATATGACGTATTTAATGTGTTGCTTTATCTAATTTTGTATTTTGTTTAGGTATAATTTCTTTATTTTAACTTATTTGCAAGAGTTAACGTCAGTAGACAATCTTAAATGCTATCATTCGTTTCATTTGTTAAGAGTATTATAACGCAATGTAAACAGATGGAATAGAATTTAGAATAGAATTGTATAATTTAGTAAATAAAAAAAGTTTCTAGAAGGATCTGATAAGAGGAAAAGCGGCCGCAATAACGAAACAAATGGCAGATAAGCGTTCCAGAAATTTCGGGAACGATAAGCCTTATCGGCCGAAAAGTTCTAGAAGCCGGGGGGCCAAAACTATAAAAGGCGGTCAGCTTTCCCTCGAGTCAGTCAGTGAGAAGTCAGTGCAATTAGTGGGTTAGCAATTAGTAAATAAGTAGTGAGTTACTGTTTAGTTGAAGTGTGCCGAGCTAATTTGGTAATAAAGTGGTGTAATTCACACGTGGTAATCTATTTGAACCGATAAGCCCGTAACAGTATGGAACTTGAAGGTCGTTTTATTACATGTAAAATTTAATACAAATTTTCACCCCCTCAGAGGCTAAAATTCAAAAAAATTCTTTGTGCTTACTTACGTTATATTAAGAACTTCGGTACAAAATGTTGTGCTTTTAGACCCAGCGATTTATCTGTCAATATTTCCAGTTTTATTATGTATATTTGTTGTTAAATAATAATGGCTTCGTTTTTTTAATATATAGCTATCTATGTATATGTAAGAAAATTTTCTTACGTACTAAATTCTATAATTTACATTTCGTTACAATATATAGTTGTCTGTGGGAGTTGATTGATATTTAATATAAATTATTTTCGTATGGCTTGAAATTTCCACGTGTTAACTGAACGTTTCCATTTACAAGTTACAAGATGGAAATCATTAGCGCCGTCAGGTGGTTATTTTCGTGGCAATCGAACGGTCGCCAAATTTAGTCCCAAGATGAATGATGCGCCTCCAAAGCTTTTAACATGCTTACACAATCGAAAGGCAAATTGGGTGTTTTAAAACCTTATTACATTAATCCGTTATCTAAAACTTGACGCCTTCAAACGAAGCGCCTCTAAGCGCTCGAAAGCGTGAAGCGAACACCGCTTTCCGCATTACGGACAAGTTACCTTATAAATATTTACCAAGGATGCAAACTGATGTACCTTCACATCCGAGTTGTTTGGAAGTTTTTTTTTCATGTAGAATAACCTTTTGTAATAAATTATTAGATTAATGGGAATATTTCGGTCAGACTGGCAGATTACTGTTAATCAGTTTTTTCTATCATTGTCCTATTCACTTTGTTCTTTTTTCCTTGTTTTTACGTTCTTTCCTCTCTTTCATTCTCTTCTCTCTCTTTCTTTTTTTCTTTCTTTGCTCTCTCTCCCTCTCTCTCTTTTATCTCGCTCTCTCTCTCCTCACTCTCTTTCTCTCTTTTTCTCTTCTCTCTCTCTCTCTCTTCTACTTCTCTATCTCTCTCTCATCTCTCTCTCTCTCTCTCTCTTCTCTCTCTCTCTCTCAAATCTTCTCTCATCATCTCTCTTCTCTCTCATCTCTTCTCTCTCTTCTCTTCTCTCTCCTTCTCTCTCTCTTTTCTCTCTCTCTCTTCTCTCACTCACTCTCTCTCTCTCTCATCTTTTCCTTCTCTCTTCTCTTTTCTGTCTTCTTTTCTTTCTCCGCTTCTCTCTTCTCTTCTCTGCTTTCTTCTCTCGTCCCTCTCTCTTCTTTCTTCTCTTTTCTGTTCTCTTCTTTCTCTCTTCTCTTATCTCTTCTCTTATCTCTTTCTTTTCTTCTCTTCTACTTTTCTACTATCTCTCTCTTCTTATCTCTCGTTTCTCTTCTCTCTTCTCTTGTTCTTTTCTCTGTGCTCTTCTCTTCTTATTTACTCATCCTTCTCTTTCTCTTCCCTGCTCTTGTCTCTTCTATTGCTCTGCTTATCTTCTCTTCGTCTGGGCTATCTCTTCATTTTTTCCCTTCTCTCTTTCTCTTTCTCTTCTCTCTTCTTCTCAATCTTCTCTTCTCTCTTCTCTTCTCTTTTCTCTTCCTCTTCTCTTCTCTTTCTCTTCTGCTTATCTCTTCTCTGCTCTCTTCTTTCTTCCCTTCTCTCTTTTCTTGTCGCTTCTCTTCTCTCTTCTCTTCTCTTATCTCTTCTCTGCTCTCTTCTTTTTTCCCTTCTCTCTTTTCTTGTCGCTTCTATGGTCTCTTTCATCTTCTCTCTTCCCTTCTCTCTTCTCGGCCTCTCTGCTCTCTTCCCTTCTCTCTTCTCTCCTCTCTCCCTTCTCTCTTCTCTTCTATCTTCTCTTCTCTCTTCGCTTTCTCTCCCTCTTCTCTTCTCTTTTCTCTTCTCTTATCTCTTCTCTGCTCTCTCTTTCTTCCCTTCTCTCTGTTTCTTGTCGCTTCTCTTCTCTCTTCTCTTCTCTTATCTCTTCTCTGCTCTCTTCTTTCTTCCCTTCTCTCTTTTCTTGTCGCTTCTCTTCTCTCTTCTCTGCTCTCTTCTCTTCTCTCTTCTCTCTTCTCTTCTCTCTTCCCTTCTCTTATCTCTTCTCTCTTCCCTTTTCTCTTCTCTTCTCTCTTCCCTTCTCTCTTCTCTTCTCTCTTCTCTTTTCTCTTCTCTTTTCTCTTCCCTTCTCTTCTGCTTTCTTCTCTGCTCTCTTCTCTTCCCTCTTCCTTCTCTCTTCTCTGCTCTCTTCTCTTTTCTTTTCCCTGCTCTCTTCTCTTTTCTCTTTTCTTTTCTCTCTTCTCTCCTCTCCTTTCTTCTCTTCTCCCTCGCTCTGTCTCTTTCTCTCTTCTCTCTCTCTCTCTCTCATCTCTTCTCTTTCTCTCTCCTTCTTCTTATTCTATTGCTTCTTCCTATTCTTCTTCCTTTTCTTTTTCTTCTTCCTCTTCTTCCCCTTCTTCTTCTTCCTCTTTTTCTTCTTTCTATTTATTTCTTCCTCTTCTTCTTCTCTTCTCTCGCCTCCCCTCCCCTCCCCCCCCTCTTTCTCTCTCTCTATCTCTCTCTCTTCTCTCTCCCCTCTCTCATCTTCCCTTTCTCTTTCTCTCTTTCCTTCTTCTTCTTCTTTTTTCCCCTTCTTCTTCTTCCTCTTCTTCTTCTTCTTCCTCTTCTCTTTTCCCCCTCCTCCCTCTCCCCGCTCTCTCTCTCTCTTTCTCCCCCCTTTCCCTCCTCTCTCTCTCTCTCTCTCTCTCTCTCTCTCTCTCTCTCTCTCTCTCTCTCTCTCTCTCTCTCTCTCTCTCTCTCTCTCTCTCTCTCTCATCTCCATATCTCTCCTTTTTTCTCTGTCCCCTCTTTTCTCCTTTCTTTCTCTTTCTCTCTTTCAAAAACGAAATTTTACAAAAAAATTCAACATTTTTGCTAACAATTTTTACAGATCTCGAAATTTCTCGATAAAAGTCGAAATTAGGTAAAAAATTTTCAGGAAAAAATTAAATTTCTGCGAAAGCAAAAAAATTTCAGAAAAGAATCTTTAAAATTCTAAACAAATCTCTTCTCTCTCTCTCGTCACTCGTCTCTCGTCTCTCGTCTCTCGTCTCTCGTGTCTCGTCTCTCGTCTCTCGTCTCTCGTCTCTCGTCTCTCGTCTCTCGTCTCTCGTCTCTCGTCTCTCGTCTCTCGTCTCTCGTCTCTCGTCTCTCGTCTCTCGTCTCTCGTCTCTCGTCTCTCGTCTCTCGTCTCTCGTCTCTCGTCTCTCGTCTCTCGTCTCTCGTCTCTCTCTCTCTCTCTCTCTCTCTCTCTCTCTCTCTCTCTCTCTCTCTCTCTCTCTCTCTCTCTCTCTCTCTCTCTCTCTCCCTCCATCCCCCCGAAATGACGTAAAAAATTCTAAGATAAAAAAAAGTTGCTTTCAGGAAAAAATCAAATTTTTGCGAAAGCAGAAAAATTTCGAAAAAAAACCGAAATATTCTGCAGAAGCGAAATTTTGGAAAGAAGAATCTTTAAAATTCTGAATAAATTACAAGGAAAAATCGAAATCCCTTTCTTATTATTTTTTTTTTTGGTTAAGTATTTTTTTTTTAATAGAAAAGTCGATTTTTCAAAAAGAAATGGAAATTTGTTTAAAAATGATAACTGAAAGGCCGAGATTTCATAAAGAAGCTTAAATCTTGAGGAAAAAAAGTCCTAATTTTGAGTTCGTAAACGAATTTGTTTTTCAAAATTGGTGAAAAGGCTTGAACATTTTGGAAAATCCAAATTCTACGATAAGATTGACATTTTTAGAAAGAATTTGAAGATAACAAATATAAAAAGTCAATTCGAACATTTTTTTTCAAAGACAAACGTCTGATTTCTAACAGAAGGACGAAATTAATAGACAAAAAATCCAAATTTTGGGTTCGTAAATGATTTTTTCTTAAATTGGAGAAAATTTTCTCCAAATTTTGAATTCGATAACAAATTTTTTTTCAAAATTGGGGAAAAGGCTTGAAAATCTTAGAAAATCAGGAAGGGATTAAAATTTTTCCAAAAACAAATGTCTGATTTCTAACAGAAAGGCGAAATTTATAGAAAAAAAGTCCAAATTTTAAGTTCGTAAACGAATTTTTTTTCAAAATTGAAGAGACCGCTCGAAAATCTTATAAAATTCAGATTTCACGACAAGATTTAAACTTTTAGAGAGAATTTGAAGACGACAAATTTCTTCCAACATTTTTTCAAAGAAAAATGTCTAATTTCTGACAGAAAAGCCAAATTCACAGAAAAAGAGTCCAAATTTTGTGTTCGTAAACGATTTTTTTTTTTAAATTGAAGAGACAGCTTGAAAATCTTGGAGGAAAATGCAGATTTCACGACAAGATTAAAACTTTAAGAAAGAATCTGAAGATGACAAATATAAAAAATTTTGTCGAACATTTTTTTAAAAACAGATGTCTGATTTTTGACAGAAAAGCCAAATTCACAGAAAAAGAGTCCAAATTTTGTGTTCGTGAACGAATTTTTGTTCAAAATTGGAGAGAAGGCTTAAACATTTTGGAAAATCCAAATTTGACGAAAGGATTGGAAATTTTAGAAAGAAATTTGAAGATGACAAGTAAAACAAATTAAAAAAGTTTCTTTGAACACTTTTTCAAAGACAAATGTCTAGTTTCTAACAGAGAGGAGAAATTTATAGAAAAAAGTTCAAATTTTTACAACTTTACATTTGATGAAAAATAAGTGCGATCAATAATTTTTTTAATTTTCAGTTTATTGAAAATTCAACATTCCTGTTAAATAAATTATAGAAATAGCAAAGATTTATCTACAAATTTCGCCTTCCTTTAGAAATCAGACGTTTGTCTTTTAAAAATTTTAGGAATTTAAAACATTTTTTCTTTAAATAATTTGGTTTTTACAGAGGTTTTGATTTTTTTTTAATTATTATTTTTTACGCAATTACGAGTTTCACGAAACGTACTTTATTAAAAAAACTTTATATTTTTTCCTTGAAAATTGGCCCACTGTAAATAAAAGTAGAAAGTCGAAAATCCTTGGCAAAAAAATTAAATAAACGAAAAAAAATCTAAATCAATGTCCAAGTCTGAAAAAGTCGAAATTTAATAAAAAGCGTTTAAAGAAAAATTTAAATGTCTTTAAAAATTTAAGTAGATACCAGTGTTTCGTTCTTATTAGGAGTCGTTGGTGATTGCTCAATAAATTAGAAAAAAAAATGTATACACGACATTTGAATGCGAATTGCACCATATTGCATGTGACTAGGCTTAGCTAAGCCATAAACTCTCGATAGCAATTACAGGACAGGTACACTTTGTTCTTATGCATGCCATCCTTGACCAGACACACGACGATTTATCACAGTCATCGTCTACTCGGTTCTCTATTGAAGGACGCCAGTCACGTAAAATAATTACTAGCCAGCATACAGCCAACGCGTGGGTGTGACTGCATTGCTAATTGACCCCAAGAACTTCATTAATGCATCTGTGGCGAGCGAGTGGAAGAACCTAAGTATAAACACTGTTAAAATACTTAAGGGTGCCACTCGTACTAATGTAATATTACGTCACTTCATTTTTTCGAAAAACTACGAATTCTGTCAGCTTTGACACAACTAGTGACTGACTCCTCACAAATCTGCTCTCCTAATCCAATCAGTAATGCATTCCTGCAGTCGAATGTAAAATTTTTGGAAATATTTTGAAAAGCGATCGTGAAACTACTAAAGAATCACACTTCGAGGTAAACGAGACACACTTTGTAAGCAGGATCACATTTATGGTACTTAAAAAATACTTGAAAGTACTTTATAGTACTTGAAAGTACTTTATAGTACTTGTAAGTAGTGCATAGTACTTGAAAATACTTTATAGTACTTGAAAATACTTTATAGTACTTGAAAGTACTTTATAGTACTTGAAAGTACTTTATAGTACTTGAAAGTACTTTATAGTACTTGAAACTACTTTATAGTACTTGAAACACCTTTATAGTACTTGAAAGTACTTTATAGTACTTGAAAGTACTTTATAGTACTTGAAAGTACTTTATAGTACTTGAAAGTACTTTATAGTACTTGAAAGTACTTTATAATACTTGAAAGTACTTTGTAGTACTTGAAAGTACTTTATAGTACTTTAAAAAATACCAAAAGTACTTTAAAAAATGAAAGTACTTTATAGTACTTGAAAGTACTTTATAGTAATTGAAAGTACTTTATAGTACTTGAAAGTACTTTATAGTACTTAAAGTAAAAGTACTTTATAGTACTTTTATAGTACTTAGAGTAAAAGTACTTTATAGTACTTTTATAGTACTTAAAGTAAAATTACTTTAAAAAATACAAAAAGTACTTTAAAAAATGAAAGTACTTTATAGTACTTGAAAGTACTTTACAGTACTTGAAACTACTTTATAGTACTTGAAACTACTTTATAGTACTTGAAACTACTTTATAGTACTTGAAACTACTTTATAGTACTTGAAACTACTTTATAGTACTTGAAACTATTTTATAGTACTTGAAACTACTTTATAGTACTTGACACAACTTTATAGTACTTGAAACTACTTTATAGTACTTGAAAGTACTTTATAGTACTTGAAACTATTTTATAGTACTTGAAAGTACTTTATAGTACTTGAAACTACTTTATAGTACTTGAAAGTAATTTATAGTACTTGAAACTATTTTATAGTACTTGAAACTACTTTATAGTACTTGAAAGTACTTTATAGTACTTGACACTACTTTATAGTACTTGAAACTACTTTATAGTACTTGAAACTACTTTATAGTACTTGAAAGTACTTTATAGTATTTGAAACTACTTTATAGTACTTGAAAGTACTTTATAGTACTTGAAAGTACTTTATAGTACTTGAAAGTACTTTATAGTATTTATAAGTACTTTATAGTACTTTTATAGTACTTAAAGTAAAAGTACTTTAAAAAATACAAAAAGTACTATAAAAAATACTAAAAAGTACTTTAAAAAATACCAAAAAGTACTTTACAGTACTTAATGTAAAACTATTTTATAATATAGTTTTTTTAGTAGTTCTCTATAATAGTAAACTCGCATCTAGTCAAGTATTAAAAACAAATTGGATATAATAGTTGTTGTTTTTGTTGCAGGCTTCGTCATGGGTACACGCCCAAGCACAGCGTTGTTGATCCTAGCGATATTCATGATGCTGCACGACACCAAGTGCGAAACGCAAGTACATATCTTATCCGAAAATTTGGGGCAAGTGGTGACCTCGAGCACGCTGCAGTGGGTCCACAAGAAGGTGGACGGTTATTCCAAAACCAAACCGTTTCCTAAACATCTGCTCGAGAACGGAGTAGTGGCTGCTTATCAAACCGTCAGAGGTAACTTCATTTTTGAATATAGATCAATTTTTAATCGAAATTTTGACTTTTTCGCTCAGTTTAAAACTGGAATTATTTACGAAAAAAATGTCGAAATATCAAATAGAAATTTCGATTTGATTCGAATTCGCAGAATGTCGAGTTGATTCTTGAAATTTCGAGTTGAAAGGTCGAAAAAAAATCGCACGATTTTAGTGTAAAATATCGAAATTTCGAATAGAGGTCGAAATTTTGAATAGAGATCGAAATTTTAAATAGAGGTCGAAATTTGAATTTTTTCGACGTTTGATATTTCGAAATTTGTAATTTTTTCCACGTTTTTTAAGTTTTTGAATTAAAGACGAAATTTTAGAAAAAGTTCACATCACAGCAAGGGTTAAAAATGCCAATTATTTAGAAAAAAAATGTAAACCATCTTTAGGGGAACGGGGGGAGTTTGGTGGGGGTCCGTGGTACACCGGAAACCTTCAGATGACTTAAAAACTAACAATTAATTGTTTAGATAAATGCAACAAAACTAACTTAATCAGCTTACCCAGTTTTAAAGGGTTCGTGCAGATTGCCGAATGATGTTTTGTTCAAATTCGTCGATACGTTCAACAGACAGACAAACACACTTTTTTCATTTAAATATTAATTGGAATGCCAGTTTCTTAATAAGGGGTAACCAACGTCACGAACAATTATAGAAAGGGTACGTACACAGATGTCTAAAGTTTGGGAAACACTGATCTACATCTTCGGCAGTTTGTTTCGAAAAATTAATATCAAAAATGACTCATCGGTGGTTTAAAAATATGTCGACAAAAGTGAACAATAAATACGACGAAAATTAATAATAGAAATGTCAGATTTTTTTTGTTGATTTCGAATGGAAGATTAAAAATATAGTTAATAATAAATTATAAATAATAAAGTTATTTGTTTCCCCATGCCAAAATCTTTAATGTAATTCCAAAATCCTCATTGTTCCAGAAGACAACCTCAACGAAGAAGAAGGCGAGCACATGTCCAGTCAACCGGTCTACGTCTGCAGGGCCCAAGTCAACAGCATCTGGGTACCAGGCCAACTCCGTAGCCAAAAACCCGTATGCGTTGTCTCCCTCTACCAACAAGTCTCCGAATACACCGACTTCGAACTCCTAGTCAACACAGAAAACAGAGCTCGTCTCAGCTGGGTGCGCCGCAACAAATACACATTGAACCCACCGGGGACCGTCGAGGGCGGCGGCGGTGACGAAAAAATCTACGTAGCCAGACGCAGCGTCGAGAGTCACAACCAGGACGGCTCCCTGACGCATCTGGTGGGCAAGTTCAACCCCGAGGACAATTTGGGAGTGTTCACGCTGTTGGATCAGAATAATAAAGAGGAGAAGTTCGAAGATGGGGAGCTGCTGGTGGAAACTGAGCCTATACGGTATGATTTCAAGGGGACGAAGTTCGATAAGATTAAGAGTAGACATGCGAAGAAGAAGTTGGTGCTTGGGGAAGCTTTTCTGAGGAATGCCGAAGATACGGTGCAGAGGGTCGATACCGTGATCAGTTACAATTACTCGTATTTGTTGTTTTGGGGGAAAGGTCACGGTTTATTGACTGGGTTACCGTTTACTGTTCACTTGGTGAATGGGACGAGGATTCCGGGGAAATGGGCGCTAGAAGAGAAAGGGCAAAGGGTTGATACTGTGCAAATTGAGAAGTATTTAGAGCCCGGAACTGGGGTCAATGTTACCGTATTGGGGAATTATACCGAGTCCGATATTCCGTATATAACGACGGTGATGGCGCACTACAAGGATCAAGGTACCATAGAGAGACCCTTGAGGGATAGTTTGCGGAAGAATCATATGACTGGGGTGACCATCGAGTATAGTCCGGTGTTCTTCTTGCATAATAATAGTCATGTGCCTACGACGACGACCACGACGACCACCACTACGACGACTACGACGACTTCGACGACTACGACTCGGATTACGTCGACTTCCACGCAGGAAGCGACCCCGATACCATCGCCGGATTTGGAGGATAAGAAGTATATAACGGATATGGGGCATAACGAGTTAGGAGACGATAAGCATAGTAATCACGTGATGTCGGACGACGGGGACGCCTTGTCGTTGAAGAAGAAGTCGGAGCAAGGTGGGGGGGCCGGCGCGGTTTGCTTTAGCGCGCTGCTTCTCTTCGCTTCGTCGGTGGCCTTGCGGCTCGCATAATTTAACCAGTGATGTGATGTGGGTTGAGTGTGTAAATAGACGGTGTAAATAAACGATGAGAGAGAAATGGTGATATTGATCGTCCACGTGCGAAACCAAGAACAAGGATTAAGAGATTATATTTTGCAAGCAAGATTGTAGGTAGCGTTCGGATATATTTTTGCTATGGTGTTAATTAACATCTCGTCTCTTTCCCAGTATTCTCCTAGTAAACGAACAGAATAAAAGGTACAAAGCTTACTGCGTGGGCTAATGGCGTTGATTGATTTCCGACATTCCGTTTGTCAAGTACAAAATGCATCTTCGATGTTGTTATTAATATTATTATTGAAATAATACCATTAATCCTAAATTAAGAAAAATTGTTCTCTTTAGCAAACTTGAATTCATGTGATAATGTTAATTAAATCAGTAATATAAGCCTCTGCTTACTTGTCTAGCTTAATGTTTGGGCCAAAACGTATAAAACTGGGTTCAATATAATCCCTTAGAAAATTCGTTGCTTTATTCACTTAATAGGACTGGTACTTCCCTAAAAGGGGGGTTAAACCACAAATTCTAATACATGGACACGTTTTTGAAACGTTTTAACCGGTTTAACGTTGTAAACCTCGTGGTTTAACGTATTAGAGCTCGCATGTCAGGCCTTGTTTAACGTGCTAAATTTGGCGGGTTCACTTATTAAATATGGTGCGTTGGCGTGTTAAACCTCATGGTTTAACGTGTTAATCGTCGTTCGTGGTTTAACATCTTCGGCTCGGTGGTTTAATGTGATAGATCTTGAAGTTTAACACGTCAAAACTCGTGTTTTAATACGTGTCTCGTAGTTAAACGTGTTTAACTACCTAGTTAAACTTGTTTAACCACGTAGTGTAACGTCTTTAAGTAGTAGTTTAAGGTGTTAAACGCTGTAACATCTTATAATTTATGAGTCAGGCCTCATTGTTCAACCAGTTAAATCTCGTGGATTAATGTTTAACTTTCGTAGTTAAACGTGTTTAACCACCTAGTTAAACGTGCTTAACCACCTAATTAAATGTGTTTAACCACCTAGTTAAACGTGTTTAACCATCTAGTTAAACGTGTTTAACTACGTAGTTTAACGTCTTTAAGTAGTAGTTTAAGATGTTAAACGCTGTAACATCTTATGATTTATGCGTCAGGCCTCGTAGTTTAAAGGGTTAAATCTCGTGGATTAATTTTTACTTTCGTGGTTTCGTGTTGAACCTCGTGGTTTAAGGTATTAAACTCGTGGTTTAACTCCTTAAATTTCGTGGTTTTACTCATTAAATCTCGTAGTTTAACTCGTCAAATTCCGTGATTTAACTCGTTAAATTCCGTGATTTAACTCGTTAAATTCCGTGATTTAAGTCGCTAAATCCCATGGTTTAACATATTAAATCTCATGGTTTAACATGTTGTGGATAATATGTCCGTAGTTTAACGTTTTAAACCCCATGGCTTAACGTGTTAAACCTAGTGATTGAATGTCATCATAGGGCTTGTAGTTTAACATGTTAAAATTTCCGGTTTAACGTATTAAATCTCGCGATTTAACGCGCTTCAAGGTTTTAAATCACGCGGTTCAACGTTTTAAACTTCGCAGCTTAAGGTATTAAACGTCGCACGTTAAACCTCATCGTATTAAATCTTACGATTTAACGTGTTAAATCTTCTGGTTTAACATACTGGACTGTATGGTTTTACGTGCTTAACTTATTAAAGGATTCAAGGTTTTAAACCACGCGGTTCAACATTTTAAACTTCGCGGCTTAAGGTATTAAACGTCGCACGTTGAACCTCATCGTATTAAATCTTACGGTTTAACGTGTTAAACCTTCTGGTTTAACTACTGACTGTGTGTTGGTGCTAACTTATTAAGTTCAAGTAGTTTAAAGCCACGCCAGTGTTCAACGTTTTAAACTTCGCGGCTTAAGGTATTAAACGTCGCACGTTAAACCTCATCGTATTAAACCTTACGGTTTAACGTGTTAAACCTTCTGGACTGTGTGGTTTTACGTGCTTAACTTATTAAAAGATTTAAACCACGCGGTTCAACGTTTTAAACTTCGCGGCTTAAGGTATTAAACGTCGCTAGTTAAACCTCATCGTATTAAATCTTACGGTTTAACGTGTTAAATCTTCTGGTTTAACATACTGGACTGTGTGGTTTTACGTACTTAACTTATTAAAAGATTCAAGGTTTTAAACCACGCGAGTTCAACGTTTTAAACTTCGCGGCTTAAGGTATTAAACGTCGCACGTTAAACCTCATCGTATTAAATCTTACGTTTAACGTGTTAAACTTTCTGGTTTCTGTCTGGTTTTACGTGCTTAACTTATTAAAAGACCTTATAGTTGAAACCTCGAGGTTGAACGTATTTAATCCTTGTATTATACCTCCTAATTTAACGTTTTCAATGTAGTGGTTTGAACATATTAAACTTGATAGTTTAACATATTCGGGGTCTTACAAGTTCGTTGTTTAATGTGTAAGACCTCGAAGTAACGCGTTTTAGATCCCGTGATTTAACGAGCTCGTGATTTAACCTCTTAAGACTTCAAGGTTTAACTGTTAAACTTCGTTGTGTAAGGTGTTAAACTTCGTGGTTTAAAGTATTAGCCTTCGTGGTTTAACGTGTTAAATTTCATGCTTTAACGTGTTTAACTTCGTTCGTGATTCAATGTGTTAAACTTCGTGGTTTAACCTACTCAATTTCGTGGTTTAACCTACTCAATTTCGTGGTTTAACCTACTCAATTTCGTGGTTTAACCTACTCAATTTCGTGATTTAACCTACTCAATTTCGTGGTTTAACCTACTCAATTTCGAGTTTTAACCTACTCAATTTCGTGGTTTAACCTACTCAATTTCGTGATTTAACCTACTCAATTTCGAGGTTTAACCTACTCAATTTCGTAGTTTAATATGTTAAACCTCGTGGTTAAATGTCATAGACCTTGTAGTTTAACGTCTTATACTTCGTGATTTAACGTATTAAATATCGTAGTTAAACTTGTTAAACATCGTGATTTAATTTATAAATCTCGTGATTAACATTTAAAACATGGGGTTTAACGCATTAAACTTCGCAGTTAAACGTATTACATCTTACGGTTTAACATGTTATACGTCTGCCGGGTGTCCTGGTCGCTCCTCGTCAAACACGGATGTTCGCCCACGTTTAAATTCGTTGAACCAATATCTAACTGTGGTCATAGATGGCGATGTGTCCCCATAAACAGCATCCAACTTTGCTTTTATCTCCTCGAATGTTTTCCCATCCAAAAACAAAAAGCGAATTACCGAACGGTACTGATCTTTTTCCATTTTAGCAAAAATCACGAAACACGTCTGACTCGAATGGCTGCCAAATCGAAACTAACCTATCAATCAGTCTGAAATTCGTATTAGCCTCGTCTGATAGATGGCAGCACACTAACTTCACTCCGGAACGTCCTCTGTCTTCAAACATGGGTACTTAACGAACCGCCCTCGTATCTCCTGGTTTGTTGTATCACATATCGTGGTTCAACGTGCTTAACTTATTAAAATACTCTACAGCTCAAACCTCGTGGTTTAACTCGTTTAAATTTATGTTATGCCTCGTAATTTGGCGTTTTCATGTTGTGGTTTAACGTGTCAAATTTCCTGGTTTAACATATTCGCGGTTTAACAAGTTCGCTGTGTAACGTATAATATCTCGTAGTAATACGTTTTAAACCCCGCGATTTAACATATTCGTGGTTTAATCAGTTAAACTTCGTGGGTTAAACTGTTAAATTTCGTGATTTAACCTGTTAAACTTCGTGGTTTATTTGTTAAACTTCGTGGTTTATTTGTTAAACTTCGTGGTTTAACGTGTGTTTAACTTATCAAAAGACCTTATAACTCAAGTCCTGTAGTTTAACACGTTTAACCTTGTGGTATGCCTCGTAATTTAGCGGTTTCAATGCTGTAGTCAAATTTCCTGATTTAACATGTTCCCGGTTTAACAAGTCTGCTATGTAACATATAATATCTCGTAGTAATACATTTTAAACCCCGTGATTTAACGTGTTCGTGGTTTAATCTGTTAAACTTCGTGGGTTAAACTGTTAAATTTCGTGATTTAACCTGTTAAACTTTGAAGTTTAACCTGTTAAACTTCGTGGTTTATTTGTTAAACTTCGTAGTTTAACCTCTTAAGCTTCGTGGTTTAATGTGTTTAATTTATTAAAAGACTTTATAACTCAAGCCCTGTAGTTTAACACGTTTAACCTTGTGTTATGCCTCGTAACTTAGCGTTTTCAATGTTGTGGTCAATATGCTTAAACCCCGTGATTTAACGTGTTCGTGGTTTAATCTGTTAAACTTCGTGGGTTAAACTGTTAAATTTCGTGATTTAACCTGTTAAACTTCGAAGTTTAACCTGTTAAACTTTGTGGTTTATTTGTTAAACTTCGTGATTTATTTGTTAAACTTCGTGATTGAACCTATTAAACTTCGTGATTTAACATGTTTAACTTATTAAATGACCTTATAACTCAAGCCCTGTAGTTTAACACGTCGAAATTTAGCGTTTTCAATGTTGTGGTCAAATTTCCTAATTTAACATGTTCCCGGTTTAACAAGTTCGCTATGTAACATATAATATCTCGTAGTAATACGTTTTAAACCCCGTGATTTAACGTGTTCGTGGTTTAATCTGTTAAACTACATGGCTTAAACTGTTTCATTTCATGAATTAACCTGTTAAACTTTGAAGTTTAACCTGTTAAACTTCGCGGTTTACTGTGTTAAACTTCGTGGTTTACTTTGTTAAACTTCGTGGTTTACTTTGTTAAACTTCGTGGTTTAACCTATTAAACTTCGTGGTTTACCTATTAAACTACGTGGTTTAACGTGTTTAACTTTGTGTTTAACTTATTAAAATACCTGATAGTTCAAACCCCGTGGTTTAACGCGTTTAACTTTGTGTTAAGCGCCGTAATTTAGCGTTTTCAATGTTGTGGTTTAACGTATCAAATTGGTTCAACATGGTTCAACTTGTTCAACATGTTCACGATTTAACAAGTTCGTTGTGTAACTTGTAATATCTCGTAGTAACACGTTTTAAACTCCGTAATTTAATGTGTTAAACTTCGTGGTTTAACCCGTTAAATTTTGTGGTTTAACCTGTTAACCTTCATGTATTAACCTGTTAACCTTCGTGGATTAACCTGTTAAATTTGGTGGTTTAACTTGTTAAACTTTATGGTTTAACTTGTTAAAATTCGTCGTTTACCGTGTTAAACTTCATGGTTTAGCGTGTTTAACTTATTAAAAGATTTTATAGCTCAAACCCGGTGGTTTAACGCGATTATGCCTCGTAATTTAGGGCTTTCAATGTTGCAGTTTAACGTGTTAAAACTTCCTGGTTTAACATGAACGCGGTTTAACAAGTTCGTTGTGTTAACGTGTTTAATACGCTAAACACCTTTTAAACCCCGTGATTTAACATGTTCGTGGTTTAACTTGTTAAATTTCGTAGTTTAACGTGTTAAATTTCGTGGTTTAACCTGCTAAACCTCGTGGTTTAATCTGTTAAATTTCGTGGTTTAACCTGTTAAATTACGTGGTTTAACCTACTAAACTTCCTGGTTTACCTTGTTAAACTTCCTGGTTTACCTTCGTGATTTAACTTATTAAAATAGTTCACACCTCCGAGGTTTAGCGCGTTTAACCTTGTGTTATGCCTTGTAATTTATCGTTTTCAATGTTGTGGTTTAACAAGTTCGTTGTTTAACGTATAATATCTCGTTTTAAACCTCGTGATTTAACGTATTCGCGGTTTAACCTGTTAAACTCCGTAGTTTCGCGTGTTAAATTTCGTGGTTTAACCTATTAATTTTCGTGCTTTAACCTGTTAAGCTTCGTGGTTTAATCCGTTAAATTTCCTGGTTTGTCTTGTTGAACTTCATCGTTTAACGTGTTTAACTTATTAAAAGGCCCTATAGTTGAAACCCTCATGGTTTAACGTGTTTAACCTTGTGTTATGCATCATAATTTAACCTTTTCAATGTTGTGGTTTAACATGTCAAACTTCCTGGTTTAACATGTTCGCGGTTTAACAAGCTTGTTTAACGTGTAATATCTGGCAGTAACACGTTTTAAACGCCGCAATTTAACGTGTTCATGGTTTAACCTGTTAAACTTCGTAGTTTAGTGTGTTAAATTTTGTGGTTTAACCTATTAAATTTTGTTGTTTAACGTGTTAAGCTTCGAAGTTTAACCTATTAATTTTGGTGGTTTAACCTGTTTAACTCCGTGCTTTACCGTGTTAACCTTCGTGGTTTAACGTGTTAAATCTCGTGGTTTAACGTTATAGGTTTGGTGGTTTAACATGTTCGTTGTTTAACTTATTACACAGTGTAGTTTAAATCCCGTGGTTTAATGTGTTAAACCTCGTGGTTTAATGTGTTAAACCTCGTGGTTTAATGTGTTAAACCTCGTAGTTTAATATGCTTAAACCCCGTGATTTAACGTGTTTGTTGTTTAACCTGTTAAATTTCGTGGTTTACCGTAATAAACTTTGAGGACTAACCTGTTAAACTCCGTGGTTTAACGTTATAGCCTTGGTGATTTAACACGTTCGTTATTTAATTTATTACCCCGTGGTTTAATGTGTTACACCTTGTGGTTTAACTTGGGCCTTGTACTTTAACGTGTTAAACCTCGTGATTTAATATGCTTAAACCCCGTAATTTAACATGTTCGTGATTTAACATGTTAAATTTCGTGGTTTAACGTGTTAAACTACGTGGTTTAACGTCTTAAACGACGTCTTTTAATATATTAAACTACGTGGTTTAACGTGTTAAACTACATGGTTTAAGTGTTAAGCTACGTGGTTTAACGTGTTAAACTACGTGGTTTAATGTGTTAAACTACGTGGTTTAACGTGTTAAACTACGTGGTTTAACGTGTTAAATCATTTGGTTTCACCTATTAAACTTCGTGGTTTAATGTGTTAAATCTCGTGATTTAAAGTTATAGGTTTGGTGGCTTAATGTGTTCGTTGTTTAACTTATTAAAGCATGTAGTTTAAACCAAGCGGTTTAATGCCTTAAGCCTTGTGGTTTAACGTCTTAGGCCTCGTAATTCAATGTTAAACTTCGCGGCTTAATGTGTTACATCTCCTGGTTTAATATATTAAAATTCGTAATAGCGTGTTGAATCTAATCGGGTAACGGGTTAAATTTCATGGTTTAAAAGGTTCGTGGTTTAACAAATTCGTTGTTTGAACTGTTAAAGCTCGTAGTAGAACGTTTTAAACCTCTTGGTTCAACGCATTTAACCTCGAACTTTAACGTGTTAACCTCGTACTTTAACGTGTTAAACCTCATGCTTTAATGTGAAAAACCTTATGCTTTAACGTGTTAAACCTCGTGGTTTAACGTGTTAAACCTTTTGCTTTAACGTCATAGTCCTCGTAGTTTAAACTATTAAATTTCATCGTGTTAATCTGATCGTTAACGTAATTAAATCTCGTGATTTAACGTGTTAAACTAGTGGTTTAACATGATCGTTGCTAAACGTGTTGACCTCACAGTATAACGTTTAAAACCTCGGGGTTTAACGTGTCAAACTTAGTGGTTTATTTAACTTATCCCATACCTTGTGATTTAATATGTCAGGGCTCCTAATATCTTAGCTCTTATGATTTATCTTGGGCCCCATGCGCCACGAGCGAGTTAGGTCAGCAAACATATCAGTTTTAATTTGACCAAATTAGGAATTCGACCAATGGTTTCCAACTAACATGAATATTTCTCCCAATTTTTCTTGGTACGTTTTGGCATCTTAGCTTCTAAATATAAACGGTGTTTAAGCAAAACCAAAAAAACACGTAGCCTTAAGATTTCCGTGTTTAAAATTGTAATTAAATTAGGTCACAAATGGCACTACTGCGCCCCTAATCAAGTGAAGTAGGCAGGTGAGCAAAAAAAAACCATACGACGGACTGAACATGTAAAAAGTTATTCATCTAATGTACATTCTCTGTAATTGTAGATATTTTCAAATAAACAGATACGATGATACCATTGATTTTCGTTTTATTTTCTGACGCAATTGCAGGGAAGCGATCCAATTAGAATGGAGTGCGCGTCGATTCCTTAATTATCGTGAGGCACGATAATTAATTATAGAAGCTTATACGGCCGGCGCCTGGTCGTGTCCCAATGGACACACAGACCGATTAATTCTTGCGAAACTTTTCGCAGACGAGAAACTTGAAAAGTGCACGCGGAATATTCAGAGCGAGACCGATCTTCTGTGAAATAGTGTGTCTGACATTTCCGTTTTATAGCAATCCTTTGAACCCCAGATTTGATTGTTAGACATTTTTTAGTCGCTTCGTCCTATCTCTGCGGCCCAATCGGTTGGAGAATTTAAAAGGCTTTTGCTTTACAAAAAGGGGCAGAAACGGTTTTGAAATAATGTTGTTTAGAACAGGGATCATCGCCAAGTTTTCGACCCTTGTGGGAGAAGGTGCGAGAAACTATCCTATCCAGAAAGGCCGGTAGGATCTTAAGAGAGGGACGAGGATACAGCCACTATTCGCCTCGATGAATCGAAAGTGATAAATGAAAATCATCGTGTGGAAGGTTCATTAGCGTCAATAGAGACATAATCCTCATTTTAAATATTTCCAATTTAAATTTTAATATCTAAATTGTCTTGTCGGTATCTTTAGTCATCTGAAGGGACGTAACCTTGGACTGAAATTTAATCAAAATTGTTTTCGACATATTTAAACCCGGGACCGAGTATTCCTCGATTGCTCTCACGTGTATTAATTTGAATTAATTGAAAATTTTAACAAACGTGTGTAATTAATTCCTGTCTTCCTGGCGCGTGCAATTAGGGCACATCATTTTACTACTCTCCATTAGATGCCACGGTTAATGATGATAAAAATACGACGGCAACAATATAAATAATAAAAAAAACCTCCCAATGACGTTAAACTGAAAATTTCGTAACAAAAATTATCATTTCTAAAAAAAAACTGTAATCGAAATTGTAATCGAAATTTGGAACTTTTCCGGGAATTTTTTATCAAATTGGAAATTTACGTTCTGAGTCGTTACCTAAATTTTAGATTTTCAAATTGCTAATACAAGTTTTCCAAAATGTTCGACTTTGCAAAGCTTCGAAAGTTTTTGAAAATTTCTCAATCTTTCTTCAAATTGTAATTTTTTTTTCAATTTTTTTTAAAAACCTCGTCTTTTTTCCAAACTTTGACTTCGTAAAAATTTCGACATTTTAAGAATCTGTTTTGAAAATTTCAGTTTTTGTTTCCTTGGAAATTTATACGCCCACTTTCATGTCTCGAAATATTTGGCTTTTGTTCGAATATTTTTTAAGACTTCAATTCTTTTCCTAATTTCACCTTTTCTTGACTTTTTAAAATTATAACTTTTTTTTTAATTTGCACCACTTTTTGAAAATTGTGGCTGCTATTTTGAAGTTTTAATATTTTACGAATCACATCTCTTGAAAATATCGAAATTATTCAAAGTTTCAACATTAAAAGTTGATGTTACCACCATTTTTTGAAAATTACGTCTTTTTTGTGACAATGTCGATTTCTTTCGAAACTCGACATCTTTTCGAAATTTCGACCTTTTTGAAACTTCGAAATTTTCAAAATTTCGACTATTTTAAAAATGTTGAAATTATACAAAATTTCGACCTTTTTTGAAAACATCAACTTTCAGGTTTTTAAATTACCATCACTTTTGAAAATTACGTCGTTTTTGGGAAAATGTCGATATTTTTCGAATCTCAATATCATTTCAAAATCTCGACTTTTTGAAATTTCCAAATTTTTGAATATTTCGAGTTTTTTCGAAAATTTCGACTTTTTTCGAAAATTTCGACTTTTTTCGAAAATTTCGACTTTTTTAGATAATTTCGACTTTTTTCGAAAATTTCGACTTTTTCGAAAGTTTCGACTTTTTTCGAAAATTTCGACTTTTTTTAGAAAATTTCGACTTTTTTCGAAAATTTCGACTTTTTTCGATAATTACGACTTTTTTCGAAAATTTCGACTTTTTTCGAAAATTTCGACTTTTTTCGAAAATTTCGACCTTTTTCGAAAATTTCGACTTTTTTTAAAAATTCCGACTTCTTTTGAAAATGTCGACTTTTAAAATTACGTTTTTTAAATTACCACCACTTTTCGAAAATTACATCATTTTTGGAAAAATGTCGATGTTTTTGGAAGCTCGATATCTTTTCAAAATTTTGACTATTTTGAAAATGTCGAAATTATTCAAAATTTCGACTTTTTTCGAAAATTTCGACTTTTTTCGAAAATTTCGACTTTTTTAGAAAATTTCGACTTTTTTCAAAAATTCCGACTTTTTTCGAAAATGTCGACTTTTAAAATTACGTTTTTTAAATTATCACCACTTTTCGAAAATTACGTCATTTTTGGGAAAATGTCGATGTTTTTGGAAGCTCGATATCTTTGCAAAATTTTGACTATTTTGAAAATGTCGAAATTATTCAAAATTTCGACTTTTTGAAATTTCGAAATTTTTGAATATTTCGAATTTCTTCAAATTTTCGACTTTTTTCGAAAATTTCGACTTTTTTCGAAAATTTCGACTTTTTTCGAAAATTTCGACTTTTTTCGAAAATTTCGACTTTTTTCAAAAATTTCGACTTTTTTCAAAAATTTCGACTTTTTTCGAAAATTTCGACTTTTTTCGAAAATTTCGACTTTTTTCGAAAATTTCGACTTTTTTCGAAAATTTCGACTTTTTTAGAAAATTTCGACTTTTAAAATTACGTTTTTTAAATTACCCCACCACTTTTCGAAAATTACATCATTTTTGGAAAAGTGTCGATGTTTTTGGAAGCTCGATATCTTTTCAAAATTTTGACTATTTTGAAAATGTCGAAATTATTCAAAATTTCGACTGTTTTTTGAAAACATCAACTTTTAGGTTTTTTAAATTACCACTTCTTTTTGAAAATTACGTCGTTTTTGAGAAAATGTCGATGTTTTTCGAATCTCGATATCTTTTCAAAATTTCGACCTTTTGAAATTTCGAAATTTTTGAATATTTCGAATTTCTTCAAATTTTCGACTTTTTTCGAAAATTTCGACCTTTTTCGAAAATTTCGACTTTTTTCGAAAATTTCGACTTTTTTCGAAAATTTCGACTTTTTTCGAAAATTTCGACTTTTTTCAAAAATTCCGACTTTTTTTGAAAATGTCGACTTTTAAAATTACGTTTTTTAAATTACCATCACTTTTCGAAAATTACGTCATTTTTGGAAAAATGTCGATGTTTTTGGAAGCTCGATATCTTTTCAAAATTTTGACTATTTTGAAAATGTCGAAATTATTCAAAATTTCGACTGTTTTTTGAAAACATCAACTTTTAGGTTTTTTAAATTACCACTTCTTTTTGAAAATTACGTCGTTTTTGAGAAAATGTCGATGTTTTTCGAATCTCGATATCTTTTCAAAATTTCGACTTTTTGAAATTTCGAAATTTTTGAATATTTCGAATTTCTTCAAATTTTCGAGTTTTTTCGAAAATTTCGACTTTTTTCGAAAATTTCGACTTTTTTAGAAAATTTCGACTTTTTTTAAAAATTCCGACTATTTTTGAAAATGTCGATTTTTAAAATTACGTTTTTTAAATTACCACCACTTTTCGAAAATTACATCATTTTTGGAAAAATGTCGATGTTTTTGGAAGCTCGATATCTTTTCAAAATTTTGACTATTTTGAAAATGTCGAAATTATTCAAAATTTTTTTGAAATTTCGAAATTTTTGAATATTTCGAATTTCTTCAAATTTTCGACTTTTTTCGAAAATTTCGATTTTTTTCGAAAATTTCGACTTTTTTCGAAAATTTCGACTTTTTTCGAAAATTTCGACTTTTTTCGAAAATTTCGACTTTTTTCGAAAATTTCGACTGTTTTTGGAAGCTCGATATCTTTTCAAAATTTCGACTTTTTTCGAAAATGTCGACTTTTAAAATTAGGTTTTTTAAATTACCACCACTTTTTGATAATTACGTCATTTTTGGGAAAATGTCGATGTTTTTGGAAGCTCGATATCTTTTCAAAATTTTGACTATTTTGAAAATGTCGAAACTATTCAAAATTTCGACTTTTTTTGAAAATATCAACTTTTAGGTTTTTTAAATTACCACTTCTTTTTGAAAATTACGTCGTTTTTGAGAAAATGTCAATGTTTTTCGAATCTCGATATCTTTTCAAAATTTCGACTTTTTGAAATTTCGACTTTTTTAAAATTTCTTCGTTTTTGGAAAAATGTCGATGTTTTTCGAATCTCGATGTCTTTTCAAAATTTCGACTTTTGGAATTTCGATATTTTTAAATTTTTTTTTGAAAACATCAATTTTCAGGTTTTTTTAATTACCACCACTTTTTGAAACTTATGTCGTTTTTGGGAAAATGTCGATGTTTTTCGAATCTCGATATCTTTCAAAATTTCGACTTTTTTAAAATTTCGTAATTTTCAAAATTTCGACCATTTTAAAAAGTCGAGTTCGAGTTTTTGGAAAACCCAAATTTTTTAAAAACCCTTTGAGAAATATTAAAAAACTTCAAAAAAGACAAAACTTTGAAAAATAGTCGAGATTTTAGAAAATTGAAATTTTTCGAAAAATGGAAATTCTTAATAAGTAATTTAATTTAAAAAAAACCTAATTTTAAAAAAGTAAAGATTTTCATCTAAAATAACTAAATTTTGAAAGTCACGATTTAAAAAAAAATTCGAAAATTTGAAAAATGGAAAATTTCGAAATATTTGAAATTTTCAAAAATTTGAGATTTGAAAAAATTGAAATTGTCAAAGAAGTGGAAAATTTTTAAAAAGTCTTATTAATTTAACTTAAAAAATATGATTTTGAAATAATTTCGAATATATTCGAAATTTCGAAAAAATGTCGAGATTTCGAAAAATTTTAATTTTAAAAAAAATCGAAATTCGAAAAAGTCAAAATTTTCAAAAAGCGAAATCGAAAATTTTAAGAGGTGGCAAAATGTTTTTAAAAAATTCTACGCTTTTTGTTAAATTTTTTAAATTCCAAATTTTCGAAAGAAAGTTTGAGAAATTCACGAATTTATTGGAGCGAAATCTTGAAATTTTCTTTAAAATTGGAGTCTTTAAAAACTTGGTGTTTTCAACAAAAAATTAGAGTTTTGAAAAAACTATTCTTAAATTTAACTTGAAAGTCAAAATTTTCAAAGGACGAAAATTTCAAAAAATGTCGTGATTTGAAGAAAATCCAAATTCGCAACAAAGTGGAAAATTTTAAAAAATAGTACCAAATTAATTTATAAAAATAGTTAATCATCAAATTAATTTTGAAATTTAAGTTTTTAAAAATTGGAAATTTGGAAAAATAATCAACTGTTAAAATATATGAAATATTGAAAAAATGTCGAGATTTGAAATAATCCAACTTCCAAAAAATGTGGAAATTGTGAAATTGTATCAAAGTTTAAGAAAAATAAATAAATTAAAAATAATTGCGACACTTTTCGAAATTTTTTATTAAAGAACGAAGTTTTCAGAAATTTACGAATTTTAGAAAAGTTAAAATTCCTTTTCTTTTTGAAAATTTACATCTTTTTTTTTTAATGTTGAAGAAAAATTTCGACTTTTTCGTAAATTTGACTTTTTTAAAAGTTTCATGTCATTGACATTTTGAAAATCTCCATTTTTTTACAAGATTTCGACTTTTTTTACGAGATTTGACTTTCTGAAAATGAAAAATCTGAATTCCGATGTTTATTGAAAATTTCGATTTTTTTTTGACTCATTCTGAAAATTGCGAAGTTTTCGAAATTTTGATGATAAAAGGTGGAAATTTCAAAAAAAACTTACCAAATAAGTAGAGATTTTTGAAAATTTCCTCATTTCCTAAAATTTGACTTATTTTGAAAATTTCGACACTTCGGTAATTTCGAATTTCGTTTTAATTTGCGATTTTCCTGAAAGTTTCGAATTTTTTGAAATTTTGGGCATACAATTTCGAGCTTTTCAGGAAATTTGACTTTTAAAATATTCAGTTATCTTTGAAATTTTGAATAATTTGAAAATTTCGACTTATTTTCAAAATTTTAACTTCTCGAATCTTGGAATCTATAAAAGGGTGATGCGTGGGATGACCCACACGCTTTCCCTACTACAAGACGACGGGTGCACGGGTGATCTGCACTCGCATCCACTTTGTCGTCCGCTTCAGTATCTCCGTTTTTCGTGTTGAGATACAACAGCGCTTGTATCGCCGTGTGTGGAGCTCGAGGGCTTTCCTTCTAAGGAATGTTACCACATAAATTAAACAATACACCGGGAAAAACGGACGCATAAATCTTCCAATCTCCGATCGTGATTACTACGAGTACAAATCAATTTTTTACATTTCAAATGTTGGGCATTATAGCACTTTATGATTAATAAGTAAAAAGCGTTAGCCCCGAGCCGCCAGTTATATTGTACCGATAAAATTATAGACATATCCTGTAATAAAACCAGCTAGAAATGCAAAGCAGCTGCTGAAGAGGTGCAATCAACATTTTTTTTCTATTGAAATAGGTTAAACTAGAATCTGATTGTCTTCAATTAATAAATGTAGCTGGATCGAGAAAGCGCACATTAGGTGAATAAGCCGGAAAATTCATTGAAACTAATTTCGAGCTGAAGTCAACATTTTACGAGCTGTATAATGGTTTAATTAAATTCTAAAATAGAAAACGGTAATTAACAGAATCTGCTGATAAATAGACGAAAGCATTCAATTAAACGTGAAGAGGTGTTGGCACAACAAATTGCTTTCGCGTTATTCGCATTTTTACATGGTCACGAGCTTTACCGTAAAAACGTTAAATATCCACAATCCGCGAGATAGAGATCAGTTTTATTACTGGCTACAGTGAATTGTAGTTGCAATGAACCGTTGAGATTATACGGTCATATGAGATATGTGTTTTCTGGGATTTACAAACATTTCTTTTTCCAAATTGTAGAGAAAATTTCATGGGAAAATAATGGCAATACTGATGAACCACCAAATGTCCAACTTTTTAACATAACATAATTTTGCCTGTGGACCTCCAAGAGAACATTTCTGAATTTTAGAGGTTTTTCATGACCAAACAATTGAAATACTGATGAACTAGTAAATGCCCAACATTTTAACTCAGAATTTGATCAGGAGCCTCCATGAAAATATTTGCGATTTTTAGAGATGATTTCATGGGATAATAATTCCAATACCGATGAACCACCAAATGTCGAGCTTTTTAAGGAAATATTATTTTCTCTATTGACCTCCAAGAGTACATTTGCGAATTTTAGAGAAGATTTCATGGGAAAACAACTCCAATACTGATGAACCACCAAATACCCAACTTTTTAACATCATATTATTTTGCCTTTTAACCACCAAGAGCGCATTTGTGAATTTTAGATGATTTTTCTTGGCCAAACAATGAAAATACTGATGAACTACTAGATACTTAACGTTTTAGCTCAAAATTATTTCGATGGAGGTTCCCCATGAGAATCTTTGCCAATTTTAGAGATTTTATGGTAACACAACCACCAAATGAACCACCAAACACCAATTTTTGATGTAATATGGTTTTACTTGCGAACCGGCAAGAAGAGAATATTTCGTGGCAAAACAATTGACATACTGATGAACTACCAAATGACCAAAGTTTTAGCTCAAAATTATTTTGATCAGGATCCTCCATGACAACATTTGCGAATTTTAGAGAAGATTTCATGGGAAAACAATTGCAATACTGATGAACCACCAAATATCCAACTTTTTAACATTAGTATTATTTTGCCTTTTAACCACCAAGAGCGCATTTGTGAATTTTAGAGGATTTTTCTTGGCCAAACAATGGAAATACTGATGAACTACTAGATACTTAACGTTTTAGCTCAAAATTATTTCGATCGAGGTCCCCCATGAGAACTTTTGCCAATTTTAGACATTTGATGCGACAACAACTGCCAAATGAACCACCAAATGCCAATTTTTGACATAACATGATTTTGGTTCCGAACCGCCAAGAAGAGAATATTTCGTGGCAAAACAATTGACATACTGATGAACTATCAAATGTCCAAAGTTTAAGCCCAAAATTATTTTGATCAGGATCCTCCATGACAACATTTGCGAATTTTAGAGAAGATTTCATGGGAAAACAATTGCAATACTGATGAACCACCAAATACCAACTTTTTAACATCATATTATTTTGCCTTTTAACCACCAAGAGCGCATTTGTGAATTTTAGAGGATTTTTCTTGGCCAAACAATGGAAATACTGATGAACTACTAGATAGTCAACGTTTTAGCTCAAAATTATTTCGATCGAGGTCCCCCATGAGAACTTTTGCCAATTTTAGACATTTGATGCGACAACAACTGCCAAATGAACCACCAAATGCCAATTTTTGACATAACATGATTTTGGTTCCGAACCGCCAAGAAGAGAATATTTCGTGGCAAAACAATTGACATACTGATGAACTATCAAATGTCCAAAGTTTAAGCCCAAAATTATTTTGATCAGGATCCTCCATGACAACATTTGCGAATTTTAGAGAAGATTTCATGGGAAAACAATTGCAATACTGATGAACCACCAAAAAACCAACTTTTTAACGTAATATTATTTTGCCTTTTAACCACCAAGAGCGCATTTGTGAATTTTAGAGGTTTTTTCTTGGCCAAACAATGGAAATACTGATGAACTACTAGATACTTAAAGTTTTAGCTCAAAATTATTTCGATCGAGGTCCCCCATGAGAACTTTTGCCAATTTTAGACATTTGATGCGACAACAACTGCCAAATGAACCATCAAATGCCAATTTTTGACATAACATGATTTTGGTTCCGAACCGCCAAGAAGAGAATATTTCGTGGCAAAACAATTGACATACTGATGAACTATCAAATGTCCAAAGTTTAAGCCCAAAATTATTTTGATCAGAATCCTCCATGACAACATTTGCGAATTTTAGAGAAGATTTCATGGGAAAACAATTGCAATACTGATGAACCACCAAATACCCAACTTTTTAACGTAATATTATTTTGCCTTTTAACCACCAAGAGCGCATTTGTGAATTTTAGAGGATTTTTCTTGGCCAAACAATGAAAATACTGATGAACTACTAGATAGTCAACGTTTTAGCTCAAAATTATTTCGATCGGGATCCCCCATGAGAACCTTTGCCAATTTTAGAGATTTTATGGGAAAACAACTGCCCGATGAACCATCAAACACCAATTTTTGACATAATATGATTTTGTCTGCGAACCGCCAAGAAGAGAATATTTCGTGGCAAAACAACTGGCATACTGATGAACTCCCAAATGTCCGAAGTTTTAGCTCAAAATTATTTTGATCAGGATCCCCCATGACAACATTTGCAAATTTTAGAGAAGATTTCATGGGAAAATAATTGCAATACTGATGAACCACCAAATACCCAACTTTTTAACATCATATTATTTTGCCTTTTAACCACCAAGAGCACATTTGTGAATTTTAGAAGATTTTTCTTGGCCAAACAATGGAAATACTGATGAACTACTAGATACTCAACATTTTAGCTTAAAATTATTTCGATCGGGATCCCCCATGAGAACCTTTGCCAATTTTAGAGATTTTTTGGGAAAACAACTGCCAAATGAACCACCAAATACCAATTTTTGATATAATATGATTTTGCCTACAAACCGCCAAGAAGAGAATATTTCGTGGCAAAACAATTGACAAAAAAGTGCAAACTCGAAAAAACTAGATGATTCGACATATTTTCGAAATTATAAGAGCACGTTTCTCGAAATTTAAAAAAGTCGATTCCAGACATAATTAAAAACATTCAAAATGTCCATAAAATATCGAAATTTTTAAATTGAAGTCGAAAGTTTGAAAACAGAGAATTGAATGTGAAAGAACTCTCAAGCCATAAGCCAAAATAATTGTTTCTTTCTCTGCTTGAAATTTCCATGAAATGGATGCGTCATTGCGAATATGTACCATGTGATTTATGCGAGCCGTCGACGCCCATTTTACCATAAAGCACTTCATGCTTCGTCTTTGTTACTGTGATGAATAATGCACTTGAACCTGTAAGAGGTCATTTCGTTGGTGAATAGATGAATTAGGAGAGTTGAAGGTCAACTTCTCGGAAATAGTTTCATGTTGAAATTTTATTGAGTGCCAAAATGCCGCAATAACAGTAAAAAGCGACGACAAAGCGCTATGTTCATAAAAACAATCATAAAACGCTTAGTAATTTCGTATTCGTCTTTAAATTATGGAAAGTCTTGGCGCAGTGAATTCGTTGCATCTACAAAGTTCATTCCCGATCTGCTAAAGACGAGAAGGTCGCTTCTGAAGCAAGCATCCCGTGTAAAAACATGCGTGAGCGTCAACATTCTCTCATTTTTTTTTTTCTAACAGTAGATGGTGCGCAATTCCTCTCAACTCCAAACTTCATCACAAAAATTCCAAACTAAGTTCGTCTTATTTCGCTATCGAGGTTTCGACATTTCTCTTCAAAATTCTTATATCGAATTTTCGATCAGGAAGGATTAAAATATTTCCGGATTATTAATTTTGAAACTTCATTTTAGTATTTCCTTGTTAATATTGTTACGGGCTTTATCGGTTCGAATTGATTACACTTATCGAATAAGGCCCACTTTATTACTGAACTCAACTTGGATCACCACAACTGACAATTAACTGATTTCTTATTTACTAATTGCTAACCCACTAATTACACTGGCTCTAACTGACTGACTAGAGGGAAAGCCGACCGCCTTTTTATAGTTTTGGCCCCCGGCTTCTAGAACTTTTCGGCAGATAAGGCTTATCGTTAGCCGAAATTTCTGGAACGCGTATCTGCCATTTGTTTCGTTATCGCGGCCGCTTTCCCCTTATCAGATCCTCCTAGAAACTTTTTTTATTTACTAAATTCTACAATTCTATTCTAAATCCTATTTCATCTATTTACATTGCGTTACAATATTCAAACAAAATAATAATATTAAAATGTCAACTTTCATCGAAAAATTCAAAGGTTCCAACTTTCTTCTGGAAATTTTTACTTTTAAAGTGGAAGTTTCGTAAAAAATTGAAATACAAAAATTGTCCCCTGAAACCAAGAAAGATTAAAAAGCACAACAAAGGTTGCTCTAACGCGTTTCGACAACGAAGCTGTCATCTTCAGAGAGATTACTAAAAAATTAAACGCTAAATTTGGACATTTTATCAATTAAACATTTTTTCCTGAAACGATGTTTCTTTTTTTCTTTAATATTTAATTTTCCAGTTGAAATTCAGGATTGTAACCTCTGAAAATTTGTATTTCATTTTCGATCTTTCGTAAATAACTCCGTAGTAGATTTCATGGAAAAACAACTGCAGTACCGATGAACCACAAAATACCCAACTTTTTAATATAATATTATTTAGTCTATGGTTCTCCAAGGGTACATTTGTGAATTTCAGAGAAATTTTCCTGACCAAACAATTAGACTGTTAAATGCCCAAGGTTTTACTCAAAATTATTTTGATCAGATGCCTCCATGACAACATTTGCGAATTTTAGAGAAGATTTTATGGGAAAACAACAGCGATACTGATGAACTACCAAATATCCAACTTTTTAGCATAATATTATTTTACCTTTTAACCACCAAGAGCGCATTTGTGAATTTTAGGGAATTTTTCCTAACCAAACTATTGAAACATTGATGAATTACTATATATCTAACTCATCTCAAAATTATTTTGATTTGTGAACCTCCAAGAGCACATTTCTGAATTTTAGAGGATTTTTCGTGACCAAACCATTAAAATACTGATGAACTACTAAATGCCCAACATTTTAACTTAAAATTTGATCAGGAGCCTCCATGAAAATATTTGCGAATTTTAGAGAAGATTTCATAGGAAAATAATTGCAATACTGATGAACCACCAAATGCCTAACTTTTTAAGAATATATTATTTTGTCTATTAACCTCCAAGAGCACATTTGCGAATTTTAGAGAAAGTTTCACGGGAAAATAATTGTAATACTGATGAACCACCAAAAACCCAATTTTGTAATGTAATGTTATTTTGCCTTTTAACCACCAAGAGCCCATTTGTGAATTTTAGAGGATTTTTTTTTGGCCAAACAATGGAAATACTGATGAACTACTAGATACTCAACGTTTTAGCTCAAAATTATTTCGATCGGGGTCCCCCATGAGAACCTTTGCTAATTTTAGAGATTTTATGGGAAAACAACTGCCCGATGAACCATCAAACACCAATTTTCGACATAATATGATTTTGCCTGCGAACCGCTAAGAATAGAATATTTCGTGGCACAACAATTGAAATACTGATGAACTACCACATGTCCAAAGTTTTAGCTCAAAATTATTTCGACCAGGATCTTCCATGACAACATTGGCGAATTTTAGGGAAGATTTCATGGGAAAACAATTGCAATACTGATGAATCACCAAATATCCAACTTTTTAACATCATATTATTTTGCCTTTTAACCACCAAGAGCGCATTTGTGAATGTTAGAGGATTTTTCTTTGACCAAACAATGGAAATACTGATGAACTGCTAGATACTAAACGTTTTAGCTCAAAATTATTTCGATCGAGGTTCCCCATGAGAACTTTTGCCAATTTTAGACATTTGATGCGACAACAACTGCCAAATGAACCACCAAATGCCAATTTTTGACATAACATGAATTTGGTTCCGAACCGCCAAGAAGAGAATATTTCGTGGCAAAACAATTGACATACTGATGAACTATCAAATGTCCAAAGTTTAAGCCCAAAATTATTTTGATCAGGATCCTCCATGACAACATTTGCGAATTTTAGAGAAGATTTTATGGGAAAACAATTGCAATACTGATGAACCACCAAAAACCCAATTTTGTAATGTAATGTTATTTTGCCTTTTAACCACCAAGAGCCCATTTGTGAATTTTAGAGGATTTTTTTTTTGGCCAAACAATGGAAATACTGATGAACTACTAGATACTCAACGTTTTAGCTCAAAATTATTTCGATCGAGGTCCCCCATGAGAACCTTTACCAATTTTAGAGATTTTATGGGAAAACAACCACCAAATGAACCACCAAACACCAATTTTTGATGTAATATGGTTTTGCCTGCGAACCAACAAGAAGAGAATATTTCGTGGCAAAACAATTGACATACTGATGAACTACCAAATGTCCAAAATTTTAGCTCAACATTATTTTGATCAGGATCCTCCATGACAACATTTGCGAATTTTAGAGAAGATTTCATCGGAAAACAATAGCGATACTGATGAACCACCAAATACCCAACTTTTTAGGATCATATTATTTTGCCTTTTAACCACCAAGAGCGCATTTGTGAATTTTAGAGGATTTTTTTTTGGCCAAACAATTGAAATACTGATGAACTATTAGATACTCAACGTTTGAGCTCTAAATTATTTCGATCGGGATCCCCCATAAGAATTCTTGCCAATTTTGGAGATTTTATGCCAAAACAACTGCCAAAAGAACCATCAAATACCAATTTTTGACATAATATGGTTTTGCCCGCGAACCGCCAAGAAGACAATATTTCGTTGCAAAACAATTGGCATACTGATGAACTACCAAATGTCCAAAATTTTAGCTCAACATTATTTTGATCAGGATCCTCCATGACAACATTTGCGAATTTTAGAGAAGATTTCATGGGAAAACAATTGCAATACTGATGAACCACCAAATACCTAACTTTTTAACATCATATTATTTTGCCTTTTAACCACCAAGAGCGCATTTGTGAATTTTAGAGGATTTTTCGTGACCAAACAATTGAAATATTGCACGATATTTTGATGTAAAGTGCCATCAGACAGCAATCTGACGTTTTGAAAGTGTATCGTTCATTTAGTGTTGATTGGGGCTACATTAAGTATATCCTAAATGTACATATGTTCGTGAATTTAGTTATCATTTGTGGTCAAAAGGTGCCAAGTATAGCAAATAACACCTTTTAATGGCGAAGAAGAAAAAATATTTAAAGCTACTTTCAACAATACTCGATTTAATTAAAATACTGATGAACTACCGTTCATCTTTTTCCCTCAAAATAATTTTGATCAAGATACCCCATGACAACATTTGCGAATTTTAGGGGAGGTTTCATGGGAAAAAAATTTCAATACTGATGAACCAGCAAATGCATAACTTTTTAGTATAAAATTATCTTGTCTTCGATAGTCCAAGAAGCATTTACCAGTTTTAGAGAATATTTCACAAGAAAATGATTAAAATACCTCAATTTTTTTTTTCATCATTTTCAGCCTCAAATTACAAATTTTGAACGTTTCAAAGGTATCGACTTTTTTTCGAAAGTTTTAGTTTTTTCTTTTAAAAATTTTTTCATTTGACCTTTTTTTAAATTGTGACTTAATTTCCATATTTCCCCAAATTTCAATTGTAAATTTGACTTTCTGCAAATTTCAACTATTTTAAAAATTCGCACATTTTTAACAATGTTTTCTTTCCTTTCTTTTTTTCTTAAAATTTCAACTTTCTTTGAAAATTCCGATCTTTTTAAAAAATGTCCTCCTTTTTCTGAAATTTCAGATCGTTATTTATAATACTGACTTGAAAGTTTCAAATTTTCTTTGCAAATTTCGACCTTTTTAAAATTTTCACTTTTTTGTTGAAAATTTTGATCTTTTTTAAAAATTTCCACTTTGTTTTTAAATATTATTCATAATTTTGACTTGAAAGTTTCGATTTTTCTTTGGAAATTTCGACTTTTCAAAATTTCGTCTTTTTTAAGAATTTAGATCTTTTTTAAAATTTCTACTTTTTTTGTTGAAAATTTCGATCTTTTTTAAAATGTTCAACTTTTTTGAAATTTTATTTATCATAAAATTTTGACTTAACAGTTTCGACTTTTCTTTGGGAATTTCGACTCTCGATTTTGATTCTTTTGTTGAAATTTTGATGCTTTTTCTCCAACTTTTCAGAAAACGAAAACTTTCAACAAATGAATCAAAATTTCAAGATTTTTTTGAGTTTTTTCTCAAAATTTTCATTTTATCTGGATTTTATTTCATCAAAATTTCAAGAAGGAAATAAAAATTGTATAATTTCTTTTTAGAAACATTTTATTTGGGAATTAAACTGAAAATTCGACTCAAACTTATATTTCTTTTAAAAACTTTAGGTCTTTTTCAAATTTCTAGTTATTTTTGATTAACAATCGACATCTTAACATTTTTTTTCGAAATTTTAACATTCTTCTCAAAATTTCGGCTTTTATTTTATACATTGAAAGAAAATGTCAATTTTCTGAAAAAAATCTCGAAATTTCGAATTTTCTGATTCTCTGAAAACTACCAAAAGTTGAAATTTTAATTTTTTTGAAATTTAGAGTTTTTCCCAAAATTTTGACTCCCTTCTCGTAATTTTGACATCTTTTCCTCTCAATTTCGAGAAAAATAAAACTTTCTAGACTGAAATCAAATATGATTTTTTTTTTAATGTTGAGCTTTTGCTCGAAATTTTCATGTTATTCAAATTTTATTTAATCGAAATTTCGAGAAGAATATAAAACTTAACCTAAAATATAAAAGTCATCATTTTTTTTCTAGAAGTTTGGAAGTTTATTTTTGTTGAAACAAGTTTTTTCTTAAAATTTCGATTTTTTTACTCGAGTTTTCAGTTAAAAATTCGAAATTAAATTAACGTTTTCAGATTAAAATGAAATTTCGAATTTCTACACAAAATTCCGACAAAAAATTCGAAATTCTTTTGCAATTTAAAATCGAAATCAAAAATAACTGTCGAGATTTCCCGATGAAGAAAAAAAAGTTGAAAACAAAAATAAAATCAGAATTAAATTAAGATTCTCTTCTGTGTACCTGTAATGATATTTTTCTTTTCAATTTTCACAACAAATTTCAAAAAATATTATGAAAGTTTAGATATTTGGTTAATTTGTAAATGTTGCAAATTAAAAAAATGTTATTTCCGAGTTCCCCAATTTCCGAATTCTATGAAATTATCCCGTTTTCTAATTTAAAGCGAAAGCAATTAGTCATACGCCGCCAGTATATCAATCAAGGCATCAAAATCCCCCCAAACTGCGCAATTGGCCGAAGGTCGCCCCTTTTCCACATTTTGGGCTGTCACGCAATAATTCAAGGCCTCTCAACGAGGGGGGTCGCAGTATCACCGAGGAGAGCGATTTCAGGTTTCAGGGTTAAACGGATACCAGGAAGGAGTCGGAGCGCCGTTCTCGTTAGATGCACGTCGCCCGCGTGATACACTTTACAGTGGCGGCGGCTATCGATCGCCTTCGGCCGGCTGTTGCGATGCCAACTGGCGGCGGATGCGAGAGGGGCGGGGGGATGATTCACGCACTCGACTGGTGTCTCGGCACTTATGCTGCGCCGCGGCGCCGGCGAGTCTGCCCCTGCACCTTTCTTTCTAGACGTTGCGAGGCGTTCGGGTGGGTAATTGAAACGTGACGGCGGTCGACGTTTGCGTTAATTTTTTGGTCGTAAATTTGTTGAAATTGAGATGTGTGTACAAATTCCAATTGAGTACGTACAATTTCTAAAATTGGTGGTCGCTAATAGCCGCGTGGATGATCATATGAACGAAGATACTAAAAGAGTTGCGGAGGCTTTTTATTGGAACGTCCTTGACACGGAATTGTTCCACATATAAACCAAATTAAGTAATTGTTTATGTCACTTTTATGAACAATCATTAAGCGGATAAACAGTGAGGTTTATCGCTTAAAATCTCGACCCATCGAAGACAGTAAAAAAAAAATTTCTTTGCTAATTTAAGCTAATTAAATTATTTTTTTTATTTAATCCTGATTGATTCCAGGAACTGATTTCGTTGTCAATTGTCAAATACGGAAGTCCTGATTCGTATTCGTAAAACTTTTCACGCCAAGGGTCGATCACAGTGAAAAAAAAATGAAAATGTAAAGACTTACCCATCACTCCAAATTGTTGGGGCGTCAAATGCGTGGCGTCCCCGCCTTCTGCCAAAGTACCACCGCTGGCCAAACTCCCTGAGGCTATCGAAGCCCTCTCGCTGGCTATCACCGAGCTTTGTCTGATAACCTTCTCCCCGTAAACGTTGCTGTAAGCCCCACTGCGGCGACCGCTGCTGGCATAACTGACAGCGTCTAAAATAAAAAGATTTTCAAAAATCCAAAATGTTGGTTTTTTTTTCGAAATTCTCGCGTTTTTCGACTTACAATAAAAATCTTAACATTCTTTTCCAAAAGCTTTTATTTTAAACGTTGAAGGAAAATGTCTAGTTTTTGGAAGAAATCTCAAAATTTCCAGTTTCCATATTTTCTCCAAACTTCTAATTTAAAGTTATCAATTTTTTTTTTAGAAATTCTGAGCATTTCCCCACATTTTGTTTCTTTTTTCGAAATTTTGATGTCTCTTTTTTCAAATTTCGCGAAAAATAAAACTTTCAAAACTTGAATCAAAATTTTTAAGATTTTTTTTTAGAAATTTTGGGCTCTTTAAACCGAAACTGTTCTGAAAATAATTCGAAATTTCAAATTTTTCTATTTTCTCGAAACTTCCAAAAGTTAAAATTTCATTTTTTTAGAAATTTTCGAGAAGAAAAACCTTATATTAAAAGAAAAATTGAATGATTTTTTTCCTAGAAACAGTTGATTTCGGGATTAAATTGAAAATTCGAGTGTAACTCAACCTTTTTTAGAATCTCAAGTTTTGTAATTTGCTCCAAAATTTTGGGTTTTTCGAAATTCTAGCGTTTTTCGACTTACAAGGAAAATCTTAACATTCTTCTCCAAAAGCTTTTATTTTGAACGTTGAAGGAAAATGTCTAGTTTTTGGAAGAAATCTCAAAATTTCCAGTTTCCATATTTTCCCCAAACTTCTAGTTTAAAGTTATCAATTTTTTTTTAGAAATTCTGAGCATTTCCCAACATTTTGATTCTTTTTTCGAAACTTTGATGCCTCTTTCTCCAAATTACGCGAAAAATAAAACTTTCAAAACTTGAATCAAATTTTTGAGATTTTTTTTTAGAAATTTTGAGCTCTTTAAACCGAAACTGTTCTGAAAATAATTCGAAATTTCAAATTTTTCTATTTTCTCGAAACTTCCAAAAGTTAAAATTTCATTTTTTTAGAAATTTTCGAGAAGAAAAAACTTATATTAAAAGAAAAATTGAATGACTTTTTTCTAGAAACGGTTGATTTCGGGATTAAACTGAAAATTCGAGTGTAACTCAACCTTTTTTAGAATCTTAAGTTTTGTAATTTGCTCCAAAATTTTGGGTTTTTCGAAATTCTAGCGTTTTTCAACTTACAATGAAAATCTTAACATTCTTCTCCAAAAGCTTTTATTTTAAACGTTGAAGGAAAATGTCTAGTTTTTGGAAGAAATCTCAAAATTTCCAGTTTCCATATTTGCCCCAAACTTCTAGTTTAAAGTTATCAATTTTTTTTTAGAAATTCTAAGCATTTCCCAACATTTTGTTTCTTTTTTCGAAATTTTGATGTCTCTTTTTCCAAATTTCGCGAAAAATAAAACTTTCAAAACTTGAATCAGAATTTTTAAGATTTTTTTTTAGAAATTTTGAGCTCTTTAAACCGAAACTGTTCTGAAAAAATTCGAAATTTCAAATTTTTCTATTTTCTCGAAACTTCCAAAAGTTAAAATTTAATTTTTTTAAGAAATTTTCGAGAAGAAAATAAAACTTATATTAAAAGAAAAATTGAATGATTTTTTCTAGAAACGGTTGATTTCGGGATTAAACTGAAAATTCGAGTGTAACTCAACCTTTTTTAGAATCTCAAGTTTTGTAATTTGCTCCAAAATTTTGGGTTTTTCTAAATTCTAGCGTTTTTCGACTTACAAGGAAACTCTTAACATTCTTCTCCAAAAGCTTTTATTTTGAACGTTGAAGGAAAATGTCTAGTTTTTGGAAGAAATCTCAAAATTTCCAGTTTCCATATTTTCCCCAAACTTCTAGTTTAAAGTTATCAATTTTTTTTTAGAAATTCTAAGCATTTCCCAACATTTTGTTTCTTTTTTCGAAATTTGATGTCTCTTTTTCCAAATTTCGCGAAAAATAAAACTTTCAAAACTTGAATCAAATTTTATAAGATTTTTTTTTAGAAATTTTGAGCTCTTTAAACTGAAAGTGTTCTGAAAAAAAACTCGAAATTCACCAAAATAAATTTACGAAAATAAAAATTTCTTGCAATTTCGACATTTCAAAATTTCCATTTTCTAACTATTCATTTTTTTTGGTGACAATTTCAACTCCAAAATTTCGATTTTTTTTTTTCGAAATTATCGCTTTGTAGATTTTGACAAAATCCTATTTGTTCCCATTTTTACCAAAATTTCGTCATTCTCTGAACATTTTGGGGCTTTTAAAATTCCCTTTTTTGAGAATTCCTTCGTCGAAGATTTTTTTTCAAAAATTCGACTTCAAATTTCGACTTTTTCTTCAAATTTTTCATTTTTCTGTACCACACAAAATTTCCATTTTAGCCAAATTCCCATTTCTAGTAATATCTCAATTTGTTCACAAATTTTTCAATTTTTCTGCAAATGTTGACTTTTTTGCTAATTTCAACTCAAAAAATGTCGAAATTTCAAAATTTCCCATTTTTATCAAAATTTTAAGCCTTTAAATTTCCCTTTTTATTTGAAAATGTCGACTCTGGAAATTTTGACGTTTTTCAAATTTACATTTTGATCAAAATTTCGACACTGTCTCGAGATTTTCTATAGATTTCGACTTTTTTCGATAAATTTTGACATTTCAAATTGTCCACTTTTTTTCAAATTCCCGTTTTTATCAAAATTTTCACTTTTTCTCTCCGAAATGTTCACGTTTTTAAAACTTCCTTCTTGAGGATTTCGACGTTCTGAAAATTTTGACGTTTTTCAAAATTTCAAATTATCCACTTTTTTTCAAATTCCCATTTTTATCATAATTTTGAGGCTTCAATTTTCCCTTTTTTTTTTAAAAAATGTCAACCTTTTAAGAATTTTGACTTCTGTCAAATCCACATTTTTATTAATATTTCGACACTTCTCAAAATTTTCTATAGATTTCGACTCTTTTCGAAAAATTTTGAC
The DNA here is from genome assembly GCA_028583605.1 of Dastarcus helophoroides. NCBI lineage: Eukaryota > Metazoa > Arthropoda > Insecta > Coleoptera > Bothrideridae > Dastarcus > Dastarcus helophoroides. The sequence continues at coordinate 22,261,715 of CM053335.1, read as the reverse complement.
ATTTCAAATTGTCCACTTTTTTTCAAATTACCGTTTTTATCAAAGTTGTCACTTTTTCTCTCGAAATTTTCGCGTTTTTAAAACCTTCCTTCTTGAGGATTTTCGACGCTTTGAAAATTTTGACGTTTTCAAAAATTTCAAATTGTCCACTTTATTTCAAATTCCCATTTTCATCAAAATTTTGAGGCTTTAATTTTCCCTTTTTTTTCGAAAATGTCGACCTTTTAAGAATTTTGACTTCTTACAAATTCACATTTTGATCAAAATTTCGACAAGTGTCTCAAAATTTTCTATAGATTTCGACTTTTTTTAAAAAATTTGACATTTCAACTTGTCCACTTTTTTTCAAATTCCCCTTTTTATCAAAATTTGCACTTTTTATCGAAATTCTGACGTCTTTAAAACTTTCTTGTTGAGAATTTCGACTTTTTGAAAATTTTGACAGTTTCCAAAATTTCGACACTTTCAACAATTTCGACACTTTAAAATTACCACATCTTTGAAATTTTGGGTTTAATCAGAATTGTGACTTTTGAAAATTTCAAATTTTTGTGAATTTCGACTTTTTGAAAATTCCTATTTTCAACAGAATTTCGAAATGGTTTCAAAATTTTCTATGATTTCGAAAAATTTTGACATTTCAAAATGTCCACTTTTTTGGAAATCATGTTTTAATCAAAATATGCACTTTTTTTCGAAATTCTGACGTCTTTAACACTTTCTTGTTGAGAATTTCGACTTTTTCAAAATTTTGACAGTTTCCAAAATTTCGACACTTTCAACAATTTCGACACTTTAAAATTACCACTTCTTTGAAATTTTGGGTTTAATCAGAATTGTAACTATTGAAAATTTCAAATTTTTGAGCATTTTGACTTTTTCAAATTCCCAGTTTCAATAGAATTTCGAAATCGTTTCAAAATTTTCTGTGATTTCGAAAGATTTTGGCATTTCAAAATATCCACTTCTTTCGAAATCACGTTTTTATCAAAATTTGCACTTTTTTTCGAAATTCTGACGTCTTTAATACTTTCTTCTTGAGAAATTTGGCTTTTTAAAAATTTTGACAGTTCCCAAAATTTCGACACTTTCCAAAATTTCGATACTTTCAAAAATTTCGACACTTTAAAATTACCACTTCTTTCAAATTTTGGGTTTAATCAGAATTGTGACTTTTGAAAATTTCAATTTTTGAACATTTTGACTTTTTCAAATTCCCAGTTTCAATAGAATTTCGAAATCGTTTCAAAATTTTCTATGATTTCGAAAAATTTTGACATTTCAAAATGTCCAGTTCTTTCGAAATCACGTTTTTATCAAAATTTGCACTTTTTTTCGAAATTCTGACGTCTTTAACACTTTCTTGTTGAGAATTTCGACTTTTTCAAAATTTTGACAGTTTCCAAAATTCCGACACTTTCAAAAATTTCGACACTTTCAAAAATTTCGACAATAAAATTACCACTTCTTTCAAATTTTGGGTTTAATCAGAATTGTGACTTTTGAAGATTTCAAATTTTTGAAAATTTTGACTTTTTTCAAATTCCCATTTTCAACATAATTTCGAAATCGTTTCAAAATTTTCTATGATTTCGAAAAATTTTGACATTTCAAAATGTCCAGTTCTTTCGAAATCACGTTTTTGTCAAAATTTGCACTTTTTTTCGAAATTCTGACGTCTTTAACACTTTCTTGTTGAGAATTTCGACTTTTTGAAAATTATGAGTTTCCAAGATACTTTAAAATTACCACTTCTTTCAAATTTTGGGTTTTATCAGAATTTTGACTTGATCTCAAAATTTTTGCTTTTTCCTAAATTTCGACTTTTAAAAAAAAATCGAATTTGCAAAAATTCTACTTTTTCAAATTTTCAATTTTATCAAAAAATGCGAATTTGCTTAATTTCTGCTTTTTTAAATTCTCAATTTTATCAAAATTTTGGAATTTCTCAAAATTTCCAATTTTCTCAAAATTTCCAATTTTCTCAAAATTTCCAGTTTTCTCAAAACTTACAATTTTCTCAAAATTTCGAATTTTTTCAAAATTTTGACTTTTTTTGGAAATTTCGGCCTTTTAAGGATTTTGTCTATTTTCAAAATCTTATTTTTTTAATATTTCGGCTTTTTCTCAAAATTTCAACTTTTTCTGGATTTTTTTTTGTAGATTTAAACGTTTTTTAAGATTTAACTTTTTTGTAGATTGAGAGTTTTTTTCAAAAACCTTGACACTTAGGAAACATTTTGAAACCCCCATTTTCATCAAAATATCGACGTTTTTTCAATATTTCGATGAGAAAATTCGACTAATTTTGACTTTTTTGAAAATTTCGACTTCAAAATTTCGATTGTATTTCGACTGCAAAATTTCGATTGTTCCTCGAAATATAGACGTTTTGGTAAAATTTAACTTACTTTTTGTAAAAAATAATTCTTCTACCTTTTTTATTTTGACTTTTTTGAAAATATTGACTTTGTTGAAAATCGTATCTTTTTTTGAAAATTTTGGCTTTTTTAAAAATTAGTCCTTAATTTTGACTTTCAGCATTCAACATTTTTCAAATTTTGACTTTCTGAAAATTTCTACATCATTTTAACATCGCCTTTTTTTAAAACACCCACATATTGACTTATCAAGAAAATGTTATCATTTTTTTAAATATTTCAACTTTTTTTCAAATTTTGAACCAAAAATTTTGATTGTTTCTAAAATTTCGAGTGTTTGTCAAATTTAGATGTAATATAATTTACAATTTCTGTCAAAATTACCACTTTTTTCTTTTGGCTTATTTTAAGAATTGCGATTTATTATCAAACATTTCTTCTTTTACAAATATTTAATGGATTATTTAAAGATATTCGACCTTTTCTCTAAATTGTCTACCAAACAACCCGTAAAATGCTAGATAACACATTTAATGTGTACGTGTAAAGTTACCTTTAGTTCCGGTGATATTTCTCGTTTCTAGTAACTTATCTAAAGGTTTATTTAATACTTCACGACCTACTCTTATGCATATTTATCTGAAATGGACTATAATTTCATAAAATTATCTGTGAATAGCATCAAGTTTCCTAATCTAGTGTGCTGCTGTCATTTACTGACACGTTCACGTATGTTCCTTACTTGATTCATTCTCATTCAATTGACATTTAACCTTGACATAAAAATTCTGCAGTACTATCAGAGGTAGAAGAGATCCAATCACGATTGCTTTTTAGGTGTTTTCGAAAGTTGAATTCAACAATAAAAGATTTTTCTTACATTGTAACATCACATCAATAAAAAAAAATGTAAGGTTATATTTGTTCACCAGTCTGTCGATCAAGTAAATAACATACGTAAACATGATAAAAAAAATGACAGCAGTACACTACATTAGAAAACTGTTTGTACACACGATATCTATGAAAGCGGAAACTTCAATTTCTGAAAAACGTCAAATATACTTAAATAAAACCCACTAATCACTGATCAAACCCTTAAAGTTCGAAAGTGATAAGCATAAACAGAGCAATGCATTACGGTATTCGTTTCTAAGTGTAAATCTGTAAATGCTGCCCCAATTTCTAAACAAGGTTATCATTTTTACTTTTAACGAGTGTGGGAAGACCGTCGCCATAGAAGCTAAGTGTCGCCTATCCGATTCTCACTCGGGCATGATATTTTGTTATTTTACCGCATTAAATATTACCAAATTACTAGACCAAACAAACCGAAATAAACAGCGAGGTTAAATCCAAATAAAACGGTTCCGTATCACTTCTGATGACATTCACAACGTGAAATTCTAAATAATTCATCCACAAATTGCTTTTTCGATGGTTTACGAACGACATCAACCTTGATCTTTATGGTTTTAACATTTTATAGCAATCATTACACTTTATAATAAGAAATGCGGATATCAAAATAGGTTTATTCAAATTCCATTGTCAGGTTTCCGTTTATTTTGATGAGAAATTACAATGTATTTAAACATAAGGGATAGATGGCACTACTTGGCAAAAAGCGTTTCAACCGTCTTAGAAAAGACAATAAATAGTGCTTGGAAAAAGACGGTAGTGTTGCAATAATACGTATTAAAATATCCGTTGGATTCGCATACTTAAATATTCGAATAAATCAGAATATTTTTCTTGCAAGCGTAATACGAAATTAAAATACACCACAGAACATGAATTCACACAACTGCGCACCATCTGCATCGTAGCAATTATATATGTAATACATATATGCTAGCAACATCTGCCGCCTGTCACTTATAAAAGCTAATAAATAAAATCAACGACTCAAAAAAACTCCACACAAAAACTCGCCACAGGATGAATACACAAATTGAAACAAGATTTTACCAAGGACATAACAAAGGTAACAAACGAACTGCAGATTGTGGAAATTATACTAAAACCTTTGTATAAAATTGTAACCTGTAGGGTTGGCAACAGTGACGAAATGATTCGTAATAGAATAATTAATATTTGTACTTAGTATTGTTTCTTGCCCTATTCATATATTAAAATCTTTCTAATATTTACACTACTCACACATAATTTGTAATCGAATATACAAAACTGACCAATTTGCATTCACAAAAAAATTACTTTGATAAAAATCTGAATATATTTCATTTGTAGTGGACAGATGGCGCTAGTTACGCATAATACGAAATACTCATAAAATTCAAAATAAAAATTTCCTGACATGTTACAACAATAAAAATGCTATAAATGTAATATTTTATGCAAGACTTCAACGTAAATAACCGCTTTATCGTTTAAAGTGCAAAAAATATACGTGGGGAAAAATTGCTTAGTGCGTTTAAAACTTAATAGGTGGCGCCGACTATACAAAAGATATGGCAACACAGGAAACGTTTAAAAATACTTGACATTTCCAAATGTTTATGGAAACATTATGGAATTTTTAATATCTGTTGCTTTTTAATAATTAATAAAGTTTAATAGTTATGAATTGAAAAATACGGTCAAACGTCAAAACAGTTTAAATTGGTGGTGTTCTGTGAGTTCAAAGAAAATTCAACATTTTTATAAACAAAATCTTCCATTTTGTACAGGAAGTAAAAGGAACATTTTCAGGGTTAGATTATTATTATTCTCTTTGATTATATAAATAATTATATTGTCTAATTCTCTTTGACTATAAAAATAATTATATTGTCTAATTCTCTTTGACTATATAAATAATTATATTGTCTAAGATTATTCTATCTTATTCTATTCTATGCGTCTTGGTACCTACGAGACTGAACATGTAGTTTAAGTCGTATTCTATTTGAACTATCTTATTCTTATTAACTACATCTAAAAAAGACCCAATTATTCTAAAAAATAAAGCCACAAATTCGAAATCAAATTTATAAACGCATTCATATCAAACTTCCAGTTTTAAAGCATGTGCTGCCATCTATGGAAGTACGTATGAACTGCTTTCTGGGAAATTTGAAATTCTTTACTTTTTTTTTCAAATTTATATAATTTCATCCTTCTAGCGAATTCAAACCACCTATTTCATCCAGAAAACGGCATAATTTATTGATTTGTTTGTTATTATTCGTGTTCATTTTTACAACTTTCAACAAACACTGATAACTTTCTAGTTTCATGAACACGCAAAATAACACACACTCATTGTTTATTACTAACGCGCCCATAACAAGCAATCGAACTTACCCCCATTCGGGCTCCTGAACCCCGGAACCCTCGATCTTTTGCCGTAACCCCTCTTCAACTGTTCGGGATGAACCACACGCCTCTGCCGCCTTAAATAACGCGCCAACACGCCGACAATCAAAACACCGGTCGAAACGGATATAACGACCTGAAAATAACCGAAAAAATCAATCACATAACGCCGGAAGTGCCAAAATCAAAATTTACGTGAACGATGCAAAACCACTGTACCCACCTTCTGAGTCGTCGACAAATTGAACCTATCAGGTAAAAAATGTCTTAAATATGTAAAATGTTCAGATACAGGCTTCAAATGCAGCATTAAAGCCATTTCAGGGGGTTTTAATTCGATTTCGAGGTTAGGATAGTTCGGACGCGATTTAAACGGAAACTGGGGCACTACCGAGCGAAATCAATAGGCAATAAACCGCCGCGTTGACGCTATCGATTAGGACATTGCACACGGTGGCGAAATCGTCTTCAATATTGAAGAAAAATCATTTTCGATGGGGTAAAAATCAAATCTCCCGGCACTTGATGTTTTGGTGGCGATGACACTAGACCATAGAGTATTACAATTGTACCGACCTTTGACTATTTGACCGACAATTACAGTGGCGTCACGTCTTAATATTGCAGAAATAAATAGTCAATTCGGTCAGAGATCGTGTAGAGGAGTATTCGACTCATCTTAAATGACGACGCGTTCTAATAACGGTGTTTTTAAAATTTTCAATGGGTTATTTTTGGATTCTCAAGAAATGAATCGTTGTAGTTTTAGTATCTTCGCCTTTTCTCCGTTGGCGTAAAATCTTGGGTTGGCACCCCCGAGTAAACAGCTGATTTTGACAACCAGTGACAGCATAGTGACAGTGACAGTTGGATTTAATAAACAAGTTGATGGTGAAACGAAGATTTGTTTAAATATACGGCGTTTTAACGTTTATGGTGTTAAAATGGGTGTCACTATTGAGGAGCTCCCGGACGAAGTTTTGGAGTTCATTTTATCTCAAATTCCGCCCTATAAGGATTTACACGATTGCATGTTAGTTTCGAAGAGGTGGAGAAGATGCGTTCTAAGTGAGTAGCCCCTTTGTTCTTGGCGAGCTATATTTAGAATTCATTGTTTTGCACGCCCACCGGCCCTCTGACTTGCATTTTTTTTAAACGGCGAATATTTAGAACTTGAAAGTCTTTGTGTGGTTTGTCCAGAAACTTATTGAGAAACTGAAAGTTAGAGTTTTATAATAAATTTCACTTTCCCTGAATTTAGAGAGAGAAACGGTCTACAATTGAATCTGAAAGTTGCGCACTTTTCTGGAAATTGCAACTTCAACGTCTAGTTAACTGTTTTTTACTATTATATTTATTATTACTATTTATTTACTATTATATTGCAAATTTCCAGTGTTGTTAAAATAATATTTTTTTGACATGTTTTCCATTCTTTTAACTCGAGATTGCAAATTTCCAGTTTAGTTAAAATTATATTTTTTTACTTGTTTTGTATTCTTTTAATTCGAGATTGCAAATTTTGAATTTCTTCATGAAAATTGGACTTTTTCTTTTCAAAAGTTTTGTGTTCAAATATACAACTTGTCCCCTAAAGCCAACAAAGATCTCTCTGAAGATGATAGCTTAGCTGTCGAAACGCGTTAGAGCAACCTTTGTTGTGTTTTTTAATCTTTCTTGGTTTCAGGGGACAGGTTTCATATTTCAATTTTTGAAGATGACCAAGGACCAAAAAAAGAAACTTTTGTGTGAAAGTTTTTTTTAAATTCTTTACTAAACATCTCGACTGCAAGCATTCTTCCAATTTTACCTGTTTAAACTTCAAATCTTTGCTTTCTTCTCTAATACTTCATTTCTTTTTACTGAAAATTTATTTACACTTGAAACTTCAATTTTATACTCATCATTTCGACTTTTGTTTTTATATTTTGTTTGTAGACCTGTTATTTTTAAATAAAAACTCAAATTTTTATTTTTACAATTTTTTTTTTATCTTACAGACGTTGCAAAAACCAAGAAGAGGAATTTGCACAAGGCGATAGCAGATTTTGATATTCGATGGAATTCTCTAACGCCAGTTGAAATGGCCCCGACGATATCCAAAAGGTATTCGCATACGGCGTCTATTTATGAGAATTCGATGTATGTTTTTGGGGGTTGTACAAGTTCAATGACCACGTTTAACGACCTTTGGAGGTTAGATCTGTCGACAAGGCAGTGGATTAGACCTGTTGCGATGGGTAGCTATCCATCCCCTAAAGCCTGCAGCTCTCTAGTCTGTTATAAAAACAGCTTGAGTAAGTATCGGATAATTTTTGGGTATGAAGAGTTTACAATTTTGTTTTAGTTTTGTTTGGAGGTTGGACGTACCCCCCTTCGTATCCATTACATCAAAGTTGGCACCTATTCAATGAATTACACATTTACGATATTGCTGTAAACCAGTGGACTTCGGTGGGGACGTTAAACACACCACCACCGATGGCAGGTCATTCTGTTTCAGTGATAGGGGAGTGGATGGTCGTTTTTGGGGGGTTACACAAGCCAACGACGGCCGTACATTGTGAAAAAACGAATGAAATATGGGTTTTAAATTTGGAAACGTGGACTTGGTATCAGCAACAAGTTGAATGTAAGAATAACAAACTATTTACAGTTAATTGGATATGGCGAACAACCGCTTATAAATAACAAAATTTTTGTTCAAAGCTCCATAAGAAAGTAACGTTAGTAAGTTGAGTTAGTAAGTAAACTATTTCTTGTTCATTTATATGACCCTCGGCTATAATTATTTCAGGATTTCCTTGGTGGTTCGTCATGTCTGAAGTATTTTAAAGAATTCCTCACATTTCTAAATGTTTTTTTAAAAACTTCCGTCGTTCTATTTATACTAGAAAATATTTTGAATGCTTCTCTTTTCAAAATGTCTATTTTTGCAATTTTTCGCAAATTGTAAGACCTTTTAAACATTTTAAATTTTGCAAATTTCGTTTTTCAAAATGGATTTTTAAATTGCCATAAAATGAATTTAAAAATGTGAATTTCAGTGCTTCTAATTTATGAATAAGAATAGAGTATTAAAATACTTGATTAATCAAAAATTCACCCAATTTACCATTTTCAGGTGGTGCCAAGCCCAACTGGCAGATTCGGTCCAGACGCAAGTGATACTAGATGATAAGAATTTACTAATAATAGGGGGTTCTGGGGGCGCTAACTCAAACTACGGCGACGCTTGGGTGCTAAATATGTACCAGCAATCCGTGGAAGTGGATCCCTGTCGAAATCAGAGGCAAAGAACACAAACCATCGAATATCTGGAGCAACCCAGGCTGCAGAGTCAGTATAACTATGATTTAAGAATTAAATGAAAAAACTAAAACAATTTCATCGTCAAAAAGTTGAAATATAAATCTTGACCAGTTAAACGTTCTGTAATTAAACAGTTAAATGTTCTCTAATTAAACAGTTAAGCAGTTAAACGTGCTTAAAATTGAAAATATGTACAACTGCAACCATAGACTAGTTTTGTCCTTCCTTGGCCTCATCAGTATGGTACGGTGGTTGTACATGTTTCCAACTTGTATCCGTTAGTCAGTCGTTTAAGTATCCAAGAGAGTAAACCCCCAACAAAAGTTGCTCTAACGTGTTTCGACAGCCAAGCTATTATCTAGTATCTCGCTTAGCTGTCGAAACGCATTAGAGCAACCTTTGTTGTGTTTTTTATTCTTTCTTGGTTTCAGAGGACAAGATTTGTATTTCAACGTTTGAATATAACCAAGGAGCCGTTCCACCAAAAAAAAAAATCACCGCCATATTAAGCATTTAATTGTCATTCAGGTGGGAGACAAGATTGTGGTCTTGAATCGAATCAATGAGGCAGAAGCGCCGCCGTCGGCGTTTTACGTGAAGGGCGCGTGGCGGTCAAAGTGGCCTCAGGAAGACCGAAAATTAGCTAGAATAGACATGGCCGCCCGACACACCGACAAAGATGAGAATGTTAACGGAAAACGAGGTTCGCTTAAACGGAGGGAAGCCGAAGACAATCAACCCAGTTCTAGTCAATCAGGGAGGAATATTATCGTAAAATTTTCCTAGCTAATTTAAACCCGGTGAATTACTACTTTTAATTTCAGATTAATAATCTACCATCTGGTTCAGGTATCAGTCTGTCGGCGTTTAACGGGCCCAATAACAGCAAGTTGGCTAAATCGGAGAAAATGAAGGAGAAACGAATATCGAATCTTCAGAAATACTGGAGACACGTTAAAGAAGGAAGTGTTAAATAAAGACGATAAGATAAAGCGCCATTATTTGGGGATTTACGTGTTGGATATTTCTCATGCCCTCGATGGTGACCCTTACTGTTACGTGGTTGTCCCCAAAGAAATTAGAGGATGGTCCGGAGGAAACCATTTTGTATACGCTCGTGGAGGGAAAGTCCGAACTTATTATGTTCGGTGGCATCCAGAACGATCCCAGATCTTTAGGGCGCTCTCTTAATTTAAATAACCAAATTTCGAATTCTTTACATTTTATAACAGCCCCTGATTATGTAATTTAATGCCATATAAGTTCAGTGTTAAGGAATAAGATGTTTTAAAAGGATATTTTAATATTCAGTGAGATTACGGCGAAGCAAATAAAAAAAAATCATTTCTCCGCGTGGTTTTTATTTATTTCTATGCAGATTAAGATTGTCAAAGAAAAGTCATTTTTTTTTCATCTCGAAAATGCTAAAATATCGAAATACAACCAGTATCTCTCTGAAGCTGATAGCTTGGCTGTCAAAACGCGTTAGAGCAACCTTTCGTTGTGTTTTCTAATCTTTCTTGTTTCAGTGGACAAGTTTTGTATTTCAATTTTTAAAATATAACCAGAGTTTCCAGATTAATCATTTGATTTTCCTTAAAATTCGAATGATTTAGATAAATGTAATAAAATTTCCGGAAAAAAAAAGTTTAAAATTTCGAAGTTTCTAAAAATTGTCATTTAGAAGTTTGGAAATTTTACACCAACTTTGACATGGCTGAAATTCAAATCTGAACTTGTCCATTCAAATTTTTTTTGTTTTGGGGGAGTCGAAATTTGGCGATTTCATTGCTAAACAAATTTTAAAAATTTACTTTTTCCAGAATGTTGCATCTTTTTGTGAATATTTTGACTATTTTGTTCAAGGAAGTAAACTAAGCTTTAACCTGAAATTTCAAAAAAATAAACATTCGAGATTCTAATGGAACGTTTACACTAGATGCTTTAGTCTGTACCTAGATGCTTTAGTTCATACTAGATGCTTTAGTCCGTACCTAGATGCCTTAGTTCGTACTAGATGCTTTAGTCCGTACCTAGATGTTTTAGTTCATACTAGATGCTTTAGTCCGTACCTAAATGCTTTAGTCCGTACATTTCTCTCTTACGAAATAAATTCATTTCAGCGGAAAATAATCATCAAAAACCCAAATTTTGTCTAGAAAGATCTGGTTAAAGCCAACGGGACAGATCCAAGGCTGCATTTTTAACCACACGCTCCTCTCACAGAAACAAAAACGTCTTAATGTGAATTTATTTATTAGATCAGTACCTGTTACATGGTTGAAGGTGTTATTTCTTTTTCTTAGGTGGCACCTTGGGTTCTCCTCTGAGCCATCTTTTTATGTCCTGCATATCGTTGATTTTTGGAGCCTAAAAAATTTAATAAAATCTCAACGCAACAAAAATTAAACTCTTACATCTTCACAATTTTGGGCGATGTACATCCCAGCACAGAAAGTGCTAACAAATCCAAGTGTTCCGAGACAGATTGATAACTGCAAAGTGAAAAAGCCATAAAAAAAACTAGTGTATGCATTCGGTTCACTAATTTAGTATCAGCGTTGGTGGTTTCTGATTTTAAAACGAATCTTACCATTTTACCACGTAGCTTTTGACAAATGCAACCTTTAGGGGGACATTTGAATTTAAATTTGCAACAAGCTTGTCTCGCTGGCATATTTTTCGACCAACGCACCGAAACGAATTCGGCGTAATAAGACACTTTTTCTTCGGGTGGCTTCACTGTGGCGGTGGTCCAATTTGCCGACCAAAGGAAAACCCTCAGTTTTAAATCTCATGGAAATCGAATTTGTACCAATCCAAGTCTGAACGAGAAATTTTGAGTTGTGTTTTTTTCGTCATTTCCCGGTGACGTTTACACGTCAGAGGGTTGAATTTAAAAACCTTAGTAACCAATACTCATTAATTTTATTTTTGTCTGCGACCCAATTTGAAAATATTTAAATTTTGAATGAAAGTTGACAATAGTGACCAACTTAATTAGGAACCGAGCGAATTGGTTCCCCTCAAAATTGGAAAAAACTTCAGCCGGGGCACACGCACGGAATTCAAATCCGGTTTCAGAAACGAATTCAGAATTAGTTGCGTGCCGGTCGCACCCACAAGGATTCCTGACGTTTCATAGAAATCCGTTCGTTTCAGTGCCCAAATCTGATTACAGAGAGATGCTGATGATAGCTTCACTATCGAAACGCGTTAGCCAGTAACCCTCTGTTGTGTTTTTTAATCTTTCTTGGTTTCAGGGGACAAAATTTGTATTTCAATTTTTGAAGATAACCATCAAGGACCAGTCCGTTCCACCAAAATTTCGTATATCAAAATTGTTTTAGAAAATTATCAACAATTTCAGTTTAATAAAGATATTTAAATATTTTCCAATAGAGGACTGCCAAATAATGCAATAAAAATAAATTAGAAAGCAAATGGTCTATTCAAGTCGCGGCGAAAACCTGATCGTAGTCCAATTTCGGTTTCTGGCGAAAACCTGACCGTGGTCGAATTTCGGTTTGGGTCGAAAATCCAATTTCCTTCGATCTCTAATTCGTATACTTACCGATTTGTCCGCTTTTTTTGGTTATTTTTTAGTGGGTTGGACTTTTTGGTTGTTTTTGACTGGTGTCGCTTTTGCCGGTGGTTGTTTATTCCCGCTTTTGCAGTCCTTCGTTTTGCTATCCTGCAACATTGAAAAATGCGTAAAATTGGGTGAAAATGTAACCCTCGATTGGCTTGCTTACGTCCTGGCTTGCAAGAAGTTGCGCAGCCCCAAAACCGGCGATGAATATTATCAAAGGCATCTGAAATGAAAAATGCTTCAATATTTTCTTAAAAATAAAATCTTTGAAACAACCACTTTGAATTATTTTTTGATATTTCGATTTTTTTATTTGAAAATGTCTATCCTTTACCAACAATTTTAACCTTGTTTGAAAAATATCCATGATTTTTTTAAAATGGCGATTGACTAAAAATCTCGACCTTATCACAATTTGACTTTTTTTTAAATCTAAAAAATTCAAATTTAAAAAAATGTATTTGAAGAACCGATTTTTATTAAATTTCGAATTTTATTAAAAAAAACAACTTTTTAGATAATATCGACGTTTGAGAACCTTCTAATTTTTTTATTAAAAATTTCGATCTATTCTAAAACTTGGATATTTAAAAATTTCAACCATGTTTGAATATTTCCTTTTTTTAAATTTCAGCTTTTCTCGAAACTTCCACATTTTTTTGAAAATTTCAAATTTCGCTCAAAATTATACTTATTTTCAAAATTCCTATACATTTTTCAAAATTTTGATTTTTCGCTTTTGCATTAAAAAATCGTTATTTTTAAAAATGTTGAGTTTCTTCAAAATTTTGAATTTTTAGGTTTTTATGTTCTTCACTTATTTGCAATTAAAAATAATCGTTGCTTTTGAATATTTTCATTCGAAATTTTTTGAATATTTTGAATTTTTTTGAAAAATGTCGATGTTTTTTTAAAAATTTCAACTGACTGAAAAAGTTGACCTTTTTCGAAATTTTGATTTTTCAAAGAAATTCAAACTTAAAAAAAAATCCGATTGTATTTTGAACAATCGATTTTTTTTTATTTTAAATTTTATTAAAAAAGTCGACTATTTAGAAAATTTTGCGTTTTTTTTTTTGTTTGACAATTTTCGAGTTTTTGCGTAATTTGTAAACTTTCTAAAAAATTGGTTCTTTTTGCATATTTCGATTTTTAATCTTGAAATTTTAACTTTTTTTTCGAAAGTTCGAGAAAAAAGTCGAAATTTCGAGAAAAAAGTTAAAATTTTACCTTACTCAAAATTTTGTTTTGTTTGAAAATTTTGGGTTTTTACGTAATTTGTAATTTTTCTGAAAAACTAATTTTTGGATATTTCGATTTTTTATTTGAAAATTTCAACCTTCTTTTTAACAGCGTCACTTTTTTTGAAAAATGTTGATCTTTTTTTGAAAATTTCTACTAAATGAAAATCTCGATCTTTCCAAAATTTCGATTTGTTTTTAATTCAGTTTTTTTTTGGAGAATTTAAAAATTTCGATTTTTTTTTTGACTCTTTCAATTATCACTAAATAATTTTCGACTTTTTTTCTCAAAATATCGAGTTTTTTGTCGATATTTCGAGATTGAAGTCAAAATTTCGACTTTTCACCTTTAAATTTTGACTTGTTTCTCGAAATTTTGAATTTTTTCTCGAAATTTTGACTTTTTTTCGAACTTTCGAAAACTTATCAAAACTTCGACTTTTTTCTCAAAATTTCGACTTTTTGCTTAAAATTCCCGGATTGCAGTCAAAATTTCAAGAAAAAAATTAAAATGTCGAGGAAAAAGTTGAAATTCCGAGTTTAAAATCGAAATCCCGAGATTAAAAGTCGAAATTTCGACTTTTTTCTCAATATTTCGATTTTAATTTCGGAATTTCGACATTAATCTTGAAATTTCTACATTTTTCTTAAAATTCCCAGATTAAAGTTAAAATTTCAAGAAAAAAATCGAAATTTCGAGGAAAAAGTTAAAATTTCGAGGTTAAAGTCGAAATTCCGAGATTAAAAGTCAAAATTTTGAGAAAAAACTCGAAATTTCGACTTACTCTTGAAATTTCCATATTTCATCTTGAAATGTTGACTTTTTTTTCGAAATTTCGACTATTTTCTCGAGCTTTCGACCCTTTTCTCGAAATATCGACTTTTTGGTTAAAATTACAAGATTAAAATCGAAATTTGACTTTAATCTCGGAATTTCGACTTGAATCTCGAAATTTCGACTTTCTTTTCTTAGTTTCAACGTTTTTCTTAAAATTCCGAGATTAAAGTTAAAATTTCAAGAACAAAATCGAAATTATAGGGAAATAAAAGTCGAAATTTCGAGTTTAAAGTCGAAATTTCGATTTTTCTCGAAATTTCAACCTTTTTTTTCAAACTTTCGACTTTTCTCCCAAAATGTCGATTTTTTGCTTAATATTACGAGATTAAAATCGAAATTTGACGCCTTTAATCTCGAAATTTCGACTTTATTCTCGAAAGGTTGACGTTTTGCTTAAAATTTCCAGATTAAAGTCGAAATTTCAAGAAAAAAAATCTAAATTTCGAGTTTAAAGTCAAAATTTCGAGATTAAAAGTCGAAATTTCGATTTTTAATCTTGAAATTTTGACTTTTTTTCTCGAAATTTCGACTTTTTCCTCCAACTTTCGACTTGTTTCTCGAAATGTCGACTTTTTACTTAATATCACGAGATTAAAATCCAAATTTGTTTTTAATCTCGGAATTTCGATTTAAATCTTGAAATTTCGACTTCCTGCTCGCAATTTCGACTTTTTTTCGAACTTTCGACATTTCTCCCGAAATGTCGACTTTTTGCTTAATATTACGAGATTTTTCTACGAGATTATAATCGAAATTTGACTCTAATCTCAAAATTTCGACTATTCTCGAAAAGTCGACATTT
Source organism: Dastarcus helophoroides (assembly GCA_028583605.1). NCBI lineage: Eukaryota > Metazoa > Arthropoda > Insecta > Coleoptera > Bothrideridae > Dastarcus > Dastarcus helophoroides. The sequence continues at coordinate 22,246,228 of CM053335.1, read as the reverse complement.
TTCTAAAAATTTCCAGGTTAAAGTCAAAATTTCAAGAAAAAAATCTAAATTTCGAGGAAAAAGTTGAAATTGCGAGTTTAAAGTCGAAATTTCGAGTTTAAAGTCGAAATTTCAAGTTTAAAGTCAAAATTCCTAGATTAAAAGTCGAAATTTTGAGAAACAAGTCGAAATTTCGATTTTTAATCTTGAAATTTTGACTTTTTTTCTCGAAATTTCAACTTTTTCCTCGAACTTTCGACTTTTTTCTCGAAATGTCGACTTTTCGCTTAATATTACCAGATTAAAGTCGAAATTTGACTTTAATCTCGGAATTTCAACCTTAATCTTGAAATTTCGACTTTCTCCCAGCAATTTCGACGTCTTTCTAAAAATTTCCAGATTAAAGTCAAAATTTCAAGGAAAAAATCGAAATTTCAAGGAAAAAGTTGAAACTTCGAGTTTAAAGTCGAAATTCTGAAGAAAATGTCGAAATTTCGATTTTTAAACTTGAAATTTTAACTTTTTTCTCGAAATTTCGACTTTTTTCTCGAAATTTTGACTTCATTCTCGAACTTTCGACTTTTTCCCCGAAATGTCGACTTTTTGCTTAAAATTACGAGATTAAAATCGAAATTTGACTTTAATCTTGGAATTTCGACATTAATTTCGAAATTTCGAGTTTCTTCTCGAAATTTCGACGTTTTTCTTAAAATTCCCAGATTAAAGTCAAAATTTCAAGAACAAAATCGAAATTTCGAGCAAAAAGTTAAAATTTCGAGTTTGAAGTCGAAATTCCGAGATTAAAAGTCAAAATTTTGAGAAAAAGTCGAAATTTTGACTTTTCATCTTTAAATTTTGACTTTTTCTGGAAATTTTGACTTTTTTCTCGAACTCTCGAATTGTTATCAAAATTTCGACTTTTTTCTCAAAATTTCGACTTTTTGCTTAAAATTCCCGGATTAAAGTCTAAATTCCGGGATTAAAGTCGAAATTTCGACTTGTCATCTTTAAATTTTCACTTTTTCTCGAAATTTTGACTTTTTTCTCGAACTGTCGAATTGTTATCAAAATTTCGACTTTTTGCTTAAAATTCCAGGATTAAAGTCAAAAATTTCAAGAAAAAATCAAAATCTCGAGGAAAAAGTTGAAATTCCGAGTTTAAAGTCGAAATTTCGAGATTAAAAGCCGAAATTTTGACTTTTTTCCTAATATTTCGACTTAATCTCGGAATTTCAACTTCAATCATGAAATTTCGATGTTTTTCTTAAAATTCCCAGATTAAGATCAAAATTTCAAGGAAATAAAAGTCGAAATTTTGAGAAACAAGTCAAAATTTCGACTTTTAATCTTGAAATTTTGACTTTTTTCTCAAAATGCCAATTTTTTTTCGAAATTTCGACTTTTTTCTTGAAATGTCGATTTTTTGTTTAAAATTACGAGATTAAAGTCGAAATTTCGATTTTTAATCTTGAAATTTTGACTTTTTTCCCGAAATTTCGACTTTTTTCTCGAACTTTCAATTTTTTTCTCTAACTTTCGACTTTTTTCCCGAAATGTGTCGAAATGTGATTTTTTGCTTAAAACTACGAGCCTAAAATCGAAATTTGACTTTAATCTCGGAATTTCCACTTGAATCTCGAAATTTCGACTTTCTTCTCGAAATTTCAACGTTTTTCTTAAAATTCCGAGATTAAAGTTAAAATTTCAAGAACAAAATCGAAATTTCAGGGAAATAAAAGTCGAATGTTGGAATGTTGACTTTTTTCTCGAAATTACGACTTTTTTCTGGAACTTTCGACTTTTTTCTCGAAATGTCGACTTTTTGCTTAAAATAACGAGATTAAAATCGAAATTTGACTTAAAGTCAAGATTGAATCTAGGAATTTCGATTTTAATCTCGAAATTTCGACTTTCTTTTCGAAATTTCGACGTTTTTTCTAAAATTTCCAGATTTCAGGAAAAAAATCGAAATTTCGAGGAAAAAGTTGAAATTTCGAGTTTAAAGTCGAAATTTCCCAATGAAAGTCGACATTTTGAGAAAAAAGTCGAAATTTCCATATTTATCTTGAAATTTTGACTTTTTTCTCGAAATTTCATATTTTTTCTCGAACTTTCTACTTTTTTCCCTAAATGTCGACTTTCTGCTTAAAATTATGAGAATAAAATCAAAATTTAACTTTAATCTTGGAATTTCGACTTTATTCTCGAAATTTCGACTTTCTTCTCGAAATTTCTTAAAATTCTGAGATTAAAGTTAAAATTTCCAGAAAAAAATCGTAATTTCGAGGAAAAGTTAAAATTTTCGGGTTTAAAGTCGAAATTTCGAGTTTAAAGCCAAAATTCCGAGATAAAAGTTGAAATTTTGAGAATCAAGTCGAAATTTCGATTTTTAATCTTGAAATTTTGACTTTTTTCGCGAAATGTCGACTTTTTGCTTAATATTACGAGATTAAAGTCAAAATTTCAAGGAAAAAATCGAAATTTTAAGAAAAAAGTTGAAATTTCGTGTTTAAAGTCGAAATTCCGAGATTAAAATTCGAAATTCTGAAAAAATGTCGAAATTTCGACTTTTAATCTTGAAATTTTGAATTTTTTCCCGAAATTTCGACGTTTTTCTTAATATTTCCAGATTAAAGTCAAAATTTCAAGAAAAAAATCGAAATTTCGAAGAAAAAGTTGAAATTACGAGTTTAAGTCGAAATTTTGAGCAAAAAGACGAAATTTCCATATTTAATCTTGAAATGTCGACTTTTTGCTTAAAATTACGAAATTAAAATCGAAATTTAACTTTAATCTCGAAATTTCGACTTTCTTCTCGAAATTTTGACGTTTTTTTTTTAAATTTCAAAAAAAAATCGATATTTCGAGGAAAAATTTGAGATTTCGGGTGTAAAGTCGAAATTTTAAGAAAAAAGTCGAAATCTCCATATTTAATCTGGAAATTTTGACTTTTTTCTCGAAAGTTCATCTTTTTTCTCGAACTTTCGACTTTTTTCCCTAAATGTCGACTTTTTGCTTAAAATTACGAGATTAAAATCGAAATTTGACTTTAATCTCGGAATTTCGACTTTAATCTCAAATTTTCGAATTTTTTCTCGAAATTTCGACGTTTTTTTGCCTTAAAATTCCGAGATTAAAGTTAAAATTTCAAGAAAAAATCGATATTTCAAGGAAAAAGTTGAAATTTCGAGTTTAAAGTCGAAATTCCGCATTTAAAATCGAAATTTTGAGAAACAAGTCGAAATCTCGATTTTAAATGTTGAAATTTTGATTTTTTTCTCGAAATTTCAACTTTTTTCTCGAACTCTCGACTTGTTTCTTGAAATTTGGACTTTTTACTAAAAATTACAATATTAAAGTCGAAATTTCGACTTTAATTTTGGAATTTCGACTTTAATCTCGAATTTTCGTCTTTCTTCTCGAAATTTCGACGTTTTCTTTAAAAAATCGAAATTTCGAGGAAAAAGTTGAAATTTCGAGTTTAAAGTCGAAATTCCGAGATTAAAAGTCGAACTTTTGGGAAACAAGTTAAAATTTCGATTTTAAATCTTGAAACTTTGATTTTTTTTCTCGAAATTTCAACTTTTTCCTCGAACTCTCGACTTGTTTCTTGAAATTTGGACTAAAAATTAAGATACTAAAGTCGAAATTTCGACTTAATCTTGGAATTTCGAAACTCGAATTTTCGACTTTCTTCTCGAAATTTCGACGTTTTTCCTAAAATTCCGAGATAAAAGTCGAAATTTTGAGAAAAAAGTCAAAATTTCGAATTTAAAGTCGAAATTCCGACATTAGAATTGAAATTTCGAGACAAAAGTCGAAATTTCGAGACAGAAACCGAAATTTCGAGTTTAAAGTCGAAATTTCGAGAAGAAAGTCGAAATTCCGAAATAAGAATTGAAATTTCGAGACAAAAGTCGAAATTTCGAGACAGAAGTCGAAATTTTGAGTTTAAAGTCGAAATTTCGAGAAGAAAGTCGAAATTTCGAATTTAAAGTCGAAATTCCGAGATTAGAATGGAAATTTCGAGACAAAAGTCGAAATTTCGAGACCGAAGTCGAAATTTTGAGTTTAAAGTCGAAATTTCGAGAAGAAAGTCGAAATTTCGAATTTAAAGTCGAAATTCCGAGATTAGAATTGAAATTTCGAGTCAAAAGTCGAAATTTCGAGACAGAAGTCGAAATTTTGAGTTTAAAGCCGAAATTTCGAGATTAAAGTCGAAATTTCGAGATTAAAGTCGACATTTCGAAAAAAAAGTCGAAATTTCCAAAAATATTTTTTTTAATCGATGTTCTTTCTACGCGTTCATACTTATTTTAAAAATGTTTATACTTTTTTCAAAATTACGATTTTATGCGTTTGTATTAATAAACATCGATATTTTTGAAAATTCAGGAGCTTTTCAAGATTTAATTTTTTTTGGTTTTTTTTTTAAATTTAGGAAATTTTACGTAATTTGTAATTTTTTTCAAAAACATCGTTTTTTTGATCATTTCGATTTGTTTATAGAAAATTTCGATTATTATTCTTAAACAATTTTGATTTTTTTTTTGACAAATTCTACCAACGGAAAATTTGCTTAAAATTACGGTTTTTTTTTCCATTAAAATTTTTTTCCAAGAACTGAAAATTTCTAATTTTATTTAAAAAATTTATTTTTTTCAAAATTTGACCTATTTTCGAAAATTTCAATAATTTTTTTACAACTTTGACTATTTCTTGAAATTTTGACCTTATTTTAAAAGCTTTCACCTTTCTCTAAATTTCGCACTTTTCTCAACATTTTACTTGCAAAATTTCTACTTTTTCTCGAACTTTTCATTTTTTTGAGAACTGGAATTTTTCCCAAGTTACAAAAGTGCCAAATTTCCAGAAGCAATCAAAATTTATCATTTTTCTTATAATTTTGGGTGTTTTACTTTTTATTTTTTGCAAAGTTCCACTATTTCTCGAAATTTTGACTTATTTTAAAAGTTTTCAGATGTCTCGAGATTTCGAATTTTTCTCAAAATTTTACTTTCAAAATTTCTACTTTTTATCGAAGATTTTACTATTTTTGAGAAGTAGAATTTTTCTAAAGTTGCCAAAGTGCCAAATTTACAGAAACAATCAAAATTTATCATTTTTCTTAAAATTGTGAGTTTTTACTTTTTATTTTTTGCAAAGTTCGACTATTTCTCGAAATTTTCACTTTAAAAGTTTTCGCCTTTCTCAAGATCTCGGATTTTTCTCAAAACTTGACTTACTTTCAAAATGGCTACTTTTCTCGCAAATTTTTTTATCGAAAATATTTTGACTCTTTTTGAACATTTCTGCTTCAATTTGAAATTTAAAAAATTCGACTTTTTCTGAAAATTTTGACCTTTTTCGAAAATTTCAGCTGAAACTTGGATATAAACAGTCCAAATATTGTGACCAAGTTCGAAATTATGACAGATAAGGTCAATTCTATTAAAAGAGTACATTTCGGTTTTATGTCGAAATTTTAAAAGAAAAAATTTGTCAGGTTACCGTCTTCTATTTTATTTTATTGACAAAGTGACAAGGACTATTTTGAAAAATTCGACTTTCTTGAACATTTTGGATTTTTCAAGTTTCCAAATTTGCAAAATATCAATAATTTGGGGCCTGAATCGTCAACATTTTTTTATATAAAATTTCTAGAAAAGATCAAAATTCGACTTCAGAGTATAACAATTTTGAGATAAATATCTAAAAATTAATATTCCATGATTTTTCTACTTTTTCTTTGACGAAATTCTAGGAGAGGCGCACTTCAGCTACCTGTAGCGGAGGCTCTTGACCTAACTCTTGGAGACTCATGACCTTTAACTAAAATACTAACGACATATTTTTCATATTTTTTCTTGAATTAGATTACAAAGCAGAGACTTTATGCTTTTCTACAAGACAACTCCGCCGCCAGTACCCCGAATACTTACAAGTATCTTCTTAAAGATTCCATTTCCTTTAGCCGGCGGGGGAGCTTCGGGAGCACTAGCTTTCTCAACTTTGCACGGACACGGCGGAGGTATAGGATTGGGACGGTTGCATTTCGGTGTGCAGCAACACGGCGGCGGCGGACAGCATAGCGGCGGGCATCGAGGTGGACAACATTTCGGCGGTGGGCAGCATTTCGGCGGCGGTGGGCAGCATGGCGGTGGGCAAGGTGGCGGGCATGGCGGTGGGCAAGGTGGCGGGCAGGGCGGCGGACATTTCGGAGGACAGGGTGGTGGGCATTTGGGAGGACAACAAGGCGGGGGGCAGGGTGGAGGGCATTTGGGGGGACAGGGCGGCGGGCATGGCGGAGGGCACGGTGGCGGGCAGGGTGGCGGGCAGGGTGGCGCGCAGCCTTTCGAGCAGTATGTCGCCTTTTGGTTTAGAAAGTTTCCGTAGCAGCGCCATCTGATCGATTCGAATAAGTATCTTCTGGCGCAGAAGAGTCTCATGTGTTGGAAAATGGGGGTCGCCCTGTGGATCTTCATATTCAATTCGCGTTATTATTCGGAGTATCCGGATGAACAATATATCTTGTGCTAAAAAAAAAAACAATTCAATACTATTAAAACTTCGAGTTTTTAAAAAAAATTCTTTAAATTCCCATTTTTTGAATATTTGAACCTTTTGTATTAATCATGACTTTAATCGCAATTTCGATTTGTTTTTTTTATTTTTTTATTCGATTTCTTAAAATTTCAATTCTCCCTCCCCCCCGCCACTTTTTTCCTTCCTTACACAATTCGTTCGAAATTTGAAAAATTCACCGTTTACTCAGATTCCTCAAAAAAAGTCGAATTTTTCAAAAAGTTTACAAGATTTCGAGAAAAATCAAATTTTGAAAACAGATCGAAAACATTTTTAAAAAAGTCGAAATTTTGAGAAAATCCAAATTCTGAAGTCGCGATTTCGATGATAAAAAAGTTGAAATTCCGACTTAAGGTCGAAAATCTGAAGCAGAAAATAAGAAAAAATCCAAATTTTCAAAAAAGTCCAAAAAGATATCTTTCTGTATATCAACATTTTGTGCCTAAACAACGTTTTATTTCCTCCGGCTGCGATAAAGACTTGTCAAATGTAGCTGACGATTCAAATAATTATGGCATATAATTATCGACGTAATAAAAGAGTAAAACCTTCTTCAGACTAATATGTATCAAATTAAACCATTTTGAAAGTGATTTTGAGATTTTAACCACCGTCGTTGATAAACGCCACCGTATTCCACGTATGCGCATCGTACGTGACGTCACCTCCTAATAACTATGGACGGACTATAAGCGTCTCGTCGGGGTTGGACTCACCTTTCGGCCCCAATCACCTGGCGAATTAAGCCCTTCTTCGGATGGTGATTTATTGCTGGTTGTACTGATTGGCTATTTTTGGGAAAGTTTCACCATAATTTCGACCGGAGATGGATGGATTTTTCAAAATTCGGGATGATATTTGTCGCGAAAAATTTTGACAAAATATTTGAAATGAATCGTTTTTACTGCCAACATGAAACTAAAGAAACATCGCATTACCCTAGAATTATTTTATTTTTATGGTTAGGAAACATATTTTTCTATTTTTTTAAGTTTTAACGATTTAATTAGTTTAAATAAGTATAAAATTTGTTATTGCAACGATGGACAGTTCACTCACGCAGTTCGGTAAGCATTGTTCTTCGTAATCGTTCGATTGTGTTTCATTTTTTTCTAATTAGTCACTCTACCTGGTAGAGTATGAATTTATGACACAGTTTGTTATTTTAGAACTAACGGAGAGCACAATGAAGGGCAACTCTGATTCCGGTTCCGATAAAAGCGAAAATTGGACCTACGGGGACACCGATTCTTCCAATGATAAATCTGATGAAGATTTTGACAATAAACTACCAGAGACCGTCACTCTGTTGAAGCACGACGCAACAGGTGCCAAAGTATACCTAGTAGGCACAGCCCACTTTAGTAAAGAATCCCAACACGACGTAGAACTGGTAAGTTTTGATAAATTGAGGCCACTTGATCTTGCTCATGATTGAGTGATCGATTAGCATTTAGGTGTTCGATTGAGATTTAGGTGTTCGATTAGCATTTAAGTGTTCGATTAGCATTAGGTGTTCGATTAGCATTTAGGTGTTCTAATAGCATCATTAGCTTTTATTTTCATTGTTAGGTGATCCAGAATGTTAAACCGAACGTAGTAGTGGTGGAATTGTGCGAGTCTCGGACGAATATTTTAACCCTAGACGAGGAAACCGTGCTCCAGGAAGCTAAGAGCATCGATATGCAAAAAATGATTGCAACCTTGAAGACCAACGGGGTTTATAACGGTTTGATGTACTTGTTATTGTTAAACATGAGCGCGTACATCACAAAGGAGATTGGAATGGCCCCCGGTGGTGAATTTAGAGTGGCTTACAAGGAAGCTAAAAAGTTGAAAAATTGCGGCATCCTTTTAGGGGATCGACCAATTAATATTACCTTAAAGAGAGCTTTGGCACGACTAACTTGGATTCAAACGTTCAAATTAGCCTGGCATTTACTGAACTCGAAGGACCCAATTAGGTAGACGAGTTGTCATCAAGTTTTAACCTGATTAATGTTAAATGTTGTAGTGTCGAGGAAATAGAAAAATGCAAAAATCGTGATATGTTGGAACAATTACTAGCCGAACTAGCTGGGGAGTATCCAACGTTTCGAGAAGTATTTCTAAACGAAAGAGATATCTATCTTACGCACTCGTTACAAGCTGCTGCCCAATCTAAATTGGAGCCTAAATCCAAAAAAGGTACACCAATCGAGTTTGTGTAAGCAGTTTTTTTAATTCAGTCATTTTAGGGGAATCATCGCCAACCCCTGTCAAAATTGTGGGTGTTGTTGGGATAGGACACGTACCTGGAATTGTAAAGCTGTGGCCCCAAGATCAGAAACCGCATCTTAAGGAAATTTTACAAATTCCACCTCCTTCGTTAACATCTAAAGTAGTTAAATTTACATTTAGGGCGACTTTTTACGGATTAAGCGGCTATCTTGTCTATAGATATGTTCCTGTGCCTCGTTTCATCCGAGATAACACTCAATTAGTGTTTCATAAGATTATAACTAGCGTCCAGACAACTGGATCTAATTTTAAATTCGTTACACATCACAGTGTTTAAATTTGTATGCTTCGTTGGGTATTTTTAAATATACAGTGATGTCTGCTTGTAACAACCAATGGAGTGAAGAAATCAGTTCATTCTAAGCGAAGTTCAAATAATAATAGTACTTCAACCATTCGTACTTTAGAAGTTGATTTGTTTTAAGCAACAGTTTGTATTAAGCAGGTTCGTTATTAGCGGACATTGCTGTATTCATGGTGTAGCTTTTTAGGGAACTCCTTGAAAATTAATTTAAAATTACCCAACAACTTTTTACTTAAATTAGGTGTCAAAGGGGTTTTATTGCTTTTTTTTTTGTTAGTGGTTATACAGTAAAAGCTTTTTAATATATTTTAAAACATTCCAAGGAATTGACGCATCGTTTTGCACAGAAAAATTTATTTATTCAACAAAATAAGTGGAAGACTTCAGACAGGAACATTTTCTAAGTACTCGTTTCCTTCTTAATATTGGAATGCTCTGTAACATAAAATTGTACATTTAAGTAGACAAATCGTATCCGTTTGCGACGCAACGAAAGCCTAAATTTCCGGCCGAGCTGTCTTTCGTGTTGGAAGATCTAGCGGCACACCTGTACCTCCAACAGTACGACTGGTGGCACATATAAGAGCCCCCTTTTTTAACCTTCGAGTCCTGCAATCAAAATTATATTTTTGTTACTCTTGTTACAAATAAAGAAATCGTGTTGAACTGATGTTTTATTCACAGAAAAATTGTTGTAGAACTTGAAAATTTTCGTTTTTTTTTTTGAAATTATACAATCCTCAAATTTTTCTTACGAACAAAGATGACAACTGAAAACGTAAGCCACAAATCGCCCATCACACAATAAACCTTGTAATAAAAAAGCATTTTCTTGCATAAAAGTGCGAAATTTTAAGAAAATTTGTAAAAATTCAAATTGTTAACCAGAAAATTTTACAAAAAAACTCTGAACTTATAAAGTAATGTTATTTAGAGCGTTAAGTTTTAATTTTAAGAAATATGAGTTTAAATTTTGACAAAAGCTGAGAATTTGAAAAAATGCAAATTTTATTTCTAAATATTTAAAAAGTCTTAACATTTTCAAATCAAGTCTACTTACTGCGTCGCTTTCCCAATCGTCCGCCGTCCATTCCCAAACGTTGCCGGCCATGTTGAACAATCCGAATTTATTTGGGGGGAACGCATCCACAGGAGCAGTGCCAACGTAACCATCCTCGCCTGTATTTTCCGTTGGAAACGTCCCCTGCCAAATGTTTGCCCAGTGCTTATCCTTGGCGTTTAATTTGTTACCCCAAGGATACAACTTTTGCCTGAGGCCCCCTCTACATGCCATTTCCCATTCGGCTTCCGTCGGCAGCCTTTTCCCCAAATATTCACAATATTTCGTTGCGTCATTCCAGGAAACATGAATCACCGGATGATCCATTCTTCCTGTAAGTTAATAATCGAATTTACTACGATATCTATCAGTGAAAATACAAGGGAGTATCTCAGACAATGGACTTTTCGTTTTTCGCTTACCACATTCAATCATTAGTTAAATCCCTTTTCAATCTACCTTATGCATGTGGCAACATGGAATTATCAATCTAAGACGAAAATGGATGAAATTTAATGAAAATAAACAGACTTATGGCGCTTTATGTGGAATTAAATTTATTTAGAAGGTAAACAAAAATGGCGATCGTGACGTCACACTTTTGTAGTCTATTACGGGACATACTATACCAAATGTTGAATTAAAAATAGTCTCTGATTAAAAACTTACTTTGTGGTTAAAAAAATTGGACATATTCGCAAACGTTGTCTTTGATATTCCCATTTGTAAACCAGACATAAGAAGAAAAACAACAAAAATGTTAACATTCATGGAAATTTCGAGTTAAAAAATGGGAAAAGTTGTGAACGACCTTTATGCTTTTGTTGAATGATGACAATTACCGACCAAACACTACCAAATGTCAAAGTAAAAGTTCCGTAATTTTTAAGTTCAAAAATTGCGCTGTCAAACTCAATTATTGTCAAAGATTTTGCGATTTTTACGCCCTTGCGTAATAATAACACCAACAACTGCTTAAAACCTCGAATAAAGTTATATTGGCGTTTAAAATCTGAAGATTTTAAATGAAATTTCTGTGACAATGTGATTAAATCAAACTTCTGTGACAATGTGATTAAATCAAACTTCGGTGACGATGTGAAAGCGAAAATTTCATTCCTATGAGTTTATGCTAAATTTTATGTCGACGAAAAGTGCGTAAACTTTTATAAGCCAAACAGTGATCAATGAGAAACTATTTCGGAAGTAAAACTCACCTTCCAGGGTGGAGTCGGCCCCTTCTGGCCTTTTCCAACTGATCCCCTTCATCTTGATCCACCAGGGGGCCTGCACTGCCCTAAAATCCGCGTATTTGGCCCTCTCCCCTTCGGGCACCATCATTTCAAATATAAAACTGTCCCCGAATGTTTCCGCTTCGGTAGTGTACCCGGTTTTTTTGACGAAGTCCGCAAATTTTCGATTGGACACTTCGTATTTGTCGATGTAAAAAGGCTCTAAGGTGACGTTCCTCACGGGACCTTCGTGATCGGCGTGAAATACTGGCTTATCGGTGCCCATTTCAAAAGTTCCACCCTGTATAAGCACCATATCGGTCGGATCCGTATCGAAGGCATCTTTGTTATTGTCGTAGATTTCGTTCGCTTCTTTGGAGTATTTAGCGCTCGGGTTGTCTCTGCTACATTTTGAATCTCTATTTAAACCACAGCCACAACCACTTTCAGATTCAGTGCGAATTAGTTGAGAGAAAACGCAGAAAATAATGGAAACTTGTTTTATTAAGTACATGATAGGTTAAGTTGGAGAAACATAAAAAAATTAAATACTAACGCTTGACTGAGGTCATTATAAAATTACCACTGGTATTGCGGTTTAACGCGCTTCATTAGATCGACTATTTTTTTGGTGATTGCAAATTTTTAGCGCCGCTGACTGTGTGAATTTCGACATAGATGGCGCCAAAAATAAAAAAATGGCGCTTTGACATGGAGAACACAGAAGGCGACTAAAGGAATGTTCACGCTCAATTACTTATTACTCAATATTTTCTTCGGTCGCGACCTCTTTAGTTTTTTAAAAAGTTCGCGACCTCTAGAAAATTAAATTCAGAACTGGAGAGAATACCGTTTATCCCTATACTTTGAAGGAAATTTATATCAAATTAGGTCTTTCACAAGGAAACTAAAATTTATGCTAATTTAAGACATACAGGATGTTCAAAATTAGAATTGGGTTAATTTCCCTACAACTTCGCAAGTTTTTATGACATCTTCGCAACTTTACGTTTCATAGAGTAAAAAAGAAAAATGTGTAACTCAATTTAATGTTACTTTGTTCCATAAAATTGCAATTCTATATTAAAAATGTTAATGTTTCTCCAAATTTAGTTTCTAACCACAAAATTTCGATTTTTTTCTCGAATTCTTTTCTAATCCCAATTCTAACCTCTAAACCTTTTTGACTAACTATGATAATTTTGAATTTATTCCTTAAAATTTCAATTCACGAAGACGTAAAAAGGACATCAATTAAAAAAAAACATTTCTTAGAAAATTCGACCTTTTTCGCGAATTTTCGACTTTTTTCCACCTGTTTACTTTTGCCCGAAATTTTTGATTTTAAAGACAAAATAACGACTTTTTTCTTGAAATTTCAACTTGTTTATCAAAATGTCGACTTTAACCTTGTAGTTTCAAAAAAAGTCGAAATTTTGATTTTTAAAAATTGAAATTACTGAACGCACTCTACTGCCAACTGTCAATATCGATTGGTAAAGAGTGTGGTGGGACGCAACTGTCATCTGCCTAATCTAACCATAGAGTGACTTTTGACTTAAAATTTCAAATTTAAACTGGAAGTTTCGAGAAAAAAAAGTCGGAATATTGAGGAACAAAGGCGAAATTTTAAGAAAAAAAAATCGAAATTTAAAAAAATTTCGAAATTTAAAAAAATATCGAAATATCAAGATTAAAGTCAAAATTTCAAGATTAAAGTGCAAATAGTCTCGGAATTTCGAGAAAAACTCGAAATTTTGACTTTGAATTCGATATTTCTAATTTTTTTTTTAATTGATGTCTTTTATTTGGTTCTGCCCAATTCTTATCTCCAATTTTATTAATTATTACTTTTATTTCTGGGAATTTGCATATTTTCTCTAAAATTTCGAACATAAAGTGAAAATTTCGATTGAGGTTTTAAATTTAACCTCAAAATTCCATTTTCTTCTCGAAAGATTAAATTTAAGAAAAATTATTGTGGTCTCATCAAAATTTCAACTTTTTTTGGCCCCAAAATTTCGACATTTTGGCATTTTTGTAATTTCTACATTTCGAAAATTCCACTTTTTTTCAAATCCCATTTTTATCAAAATTTCGACTTTTTTTCGAAATTTTGGCCTCAAAATTTCGACATTTTGGCATTTTCGTAAATGTCTACATTTCGAAAATTCCACTTTCTTTCAAATTCCCATTTTTATCAGAACTTCAAGCTTTACTAAAAATTTCCACCTTTTCGAAATCCCAGTTTTATCAAAATTTCGACTTTTTTTTTCGAAATCCCAGTTTAATCAAATTTCGACTTTTTTTTTCGAAATCCCAGTTTAATCAAAGTTTCGACTTTTTTTTTCGAAATCCCAGTTTAATCAAATTTCGACTTTTTTTCGAAATTTTGGCCTCAAAATTTGGACATTTTGGCATTTTGTTAATTTCTACATTTCGAGAATTCCACATTCATTCAAATTTCTATTTTTATCAGAACTTTAAGCTTTACTAAAAATGTTCGCTTTTTCGAAATCCCATTTTTATCAGAACTTTAAGCTTTACTAAAAATTTCCACGTTTTCGAAATCCCAGTTTTAATCAAAATTTCGACTTTTTTTTTCGAAATCCCAGTTTAATCAAATTTCGACTTTTTTTCGAAATTTTGGCCTCAAAATTTCGACTTTTTTTTTCGAAATCCCATTTTTATCAGAACTTCAAGCTTTACTAGAAATGCCCACTTTTTCGAAATCCAGTTTTATCAAAATTTCGACTTCTTTTTCGAAATTTTGCTCTCAAAATTTCGATATTTTGGCATTTTGTTAATTTCTACATTTCGAAAATTCCACTTTTTTTCAAATTCCCAGTTTTATCAAAATTTCGACTTTTTGAGGCCAAAATTTCGACATTTTGGCATTTTTGTAAATTTCTACATTTCAAAAATTCCATTTTTTTTCCAAATTCCCATTTTATCAGAACTTTAAGCTTTACTAAAAATTTCCGCTTTTTCGAAATCCCACTTTTATGAAAATTTCAACTTTTTTTGGCCTCAAAATTTCGACATTTTGGCATTTTCGTAAATGTCTACATTTCGAAAATTCCACTTTTTTTTAAATTCCCATTTTTATCAGAACTTCAAGCTTTACTAGAAATGGCCACTTTTTCGAAATCCCATTTTTATCAAAATTTCGACCTTTTTTTCGAAATTTTGGCCTCAAAATTTGGACATTTTGGCATTTTTGTTAATTTCTACATTTCGAGAATTCCGCATTCTTTCAAATTTCTATTTTTACCAGAACTTCAAGCTTTACTAAAAATGTTCGCTTTTTCGAAATCCCACTTTTATGAAAATTTCATCTTTTTTTGGCCCCAAAATTTCGACATTTTGGCATTTTTGTAAATTTCTACATTTCGAAAATTCCACTTTCTTTCAAATTCCCATTTTTATTAGAACTTCATGCTTTACTAAAAATTTTCCACGTTTTCGAAATCCCAGTTTTATCAAAATTTCGACCTTTTTTTTCGAAATTTTGGCCTCAAAATTTCGACAATTTGGCATTTTTGTAAATTTCTGCATTTCGAAAATTCCACTTTTTTTCAAATTCCCATTTTGATCAGAACTTCAAGCTTTACTAGAAATGCCCACTTTTTCGAAATCCCGTTTTTATCAAAATTTCGACTTCTTTTTCGAAATTTTGGCCTCAAAATTTGGACATTTTGGCATTTTTATTAATTTCTACATTTCGAGAATTCCACATTCTTTCAAATTTCTATTTTTATCAGAACTTCAAGCTTCACTAAAAATGTTCGCTTTTTCGAAATCCCACTTTTATGAAAATTTCAACTTTTTTTGGCCTCAAAATTACGACATTTTGGCATTTTTGTAAATTTCTACATTTCGAAAATTCCACTTTCTTTCAAATTCCCATTTTTATCAGAACTTCAAGCTTTACTAAGAATTTTCACTTTTTCGAAATCGCAGTTTAATCAAAATTTCGACTTTTTTTCGAAATTTTGGCCTCAAAATTTCGACAATTTGGCATTTTTGTTAATTGCTACATTTCGAGAATTCCACATTCTTTCAAATTTCTATTTTTATCAGAACTTCAAGCTTCACTAAAAATGTTCGCTTTTTCGAAATCCCACTTTTATGAAAATTTCAATTTTTTTTGGCCCCAAAATTTTGACATTTTGGCATTTTTGTAAATGTCTACATTTCGAAAATTCCACTTTCTTTCAAATTCCCATTTTTATCAGAACTTCAAGTTTTACTAAAAATTTTCACGTTTTCGAAATCCCAGTTTAATCAAAATTTCGACTCTTTTTCGAAATTTTGCTCTCAAAATTTCGATATTTTGGCATTTTTGTAAATTTCTACATTTCGAAAATTCCACTTTTTTTCAAATTCCCATTTTTATCAGAACTTCAAGCTTTACTAGAAATGCCCACTTTTTTCGAAATTCCAGTTTTATCAAAATTTCGACTTCTTTTTCGAAATTTTGGCCTCAAAATTTGGACATTTTGGCATTTTTGCTAATTTCTACATTTCGAGAATTCCACATTCATTCAAATTTCTATTTTTATCAGAACTTCAAGCTTTACTAAAAATGTTCGCTTTTTCGAAATCCCACTTTTATGAAAATTTCAACTTTTTTTGGCCCCAAAATTTCGACATTTTGGCATTTTTGTAAATTTCTACATTTCGAAAATTCCACTTTCTTTCAAATTCCCATTTTTATTAGAACTTCAAGTTTTACTAAAAATTTCCGCTTTTTCGAAATCCCAGTTTAATCAAAATTTCGACTTTTTTTTCGAAATTTTGCCCTCAAAATTTCGACATTTTGGCATTTTTGTAAATTTCTACATTTCGAAAATTTCCCTTTTTTTACAAATTCCCATTTTTATCAGAACTTCAAGCTTTACTAGAAATGCCCACTTTTTCGAAATCCCAGTTTTATCAAAATTTCGACTTCTTTTTCGAAATTTTGGCCTCAAAATTTGGACATTTTGGCATTTTTGTTAATTTCTACATTTCGAGAATTCCACATTCTTCCAAATTCCCATTTTTATCAGAACTTCAAGCTTTACTAAAAATGTCCACTTTTTCGAAATCCCAGTTTTATCAAAATTTCGACTTTTTTTTCGAAATTTTGGCCGCAAAATTTCGACATTTTGGCATTTTTGTATGTTTCAACATTTCGAAAATTCCACTTTCTTTCAAATTCCCATTTTTATAAGAACTTTAAACTTTACTAAAAAAATTATGATTCTTACTTTTTTTTTGAAAATCAAATTTTTTTCTTCCAAAAAATTACAAAGCAGGAAACACTTATTGATTGATCTTCTGAAATCGGCTTTAGGCATCAGAAGTGAGAGTTTCTGGAGTTTGTGACAGATTCTGAGCGTCGTTTAATTTTTAGGAGCCAAAAAATCGCGCTTTTCGCGCACTTATTTCAGTTTTTTGCTTATAACTCGGAAATGATGCATCCTACAGAAAAGTTCAGCGTTACTAAAATTAAAGAGCATTAAATTTTACATCAAATAAGCCCCTTGTTAAAGTTAAAATCGTCTCATTCGTTCAAATTGGTCAACCAACTTGCCCAAAAAATTGGTTTTGGTTAGTTTTAACATCTGCAACCAATTACCTGCTTCTTAAAATGAAAATTTTGTGTAGTGGAGGTTGCAAAACATTAAATTCTATATAAAAAGAGGAATCAATTGGGAAATTCGCTCATTCTACCTGTATATGTAGAGTTAAAAATGAGAAACCTGGAAGTTAGTCGTAGCACTAAAAGCTTTTCACTTTTTTTTGGCAATGTCCCCTTTTAATTTCGAAATTTCGATATCTTTCTTGAAATTCATAGGCTACGATTTCAATTTTTACCTGTGTTTTTTTTAATTTTCGACTTAACAACAAAAACTGTAACTTTATACACATTTTGATTTTATTTTCGAAATTAATGCTTTTTTTTTCTAAATTTTTTTAGACATATTTACATATTTTTCGAGATGTTAACTTCGTAAGATTGCGAATTCACTCTCAACTTTTTTTCTTTGTTAATTTTTGGCTTTTTTTTTGAAAGTTTCATTGTTTTTCTCGAAACTTTGAGTTTTAAGCTGGAAATTTGTTAAGTTGTCAAAATTTGACTATTGTTAACAAATGTTGACTATTTCGACGTTATATTCAACATTTTATATTTTTCGACATGTTTAAACCTTATTTTTGAAATAATGTTCATTTAGTTTCAAAATTTCTCTCTTTTAAATGATTTTTTCAGCTTATAATTCGAAATTTCGATTTTTCTAGACCAACATTTTTTTTTTTCGAAATAGTTTCGAAGTGTTTTTACACTTTATCGAAATTTTAAATTTAAACCTTTTTTTTTTGAAATGTTTGCTCTTTTTTAAATTAAAAAAAAAACGAATTGTCAAAATTTGAAGTAAAACGAATTATCAAAATTTACAGTTTTCAAATGTTCATTTTTATCAAAATTTCAACTTTTTCTTGAAAATGCGACTTTTTTTTAAGAATTTCGACATCCACTTTTTTCAAGCTTCCATCTTTACTAAAATATCTACTTTGTCTGAAAATTTGAAGTTTTTTTTTGTTGAAACTGTTGATTTATTGAGCTATTTTGACTTTTGGCACTACTATCCTAAATTAATTAAGCAAATAGTTGAGACAAAAAGATTTTTTGTGATAATACCAACACAGTTACTAAAAAAGTTACTGCAATGAGAGTTTTAAGTTAACAGTTGAGTAAGCATTTTAAAAACAAAGCTATAAAAGGATCTATTGTTATTATGTGTGCACTAATATAAACAATAAGTAAATATACAAAGACTGTATACATTTTATAACAAATTCCTTAAATATGCTTAATACTCGATTTATAAAGAACATGAAACAGCTAGATAATTAAAATTTGATTATTTTACATACAACAATGCTGATATGATAATTATAATTAGCACTAAAGAATGCCATGTCTAGATTTTAATCTAACAAGCTCATTTAATATTTGTCAATGCGTTATCTGACCTTTTTTAATCTAAACTTATTTTATTTATAGCTCATTTATGGAACTTTTATGGCGGCTGAAGTGGCCTACTACACATACATATACGCCAAAGTGGACCCTCAATATTTCCAACTAGTCACGTCTCATACGAGGGCTGCAATTTTGGCGGGACGCACCATTTCCGGCGTATTGGGTCAACTGCTCATATCCTTCGATGTCATGGACTACAGGCAGCTCAATTACATCACGTTTTCAGGTTAGAAGAGAGCAAAAATGAAACTCAAAGTCGGGCTTTTTGGACCACATTCCCTGGCGACCAAACTTATTAAAAAAAAATCAATACTTTTGATAACTAGGAAAAAAGCTCGTTGTACCTAAAAGCATGTTAAAAAACTTTTGTAGAGAAATGTGCTATACCCCTTAGAATTTCCTGGAACTTTTGTAGAGAAATGTGCTATACCCCTTAGAATTTCCTGGAACTTTTATAGAGAAATGTGCTATGTCCCTTAGAATTTCCTGGCACCCTACCATACGTCACTTTGACATCGACTTTCAAATGCTAACATCAGGTTCGATATGCAACGACATGCAACGATATGCAACGAAAACAAAATTGCAAAGACTGTAAACACTTTAATTAAAAAAAAGGAATTTCGTTTGTCGTGGGCACCACAAAAACTACTCAGATTGAATAAACGTTCCTTTAAAGAGCTAGAAATTTTCTGAAGTATCTCTCTGAAGATGATAGATTGGCTATCGAAATGTGTCAGAGTAACCTCTGTTGTGTTTTTTAATCTTTCTTGGTTTCACGGACAAGTTTTGTATTTCAATTTAAGAAATTTCAAATTTAATAATCGAGATTTTAGGAAAAATATTAACATTTCGACCATAAAGTCGAAATTTTAAAGAAAAAAGTAAACATTTCGAAATTGAATTTAAGTGCTTGCTTCAGATGCAGCTCGCAAAATCATGCTAGACGTCTCTGATATTGCTTTGACCAAGTAGTGTTCAATAACAAAACCTATAAGTTCCCCCAAGTTTCATATCTCTAATGTTTTCGCTTGGTTTGTTCCAGCTATGATAGCGGCGACCCTTTGGAGCTTCCTCCTGCCTTCGGTCCAGACGAGCATTTACTTCCACCGCCATGACAGCTCCGACGAACACAACCTATTCAAGAAGGCCCTCAAAGCGTTTTCCTTGATGGGGGCCCACTTCGTCCAAACTTTCAGCCATTCGTACGTCATCAAATGGTCTATTTGGTGGTCTTTGGCCACTTGCGGTTTCATCCAAGTCCAAACGTACATGCAACCGTTGTGGACCGCCATCGTGGACGATAAGAGTCAACCGATTTACAACGGGGCCGTGGAAGCGGTTTTGACGGTTTTAGGGTTTTTGGGGGCGCTGCTGGCGGGCGTACTTAGGGTGAATTGGCAGGTTAAAGGGGATTTGCTTTTGTCTTTTGGGTCGTTGATTTTGGGTTTTATTATGGTTATATCGTCGCATACTCAGTATGTTTACGTTAGTTATGTTTGTTATGTGGCGTTTGGGGCGTTGTACCATTTTATGATAACTGTGGCGAGCGCCGAAATAGCTAAACATATCTTGGAAGATAGTTATGGTCTTGTTTTTGGTTTTACGACTTTGATGGCTATGTTGTTTCAAACTGTTTTGACTATTATTGTTGTTGCTGATTATACAAAGTTGGGGCTTAGTATTAGAACTCAGTATTTTATTTATGGTTGTTACCACATCGTACTTGCTGTTTTTTATATTATCATAGGTTTTATTAATTGGATTAGATCCAAGAAAGAGTTAAAAGGAACCGCCTTATAATACTTAACAGGGTAGATTTGCTTGTGACGAGACTAATAGTTAGTAAGTGGTTTTGGGACTGGCTATTAGAAGCTGTAAATTAACTGATAGATAAACTAGTCTGAAATTCTTACTATATTGACTGATTTCAAATTTGTTAATTTATAACATAATTTTCACTGCTATATTTATTTAATATTTGTAAATATTGATGGTTTTCATGGTTATTATTGTTACTAAAGTTGTGGTTAACAAATTAAACATTATTATAACTCGTATTGTTAACTATGGGAATAAAGGGTACAGGATAAAATTGCTCAAGTCCTTTTGTGCAAAGTCAAACAGTATTAGCATAGAAGTATGGGACAAAATATGTGATATTGCTTAATTTTAAAATTTATTTACATTTTCAGGTCTAGGAATGATATTAGGAATTGCAATTAAGTTATTGTAGCTCAAGCTCGTTTTTATTTGTTAAATAAAAATTAGTGAACTGTTTTCAGGCGTTTTATTTGTAATTTATTATCATTTATGAAACAACATTATTCGTGAACGTTACATCGATATTTCTTTAAATATATAATTACGAATTTAAGAAGTTAAAAATAAACAATTTTTTTAATTATTTGTTATGAAGTGACAATTCATTTCCTTCTGAATTGAAACCTACATTTTTTCAAATTTTTTAATAGGAGATTACATCCGAATACTTTTCAAAAAGTAGAATTTTGGAATTATAGTCGAATACTGGAAAAACTTTCCACTTTTATATCAAATATGAAAAATGTTCCAATTTTCGATAAAAATTCGAGATCTAACTGCGGAATTTGGAGAAATAAGTTCAGATATCGGGAAAAAATTAAAACTTATAAAAATAAAATTTGACTTGATACAAAATTTTAGGAAATATTCGAGAATTTGGAATATTTTAGCCAACGAAAATTTTAAGTTTAAACTAGAAGTTTTGATAAATATAAGATTTTCTTTCTTTTCTTTTTCCCAAAAATTTAAATCATATTTGATTTGTTGTCGTTTGTTTTATCAGTAATTCATTTAAATTTTATGTCAATTTCTGCTATACATCATTAAAATGTTAATAACGGTAATAAAAATAATATAGAAAACATTGTGTACGATAATATCTGCCAAACAATTACTGAAATATAGGCAACACATTAATCATCAAAATGTGTACGCGTGAAGGCAGCTTTACGGACTACGCTAATGCACATTATCTGAAATGGACTATAGATAACATAGAATCATAGACCACTGGCCTTAGCTACGTATTTAACCAGGCGTAAAATTAGCAGCACAATTGTTAGTAATCCAGAATCTTTTACCTTATTATTTGACGAAAAACTTAAATATTGTGACTAAACCAAATCATCAAATTGTTTACGCATGAAGCAAGGGTTCTGGTGATTTTTTTAGTAACCTATTCAAGGATTGACTTGTCTACTCTGATGCACATTTACCTAAAATGAACTATAGTAGACACATACAATTCATTCCAGATAAGAATAGACTGTGGACTTCTAATTTTGTAGTGGCAACGATAGTAATTAGTAATATCGTTGATTGAATAAATATTTATTCAATCAACGATAATATTTAGACACAATCGTGTGGCAACACTGTGACATTTCTTAATGGTGTTCTATGTTTTTAAAATCCTAACCTAAATATTATTAAATATTTTGCTTTGTTGTCGGTTACTAAAGCACTGAACTAAACACTGTGGCTTGTGATTAAGTCCAAAGAAGGTTTCACCCCTTTACCACATCGGCAATTAAATAAATAATTACGCGATACGCATTTCGCCAGCAGAACTGCCATTCTCAAGCGCACCAATCCCAAAAGATTAGTAAAAGATGCATCGACGTCATCTGCATTGAGATTCAGATCGATACTGGCGGTCTTTTGCTTTCTTTCCTATATAGTTCTGCTGGCGAAATGCGTATCGCGTAATTATTTATTTAATTGCAGATGTGGTAAAGGGGTGAAACCTTCTTTGGACTTGTCGGTTGTTTTAAAAGTGATTCTTTTATATTTGACGTCAATTTCTGCTGAAAATTATTAAATTGTAAGTAACACTAATAAAAACGACATGAAAAACATTAATTCCCGATTATTTCCACCAAACAACCTCTAAAATGTAGGCAACACATTCATTATGAAAATTTTTACGCGTGAAGGCAGCTTTGGTTCTGGTGATTTTTTAGTAACTTTTCTAAAGGTTTATTTAATACTTCACGACCGACTCGGATGCACACACTCATCTAAAATGGACGTCTACATAACATCACAGCAAGAAGACTATAATTATAGTCTTCTTGCATCACAGATATCGAGGGTTCAAATGAAAAAGTCATCAACGGTGTTGTGTTTTTGTTAGAAGGGACGTAGCGAAAAAGGCACATGGTTATTTTAGTTCATTTGTCATGTTTTTTTCAATTTATTTAACATTTCTTCGGCCATTTCTTCATTTGTCAATTGTCACTTTGACGTTTTATCTATGCAAAGAGGTTAGAATTATCTAAGGCAAAAGAAACTTATTTACTTTGACGAAATATCATTTTAAATTAATGAAATACACAAATTCAATAAATAATGGGTCGCTTTAAGGCCATAAATCAGTAGGTAATTCAAACTTGGAATATAAAACCTCCAAACGTATTAAAACCTTGCAATTGTCAATCAAGAGGTATTCTGTGGTCAATTACTCAAAACTTATTTACGACATACGTTCAAACCAAGTAATTTCCTCAATCAATTTGATAATTTTTTCATTTAAACAGTCTTTGATAAACTTACAGAACACCTCCCATCTCCAACCACAAACCACTAACAATAGTGTTAGTGGTTTGTGTCTCCAACTATGTTCGAGCTTCGGGCGTTATAAATGCAATCAATGCCAGTGTTGCCATATATTTGAACGCAAAATTCCGTACGTTCGCAGTTAAAATTACCGTATTTTCAGAAAAATTACCCTACGTTATTTTATTACCTGTTACTGATCTTAAAAACTTTTATTTAGTGGTTGAGCACGTTACATACCTATTAATACGTACACCACGAAACATTAAAAAAGATTACTTACCTTTTTTGAAGTAAGAAATCCAAAGACGTAGAAAGAATGTCAATTTGAAAAATAAAATGTTATCACAAATTTTTAACTTTTTTCTTCTCTAAATCCCCAGATTAAAGTCCAAATTTCGACTTTAATCACGAAACTTCGTAAAAAAAACTCGAAATTTCGAGTTTGTCGAAATTTTCAGTTTAACGTCGAAATTTTCAGTTTAACGTCGAAATTTCTGGGAAACATTTGAAATTCAAGTATTAAGTCAAAAATCAACGATTCAAGTCGAAAAGTCGATTTTAAACTCGAAAATTGTACCCGAATCTTGATATTTTAAGGAAAAAGTCGAAATTTCGGTTAATAAAAATTGAAATTATTGAACGCACTCTACTGTCAACCACAAAACATCTGTCAATATTAGAAGGTAAGCGGCATGGTGGAGCGCAACTGTCATCTGCCCAACCACAGAATATAAAAAAGACGACATTAATCACGAAATTTCGTCAACAAAAATTGAAATTTTCAAATTAAAGCCGCCTTTAATTTGGCCTTTAATCACCTTTCGCCTTTAATCACGAAACTTTCACTTTAAAATCGTAATTTCCAGATTAAACTCGACATTTCTAAATTTTTCTAATAAAATAATGTCCTTTCTACACTTTCGTAAAAAACAAAAATATATATAAATAAAGAACAAAGCAAAAAATAAATATGTCTCGGATCTTTCTAATTATAAATAAGTAAGTGAAATATAAATATTAGTGTTTAAAATCAAAGAAAAAACGGTATTGGTATTTGGACCATACACCGTATTTGTCAGAATTTCCGTAAATATACGGTAATTACCGTACGTATGGCAACACTGGTCAATGCTGTCAATGCTTCGAGCAGGAAGTGAATCAAGGTTGTGGCCATATATGTAATACTCAGAGACTAAATAGACTGAACATTTCAATGCTGTCTCATGCGTTCAGTTGAAGCTAAAATGCGGGGTAGTGGGAAGCTGCATCCCACTACTCTTGGACATGGCTGGATTAAGTTAAATTTATAAATACGAAACTTGCCGCGTAACGGTTCTAACGATTTAGATGAAACTTTAGAATTAGGGGCTTTTGGACCAATAGGATAATTTTTACAAGTGCTTTTTGGTAAAAGTTCAGGAGAACTATTTTCAAAGACATCTTGGTTTAATAGTAAAATAATTTTCTTTCAATACGCGACGCCTGTGTACAATATTGTTAAGCCGGTGCTGTAAACACGTCATGATTGCAGTGAAATGGCGGCGCGCGCACGCCGATAATTGAATATTTATATATTTCATTTTTACCTACCCAAAGAATGAAACTCTTGATTTTCCTTCACTAATATGTTCACTGAGGTTTCAACAATGATCCACAATACACTTCCCCATATTTTCAGGCCGTTTTCTAAAAAAAACCCCGATGTTATGTTCGCAACGGTCTGTCAAATAATGAGAGTGCTGGGTTGAGCTAGGCTTCCGCCAGCCTTTCAACTGGCTTCACTGCTTACCGTCTTACGTTCAGTCTATTTAGTCTCTGGTAATACTTCTATATGGCCAGCTCCCTATTCTCTTCACGAGTTTGTTCCAACCAAATTCGACAAAGATGGAACATGAATAAATGGCGAGTATTGCGCATGAATTGAACAAAATGAACCAATCGCTACGCGCGGGTTAAACGGGTGTTTATGTTTGGCCGTGCACAGCTGACTTTGGCCATGCACAGATGATTTGTAGCACCTGCGCATTGCGACTCATTAATTCGTGTGAAGGTCAGCGAGAAAGAGAAGTCTTTCCCATGAGAAACGAGGAACTGGCCATATAGAAGTATAACATATATGGTTGTGGCGAATAGGCAAAACTCATAGAACCATCCGCTATAGATCCGTTAGCTCCAGCGCAGGAGGAGCGGCAACACTGCAAGAGCTGGTGAAGTGACAGCTGACAAGTATGACGGTTGACACTTGGAACGACGCAAGACTCTATGATTACGACTCGAGCAAGTTCACGTATCGAACTGAAATTCACGATCAGACATTTTATTTGTTAATAGTTCTAGTTAGTTATAATGTAGTAAGTTAGAATAAATTAATTTCTACTACGTTAGTGTGCATTATTTGCGTCGCGTAATAGCAAGATGCCACGAGGTCAAATATTTTTTCCTCCTATTGGCATCTAGCAGTCATTATCCTAATTAAAAATGACTTTGGTAATAGCGGGATCTTCCTTCATATAACGTAGCTGTCAGATTTAACCTTGAGGTTATGTATTATGTCAAAATAAGCTGATATCCCTGAAAGTATCCGACGGTGGATATCGAGATCGAGGTCGATACCGCTCTAACTGGAAAAACTACCGAAATACTACGATGGCTTTATCAAGACTTTCGCGCAGTTGCTTAACGGAGGCGGTGACACGCGTATCGCTCAACAACAAGAGGTATATTTGCTTAAAATCCGCTCTAATGGTGAGTTTTCCGAATGTTATGTCATCACTAACGCAGAACGCGACCCTATCTGTTATTTTTTATCACACATTAGGCAGGGTTCAGGAAAGAAAGGGACACTTTCGGCGAACTGCAGGTGCCCAATGACAAGTACTATGGGGCACAAACCGTTAGATCTACCATTAATTTTCCGATTGGCGGACGAGTGGAAAGAATGCCGGTAAGTTGCATTTAAAACTGTAATAAACCGCGGCGTGTTTTGTATCCGGGTGATTCGAAAGTTGGACCTTCGTTTGTTAATTGTTCAAGCAGAAGAAATAATGCACCTTTCACAACATCTTGCATAGTCCATAGAGTAATATGGACTACAAAAACTCGTGTCATTTTCGAGTGTGCTTTTTTTTTATTTAATTTCATTAGGTGATATTTATAATTGTGAATTTAATAAAAATGCTCTCGAAATGTACCGCAAAGGTGAATTTCGCGATTAAAGCCAAAATTTTGATTTTTTTTGGAGTGCACTGATTAAGTAAGGAACGTTAATGTGCCAAAAAATTACAGCACCAAAAATGGTGAACTCTTATTGACCGGAAACATTATGTTTTTTAATTTTATTTAACATTTCTTCGGCCCAGTTTTTGTATACAAGTTATATCGGGTGTTCAAATGAAAAAGTCATGAATTTGCTGTGAAAGTTCCTTATGTTTTTAACGTATGTCTTAAATAAGTATCAGTGATTAACAATTGCAAGGTTCATTCATTTGAACTACTACCACAAAAAACCTACTGATGGAAAATCTCAGCGATTTCTTATAAAATCAATGGAAAACCCTAAAGCAAATCACTGTTTCATAAATTTGTGTATTTCATAAATTCAAATCATATTTCGTCGAAGAAAATAACTTTTTGAACTATTATCTTCTGTTATAGAAAATTCTAACCTCTTTGCTTAAATAAAACGTCAAAGTGACACTCGATAGATCAAACAATCATTAAATAATCACATGCTTTTTTCGCCAAGACTTTTGTCCTCTTTTAACACAAAAATCGCAACACATTTGATGACTTCTTCATTTTATATTCATCACCCAATATTGGGGTATGAATATTGAAGAATTTCATAAAGTAAGGGTTGAAATATAAAAAAAAAGTAAGGGTTTGAAATATCAATTAATTAAAGTTTCAATTTGAAGCAACCAATATTTTCCGCTATTTTCTAGTACCCAGTGATTGTGGGAATGGGGGTCCTGAAGAAAGCAGCTGCCCTGGTAAACAAAGAATTCGGGCTGGATCCCAAGGTGGCCGAAGCGATCTCGAAGGCCGCCGATGACGTAATTTCCGGCAAGTTATACGAAGATCATTTCCCTTTGGTCATTTGGCAAACGGGATCTGGAACGCAGACTAACATGAACACGAACGAGGTCATCAGTAACAGAGCAATAGAAATACTAGGTAATTTCTCGCCTCGCATTGTTTAATTTGGAATTTCATTTTAAATGCCGTTTGGTAGGGGGTCAATTGGGTAGCAAAAATCCGGTACATCCGAACGACCACGTCAACATGAGCCAAAGCAGCAACGACACTTTCCCAACAGCCATGCACATCGCGACAGCTATGGAACTCAACAACACACTCATTCCGAATCTCCGTCTCTTACGCGACGCGCTCGACAAAAAAGCTCAAGATTTCAAAAATATCATCAAAATCGGTCGAACGCACACCCAAGACGCGGTACCGTTGACGCTCGGTCAAGAATTCAGCGCTTACGTTCAGCAGCTGACGTTCGGCATCGATAGAATCAACGATACGTTACCTCGATTGAAAATGCTCGCTCTAGGGGGCACCGCGGTCGGTACGGGATTGAATACTAGGAAGGGGTTCGCCGAGAAATGCGCCGCGAAAATTTCCGAATTGACGAAGATCGATTTCGTGTCCGCGCCCAATAAATTCGAGGCTTTGGCCGCGCACGACGCTCTCGTCGAGGTTTCGGGGGCTCTAAACGTCGTGGCGACATCTATCATGAAAATAGCGAACGATATTAGGTGAGTATTCCATTTGGAACGAACATTGTGGCGATTTTTAAAACTTGCCTCTAATGTTCTCATTTAAATTGTTCGCTTAATTTTTAGTGGAACGTAGTGGTCCTTCAAACATTGAAATACGTTGTCCCCTGTATCTCTCTGAAGATGACAGCTTGGCTGTCGAAACGCGTTAGAGAGATGTTTGTTGTTGTTTTTTAATCTCTCTTTTCAGGGGACAAGTTCTGTATTTCAATTTTTGAAGATAACCAAGGACCAGTTCGTTCCACCAAAAGAGCAACCTTTGTTGTGTTTTTTAACATTTCTTGGTTTTAGGGGAGAAGATTTGTATATCAACGCTTAATTCTTCGTTCAATTTTCATTGTGTGAAGAGTAAATATTAAGCAAATTAAATCTGGAGCTTTAAGGAAATCCTGAAATTAAAAAAAATCGAAATTCGTGTTTAAATTTGCACCAAAATTTTCAGTTATATCGAAATTTAAAAAAAAAGTGAGGTTTCCCCGAGAAAAGGAAAAATTTGCAGAAAAATCAAAATTTTGAGTTATGCGACATTTTCAGAATGAGAGAATATTTTGAGAAAAAGTAGAAATTTTGAAAAGTCGAATTTTTTGAAAAGTAATTTTTTAAAACGTAATTAATTTATTTAAAAAATTTCTAGAAAAAAATATTGAAACAAGTCTTATTTTTCAAAAAACGTCAAAATTTTGAAAAGTGTCAAATATTCTAAAGAATCGAGTAATCTAGAAAAGTCTTGAGTTAAAAAAACAAAATCTTGAAGGAGGTTCAAACTTTGAAAGTCGAAATTTTGAAAAAGTCGACACTTTCCTATAAAATTGAAATTTTCAAAAAAGTAGGATTCATCAGAAAAGAGGCAAATTTTGAAAAAAAAAAAACGAAATGTCGGGAAAATCAGAAAAAACTGAAATGTTGTGAGATTCAGAAATTTCAAAATGAGTCAAAATTTGTAGAAAATGTAAAAAATGTAAAAAAGAGGGGAAAAAAAGATGACAATTTTTGAGTCGAAATTTTGAATTCTGAAAAAAGTATAAGTTTTCAAAAAAGTCTAAATGTACAAAATAGTTTAAATTTCTTGAAAAAAATACTTTCTTTTAAAAAAAGTCCTAATTTTCCAAAATAAGTAAAAGTTGTGGAAATCGACGCTGTCCCTAAAGTATTGAAATACAAATTTTGTCTCCTGAAACCAAGAAAGATTAAAAAACACAACGAAGGTTGCTCTAAAGCGTTTCGATTACTAAGCTATCATCTTTAGAGCGATATTAAAGATGATAGCTGGCTATTCAAGAGTAAATATTAGGCAAATTAAATTTGGAGCTTTAAGGAAATCCTGAATTAAAAAAAAATCGAAATTCGTGTTTAAATTTGCACCAAAATTTTCAGCTATATCGAAATTCAAAAAAATGATGTTTTTCAAAAAAAAAATGGAAATTTGTAAACAAATTGAAATTTTGAGTGATTTGACATTTTCAAAATGAGACAATATTTTGAGAAAAAGCAGAAATTTTGAAAGGTAAAAATTTTCGAAGCCTAAATTTACATAGAAGTCTAAATTTCTAGTTAAAAAATATTGAAACAAATCCTATTTTTCAAAAAATGTCAACATTTTGAAAAAAGTCGATTATTCTAAAAAAAACCTTGATTTAAAAAAATCAAAATCTTGAAGGTTCAAATTTTGAAAGTCGAAATTTTGAAAAAAGTCGACACTTTTCAGTAAAATTGCAATTTTCGGAAAAGTAGAATTCATCAGAAAAAAAGGCAAATTTTGGGGAAAATCGAAATGTTGGGAAAATCAACATTTAGAAAAAAAATCGAAATTTTGAGTGATTCAGAATTTTTAAAATGAGACAAAATTTGTAGAAAATGTAGAAATTGTAAAAAGAGGGAAAAAAGATGACAATTTTTGAGTTGAAATTTTGAATTCTGAAAAAAGTATAAGTTTTCAAAAAAGTCTAAATGTACAAAATAGTTTAAATTTCTTGAAAAAAAGGCTGTCTCTTAAAAAAAGTCCTAATTTTCCAAAATAAGTAAAAGTTTTGAAAATTGACGCTGTCCCTAAAGTATTGAAATACAAATCTTGTCTCCTGAAGCCGAGAAAGATTTAAAAACACAACGAAGGTTGCTCTAAAGCGTTTCGATTACTAAGCTATCATCTTCAGAGAGATATTGAAGATGATAGCTGGCTGTTGAAGAATAAATATTAGGCAAATTAAATTTGGAGCTTTAAGGAAATCACGAAATTAAAAAAAGTGATGTTTCCCAAAAAAAAATGAAAATTTGTAAACAAATCGAAATTTTGAGTGATTCGACATACTTAAAATGAGACTATATTTAGAGAAAAAGCAGAAATTTTGAAAAGTAAAAATTTTCGAAGCCTAAATTTACATAAAAGTCTAAATTACTAGAAAAAAAATATTGAAACGAATCTTATTTTGCAAAAAACGTCAACATTTTGAAAAAAGTCGATTATTCTAAAAGTTTTAATTTAAAAAAATCAAAATCTTGAAGGAGCTTCAAATTTTGAAAGTCGAAATTTTGAAAAGAGTCGTCATTTTTCGGTAAAATTGCAATTTTCGGAAAAGTAGAATTCATCAGAAAAAAAGGCAAATTTTGGGGAAAAACGAAATGTTGAGGTAGTCAACATTTAGAAAAGAAATCGAAATTTTGAGGGATTCAGAATTTTTAAAATGAGTCAAAATTTGTAGAAAATGTAGAAATTGTAAAGAGGGAAAAATATGACAATTTTTAAGTCGAAATTTTAAATTTTGAAAAAAGTATAAGTTTTCAAAAAAGTCTAAATGTACAAAATAGTTTAAATTACTCGTAAAAAAGTCCTAATTTTCCAAAATAAGTAAAAGTTTTGAAAATTGACGTGTCCCTAAAGTATTGAAATACAAATTTTGTCTCTTGAAACCAAGAAAGATTAAAAAACACAACGAAAGTTGCTCTAAAGCATTTCGATTACTAAGCTATCATCTTCAGAGAGATATTAAAGATGATAGCTGGCTATTGACGAGTAAATATAAAGCAAATTAAATTTGGAGCTTTAAGGAAATCACGAAATTAAAAAAAAATCAAAATTCTTGTTTAAATTTGCACCAAAATTTTCAGCTATATCGATGTGATGTTTCCCACAAAAAAAGAGGAAAATTTGGAGAAAAATCGAAATTTTGAGTGATTCAACATTTTCAAAATAAGACAATATTTTGAGAAAAAGTAGTAAGAGCAACCTTTGTTGTGTTTTTTAATCTTTCTTAGTTTGTATTTCAATTTTGAAGATACCAAAGACCATTTCGTTCCACCAAAATTATGCCTAAAGAATTGTTTACTTAAAAAAAGTTTGATGGAACGGACTGGTCCTTGGTTATCTTCAAAAATTGAAATACAAGACTTGTCCCCTGAAACCAAGAAAGATTAAAAAACACAACAAAGGTTCCTCTAACGCGTTTCGACGCGTCAATTTTTAAAAAAAGTTTCATCGTGGAACTCTACAATTGTTGTTAAGCCTCGTTTCCGTTTTAGATTTTTGGCGTCCGGCCCCCGGTGCGGCCTTGGCGAGCTCTCCCTCCCCGAAAACGAGCCAGGCAGCTCCATCATGCCCGGTAAAGTCAACCCGACCCAATGCGAGGCCATCACGATGGTTTGCGCCCAAGTCATGGGCAATCACGTCGCCGTTACCATCGGTGGCTCCAACGGCCACTTCGAACTGAACGTATTCAAGCCGATGATGGTGGCCAACGTGCTTAGATCTATTAAGTTGTTGGGCGACAGTTGTAAATCGTTCACTGAGAATTGTGTAGTAGGCATTGTGGCGAACGAGGAGAGAATAGCGAAGTTGCTTCATGAGAGTTTGATGTTGGTAACCGCGTTAAATCCCCATATTGGGTATGATAAAGCGGCTCAAATAGCGAAGACCGCACATAAGGAAGGTACGACTTTGAAGGAGGCAGCGCTTAAATTGGGTCATTTAACCGAACAACAGTTCAATGAGTGGGTGCGACCAGAAAACATGTTAGGACCTAAGTAATTTGTTATCATTTTGAATATATTTGTTTAAATTATTGATAAGTGTGTTATTTGATGATAACCTTATGACCCCTATGTTGCTTAAGATTTTCAAAGTCATTGAGAAAGGGTTTCGTAATTGTTAGAACAATTTAATTGGAAGTCGAAAGTGGTTTATATTGAGGGGTTATTTTTTTTAACGTGAACTACAAAATGAAATTGGGTGTAAGATGTTTGTTTAACGTTAGTAAAAGGTATTTCAATATGGAACACATGAATAAAATCGGTATTCTGGGGGTTCCTTTCGATAAAGGACAAAGAAGGAAGGGTGCAAGTAGTGGTCCGACTGCTATCAGACAAGGGGGTTTAATTGAAAGGCTACAAAATATTCGTAAGTAAAATTAAGAGAATAAAACCAGTAGAAAGGTTAAAACAAGTTGTGAAACTGTGAGGAATTTATAAATGCGCCAACTTGGCATCCAATTTATAATTCTATTTTTCAAGTCGTAATTTCATTTTCCCCACAATTGGACCTCCTCCAACATTCAGTTATTTTGAGCTTAATTTTATCCCCAAAATTTGGCTTTTTGTTAAAATTTAATTTCTCAGAAACTTTCATGTTTTAGAAGTTCGACTGTTTACTCGAAATCTGAACCTTATTTTCAAAATTCGTTTTTTCTTTCTAAATTGTGCGATTTTGCTTTACTCTTTCCGGAAATTAAAAATTTTTTGTCCTAGAAATTGCGATTTATACTCAAAATTGCACTTTTTTTAAATTTCTCTTCGAAAAATTTTGACTTTTTTTAAAATTACAAACTTTGACGACTTTTTTCGATTCGCCTTTTTTCAAGAGATTTGTTAATTTTTTTCAAAATTAAGTCCTAAAATTAGGTCTTTGTTTAGCAGTTTCGATTTTGTTTCTCAAAATTCCTTTTATTTCCTCAAAATTAGTTAGAAATTTGAATTAAAAAGTGAAATGTTGGTGGAATGGGCTGGTTCTTGGTTAACTTCAAAAATTGAACTACAAAAATTGTCCCCTGAAACCAAGAAAGATTAAAAAACACAACAAAGGTTGCTCTAACGCGTTTCGGCAGTTAAGAGAGATACTAGTCTCTGAAGATGATAGCTTGGCCGTCGAAACCCGTTAGAGCAATCTTGTGTTTTTTAATCTTCCCTGGTTTCTGGGGACAATATTTGTATTTCAATTTTGGAGGTAACCAAGGACCAGTTCCACCAAAATGTCGAAATTTTAAGATCAACAAATTTAGAACAAAATAAAATTCAAAATTTACTAAAACTAAATTGATTTTAAGAGAAAAAACCAAATTTCGAGAAAAACTTTTGAATTTGTGTAGGCACATACTAAAAATTTATCAAATTTGTTGAAATTGGAAGCAAATTTGTTGAAATTGGAAGCAAATTTGTTGAAATTGGATGCAAATTTGTTGAAATTGGAAGCAAATTTGTTGAAACTGGCAGCAAATTTGTAAGCAAATTTGTTGAAATTGGATGCAAATTTGTTGAAATTGGAAGCAAATTTGTTGAAACTGGCAGCAAATTTGTACAAATCTATTCAAATTAGAAACAAATTTGTTTAAACTAGAAATAAACGTTTTTAAATTAATAGCAAATTTGTTTAAATTGGAATCAAACTATTTAAATTAGAAGCAAACTTATTGCAATTAAAAGCAAATTTTTTCAAATTGGAAGCAATTAGAAGCAAGTTTGTTCAAATTGGAAGCAATTAGAAGCAAATTTGTTCAAATTGGAAGCAAATTTGTTGAAACTGGTAGCAAATTTGTACAAATCAGAAACAAATCTATTCAAATTAGAAACAAATTTGTTTAAACTAGAAATAAACGTTTTTAAATTAATAGCAAATTTGTTTAAATTGGAATCAAACTATTTAAATTAGAAGCAAACTTATTGCAATTAAAAGCAATTTTTTTCAAATTGGATGCAATTAGAAGCAAATTTGTTCAAATTGGAAGCAATTAGAAGCAAATTTGTTCAAATTGGAAGCAATTAGAAGCAAATTTGTTCAAATTGGAAGCAAATTTGTTGAAACTGGTAGCAAATTTGTACAAATCAGAAACAAATCTATTCAAATTAGAAACAAATTTGTTTACACTAGAAATAAATGTTTTTAAATTAATAGGAAATTTGTTTAAATTGGAATCAAACTGATAATTAGAAGCAAACTTGCTGAAATTAAACGCAAATTTGTTCAAATTGGAAGTAATTAGAAGCAAATTTGTTCAAATTGGAAGCAATTAGAAGTAAATTTGTTTAATAGAAAAAGAAAAATATTCAGATCAGAAGCAAATTTATTAATTTTAACAGCATTATTATTTAAAGTTGCTTATTTTGACACTTAATAGACCTAGTAGGGAGCATATGTTGCACCTTCGCATGGTTTCTTTAAATTTTAGGTGAACATATCGATATTAAAGACTACGGCGATATTAGCTACAATTTAAATGAAGATTTAATTAACAAAAATATACCAAATATGCTGGAGTACGCGCATGTGGCAGCCTGCAATAAGGAAGTATCGAAGAATGTTCAGAAAATTCTTAAGGATGGTAGAATATGCTTGACTTTAGGTGGAGATCACTCTATAGGTAATACATTATACTTCTTCCTGAAATGTTTTTTACTTCTATAGAAAAAAATGAAAAATCTTTCCGTGAATATCGTATCGAACTGATAAGACACTGACTCATGACATTACGACTGAATTACTAGCTCGTCCTAGACCAGATTCATTGATTAAATAAGTTGAAAACAATTCAAAAACTAGCAAAATTTCGAAAATAAATTGGGAATTCTTTAATAAATTTCCTTTTTCTTCCGTGGTTTTCATTCTGGTTAGAAATATAAATTCTTGAGCTAAAAAAAATAGATTTTCTTTCGAGAATTAAAACTCCCTAAAAAATAACAATTTCAAATTTTGATAATCATAATCTCAAAGGAAAATTGGTGGAGTTTAAATTCCAAATTTCGAAAAAAAATCGAACTTGCGTTAAAAAACTGGAAACCACTAAAAATTAATATGTCACACTTTCCTTTTTTCATTTCTTTAAGCAGGTATTTGGAGAATTTGAAGTTAAAAATAAGTGATCCAAGAATCCCTTATCTTGGTATCTTCTTTGCCCACTTTTCCTTTTAAATTAAAAAGTACGAAGCCTTTCATTCTTCAAGGAAAACGGTGTTTCCCTAACTTCCATGGAAAAACACGCCACCACTCGTTTTTCAAGGGAAGCTGTGCTTCCTTAGCTTCCACTGCTCATTATTCCGGGGAAGCTGTGCTTTCCTAGCTGCCATGAGAACACGCCACTGCTAGCCTCAATCTGGTTTTAGGTATAGGCACCGTTGACGGCCACATCCAAGCCAAAGGCGATAAGGTGTGCATCCTATGGGTGGACGCCCACGCCGACATGAATACCAACAAAACATCGAGCTCCGGGAACGTCCACGGGATGCCGCTGGCGTTGCTAGTCAAAGAACTCTCAGACTATTGGCCTTACTTGCCAGGTATGGATTGGCAACAACCAGTTATTTCAGTTAGAAACGTGGCGTACATCGGCCTAAGATCCGTGGACACTTACGAAAGACTCGTCATCGACAAATTAGGGATAACAAACTTCGGGATGGAGGACGTCGAACGCTTTGGCATAACGAACGTGGTCGCCATGGCTTTGGACAAAATAGACCCTAGACGGGAACGATCCATTCACGTCAGTTTCGACATTGATTCGTTGGACGAATTGGAGGCTCCCAGCACTGGAACTTGTGGTATTGATTCATTTCCTTTAGAGACCGACCAAAGTTCCGATTATTTTTTATTCAAGTAACGTAGATGCGCCAGTAAACGACGGCCACTCACCAGTAGTTGGCCACCAAAAGTTTATGTCTAACAAGGTTATTTATTAAAATATATCTTGGGTTTCAATCAGCGGTATGTATTTTTTTTGGTGGAACGGAGTGGTCCTTGGTTATCGTCAAAAATTGAAATACAAATCTTGTCCCCTGAAACCAAAAAAGATTAAAAAACAAAGAAAGGTTGTGTTTTCGTATTTCGACAGCAAAGCTCTCATCTTCAGAGAGAAACTAACATCTAATCTTAAAATTTACCCTTATATACTAAGAATATTCACTTCGTGCATGATCAACCGCACCTGAACGCGCATGCGCATCCAATCATACACGTCGTTGTGTCACAATTCCGTATCTATCGACCTTAACTATTTTTAACAGAGATGAATTCATAAGGTTGTTTCCAGCCTTATGGATGGCTAAG
This sequence comes from Dastarcus helophoroides, assembly GCA_028583605.1. Lineage (NCBI taxonomy): Eukaryota > Metazoa > Arthropoda > Insecta > Coleoptera > Bothrideridae > Dastarcus > Dastarcus helophoroides. The sequence continues at coordinate 22,210,064 of CM053335.1, read as the reverse complement.
CTTTCACATGCATTTAACATATAATTTTTATTTACTACTCTTAACAATTTAATATTATTATCTATCCTATGATTTAATTCAAAGGATGTCGAGCCACACTTGACTTCTCAGTTCTTCCGTACCTCAAATGAGCTAAATATTCCTTCAGTCGAATTTTAAGAGATCGTCTAGTTTGCCCGACATACTTTTGAGGACAACCCCTACATGAAATTTGGTAAATACCGGACTTATCCGTTTGCTCTACTTTATCCTTTAAACTACCCAAAAGCGAATTAAAAAAAAAATGATATAAAAGTTAAGGAAGATTAAATTATGTGTCCGACTAGTGGATCACTTTTAAAGTGGCCAATTACTGACACAATTACCCTATTTGACTACTGAAATACAAATCTTGTCCCCTGAAACCAAGAAAGATTAAAAAACATTTTTCATCTTTCTTGGTTTCAGGGGGCAAGATTTGTATTTCAATTTTTGAAGATAACCAAGGACCACCACAACTATTTGACCATTAATCAGTAAGTAAATGTAATATCTTAAATAGCTACTAAAGTAGTAGCTAAACAATTACTTCTTGTCACTGTTTTCGTTTGATCGTATGCAATTTTCATAAATTTTGGCTGAAACCAACAGAAGACGAAATTCGTTAAAAAATGTTTGTGGAACGGATTTAGTTTAAAAATTCTGGTGGAACGGACTGCTCCTTCAAAAATCTTCACAAATTGAAATACAAATCTTGTCCCCTGAAAGCAAGGATTAAAAAATACAACAAATGGTTGGTTATCGAAACGCGTTGTGTTTTTTAATCTTTTTTGCTTTCAGTGGACAAGATTTCTATTTCAATTTACGGTCAAAAAATAAACTAGCTTCGGTCGGTTTCCAATTCCTTTGACTTGGCGTTTAATGGGGTATTTTCAGTTCGTGGCGGCTTAACACTAAGGGAAGGTGTCCACATTATGGAAAGTGTCTACAGAAGCGGAAGATTGGGCGCCATGGACTTAGTGGAAGTTAACCCAAATATAGGTACAGAGAGGGATGTACATAGGACAGTGGATGCCGCCATTCATGTAATACAGGCTGCTTTTGGGTATTGCAGATCGGGGATGAGGCCTGATCACTTGGATTCGCCACCTTTACAAACGTTTCCGCCCACCCAACCGTTAATATAATCAGAATGCTGTTCGTTTAACAAAATGTATTTATATGTACAGTATTTGTATCACTTTATTTAATAAATTCCTACTTCAAACATTGGTTTATCAACAATTAGTCTATCAAAGCCGAGTCTCGTCAGATCTATCGTTTGGAATTTTCCATCTAGGATTAGTTCAGCTACTGCTCTCCCAACAGCTGGGGCTTGTTGGATTCCTTAAACAATTTAACACATTTAGATTTCCTAAACAAATAATTTGAAACAATGTAGATATTTAAAAATAAAAACGGAGACATTTTACTTAAATGCAAGTAAATATTGATTTTAAGCCAAAGTAATTAATCGAGATATGAATATTTGTTAAATTTACTCGGTGATAATGAAACTGCATCATAATCTAATTGTCTGTGAATATACATAATACCCAACAACTTAACTTCAAAACTTGAATCGTTTTAATTGCTTTCTCCAGTCATGAAAAAATCCTTTTGTTAATCGATTACCATGAATTCATAAATGTCATTCCCGTTCGCATTTCGAGGAATATGTTGACATCAGAAAAATTCAACATTTCTACACAAAAGAAATTCTATAGGAATGTTGCAATTTCAAGAAAAATTTCGATATTTTAAAAATAAGTAAAAATTAAAAAACAATTCAACCTTCTTTTAGCAGGGCGGCCTTTGGGGGTGGCAAGCAGGGCAACCGCCCAGGGCCTCGCGCACTCGCACAATAGCAAGAATTCGAATGTTCATTTGAATTTCGAGCCTTAACCGCGCATTATAAAACTGGACTCGCTGCTCCCTTGCGTGGTAGTTATCGCGCTGATATTTGTCTCATTCACTCCAATGAATGTTCATTTCCTTCTCTTTCACATTGACGAAATTTCATACCAGTGCCACAAGTGCTACCAACTGCAAGGGCTAAACAAAATCTGATAGTACTCCATTTTCTTCGTGTTTACCAATCGGGGAATTCCCGTGTTTCATTTCAGCTGTCAACTGTCGTCGGATTATGCTTTTATATTAGAGCAGTCGTCATCATTTCTAAATCCCTGATCCTTTTAAGACATTAATGCACCTTATTTATCATGGATTAATAGTTTGTTATCTTTGTGTTTAAAAATTGAAGGACAAAACTTGTCCCTTGAAGCCAAGAAGAATTTTTTTGAAGATACCCAAGGACCGGTCCATTCCACCAAAAAAAATCTTTATATTTATTAATTTTTCTTAGTTTCCAATAAACAAATTTAAAAATCCAAATATATTTATGACTTTGCATTTCTAGTCAAGCATCATCATTGAAATTCATAAGCGTAGGTAGGATTTAGTACAGGGAGGGGCAAGAATCATTTTGAAAAATTGATAAAAAAAGAAAACCGGAAAACGTTCCGAGTATATGTATATTTTCATTTAACTGCATGAACTGAGTAATCGAATTTTCAGATTAACTTAGAAATTTGGAAATAGAGTCGAACTTTGCGAAAACAGTCAGAAAATTGAATCTAAAATAAAAACCGATCCTTTCGGAAAACTTTAAAAACTATCCAAATTTCGAAGATATCAAAAAATAACGATTTTAAAAAATACCGTCGAAATGTCGGAGAAAAAGGTTGAAATCTCTTACAGAAAAGTGAACATTTTTAAGAGAAATTTTAATTTTGAAAGAGACGAGGAAAAGCGAATTTTGGGAAAAAGTTGGACTGAGAAATTCGTGTTTAAAATAAAATTCTAATCTTTTGAAAAATCTCAAAAATTGTTGAAAATTCGAAAAAATTATATTTTTTAAGGTGGAATTTTGTGAAAAAAAGATGCAATTTTCAAAAAAAAGTTGTAACTTTGAGAAAATTTTCCCACTGTAAACGGAAATTTTCAGAAGCATAAAACATCCCTATTTCTAGTACGAGTCAAAATTTCAAGAATAAGACAACTTTTGAGAAACATGAAATTTTCGTAAATTTAAATTTGAAAAAAAATCAGAAAAATAACCAATATTAAAAAAATGAAAGTTCAATTTTGAGAGAAAAAATGTAGAATAAAGTCGTAATTTCCAAAGCGACCAATTTTGTTGAAAAACCCCTATTTTGGGAAAGGATTTTTTAGAAAACCGAAATGATGAATAAAAACCCAACCTTTCAGAAGAACTCGAAATTTCTAAAATATGCCAAAATATTTCCAAAGACCAAATATGAAAAAATTTGCAATTTCCAAAAACGCTTTTCTCGAAATGTTTACTTTTTTATTCTAATTTTGACATAATATTTAAATTTCAATAAAGAGATTTAATGTACAAGAAATTTTTTCTCAAATTACCCAAAAATATTTTTCGCAACATTTTTAATTTTTGATAATATGCCGACCTAATTTAGAGAAAACAGACGTATTTCGAGAAAACTGAAATTTAAAGGAAAAGCCAATTTCGAGGGGAAAAAGTCCAGAAAGTTCCAGAAACTAAAACATGGCATTTTGAAATTAACGTCAATATTTCGAAAATAAGGCGAAATATGAAGATGAAATTTCTAGTCAAATTTAAAAAAGTCAAAATTTAAAGAAAAGACAAATATTCAGAAAAGTGGCCAAACTTTGATAGAAAAAATGATTTCCGAAAGAAGAGCCCAAAAAGTGGAATTTCGAGAATAAAGTCGAAATTTCTGAAAAGACGAAATTAAACTAATTTTAATTTAATTTTAATTTTAAGAAAAATTGAAAATTTTTAGCAAAGTTGAATATCGAATTTTGATATAAAAATATCGGGAAAAAGGCAAATTTTAAGAAACCTGTTAAAAGTTCTGAAAAATCAAATTCCAAATGATCAAAATTTTTAGAAAAACCCGATGTTAATAAAAATAAAGGAATTAAAAAAAAACGAAATCTCTGAAAAGCAATCGACATTTCTAGAAAAACTACCAAATGAAGCATCAAAGATCGAAATATTCCAGAAAAAATTCAAACTTAACGAAAAAGTGCAACTTTGAGAATAGCCGTCCGTTTGTGGAAAAAACGAGTCTTGAAAAAAAAGTCAAAATTTTAAGAAAGACACGAATTTCCAGGAAAAATATTCGGTTTTCCGGGAACATACAAGATGGGATTTCAGGATAATTTTAAAATTGCGAAAAAAGGCGGATTTTGGGAAAAATATCAAAGCTACGATTTTTCTAAATTTGTTTTTTTTTTGTTGGAAATTTCGATTTTTTTCCCTTGAAAAACAAAAAAAAAAGATCGACATTTTGAGAAGAAAGTCAAAATTTAGTAAACACTCGAAATTCTTCAGAGAGAGTCGAATTTTGTCGAAATTTTGGAAAAAGGACAAATTTTGAGAAAAATGTAATTTCTACATTTTTCTCTTGAGCGTTTGAATCAGAGGCAGATATGCGCCCTATTCTGCCCTACCCGGAGTCAGAAAATGTCCAATATTGAAATAATCGTCGAAATTTTGAGAAACAAGTTGTATTTCCCCATTCCAGGGGAAATTTTATCGGAATTTTTGTCTTTTTACAAAATTTCTAAAAAAGTCATTGTAAAAATTTCCAGATAAATATTGTTATCGAAAAATCGATCAAGTTTTAAGCAAAAGGGTAAATCTTGATTAAAAAAAAGTCGAAATTTTCAGAAAATTAAAGTTTAAAGAGAAGTCGAAGTTTCCGGAAAAAACTAATTTTGAGAAATGATAGAATTTCGAAAAATAAAACGATGAATATTAAGATAAAAATTCGAAATTTTTAGTTAAGTTGGATTCTGATAAAATAAATCGAATTTTAGGAATACATTTGAAATTTCCAAAGAAATTTATGAAAAAAGACGAATTTCGTGAAATAAGTCGAAATTTCGAGAAAATATCAATAGCTTGAAGAAGCAAATTTTTGTCAAATGGAAATTTTTTAGAGAAAGTCTCCTTAGTTCAATATAAATTTTCGTTAACCACACGAGCTGGGGGGGAGGGCAAGCGCCCTACCCTGCCCTATTCTGATTACGTCTATTTTAAAATTAATTTCACAAAGACGAGGGCCTCTTAAAGATCTACCCGCCCGGGGCCTCGCAATGGCTAAGGCCGCCCCTGTCTTTTAGAATAAACTTGAACTTTTTATTTAAAAAAACTATTCGGAAAAGAGTTAACATTTGACATCATTTAATCAATCATACTGAATAATTAGCATAATTTTTGGATACAGTAAATAAGTTGGGAGGAGAATTATTATTTTGATCAATTCGTCGTACTAGTTCGTGGCGAAACTCTTCTGAAGAGTTTCGCCCCTGGTATGGTGGATATACTGAGTTACCGTGCTCTGATTTTTGAAATTGGCCTTTTCATTCTTTCATTTTTTTTGCATATTCCCTCATATTCCTCCTTTCATTTATTTTTCTTTTCTTTGTTCCTGAAGAAGCCCCCTACGATGGTGGGCGAAACGTCGAACACTTTTAATAGTTCTTTGACACGGTCCAATCCCAGAAGAAGTATATCCTGCACTGACTCTGACCGTGGAGCCTTCGTTATCGGACAAAATAATTAATTTACTACTTTAGCTAATAAATAGCACAATGATCAATGATTAAGCCTAATCTCTAATTAATTACTTTGGCTGCAACATATACCTAAAGCAATTATTATGCAAATAGACAAAAGTGTTTATAAATTGCATACCATGTCCACTAAAACCAGTAGCAAGGTATAAATTGTGATAGTAAGGATGAGGACCAACGATTCCATTTTCATCGAAACAATTGTACTCGTAGAAACCAGCCCAGGCACTTTGAACCTAAAATCACAAGTTAATTAAAAATATTCTTCATGATGGACTCTTATTGATCGGAAACATTATGTTTATTAATTTTATTTAACATTTCTACGACCCAGTTTGGAAACATTTAAATTCTTATAGTTTGTTGACATTTTTTTTTTAAGTTTGATCCACTCGCAAAGGGTAACCCCATTATGCTTTCAAAGCACTGCGAGTAGGATGCGGAAACAAGGATAGATGGCGATGAACCGCCTTCCTAAACAAGAAAAGGTTGTAATTTTTGGGGAAAATTCCTTTCGGTAACAAATTCCATAACTTGGAAGTTATGTTAGTTGTAGTCATATTTCAAAAACGGTTTTAGAATATTGTCAACAAACAATAAAAATTTAAATATTTCCAAACTGGGTCGTAGAAATGTTAAATAAAATTAATTAACTTAATGGAATATTTTGGGCCACAACTTACTTTAATTGCATTAAAACTAGGTACTCTATGCGCCAAATTTGGCCAAACTTTGTTATCGAAATATTGATGGTCTACGTCTAAATTATCAGTCGAAGGTTCATCATCTGGACACGGACTCATACCACCTAGAAAACAACCTCCTAAGCCGTCCCTTCTGAAGTAGCTACCCGTGTGGTCTATTACTAATGGGGTATTTATACCGGGGGGGTCCCCCTGGCAGGCGAACCTATACACGTATCGTTTCCTGCAACAGATTATAAATTCAATTGTTACAACAGCTGGGATCAAAAATACCGTTTTTCCACAGGAAGTGGTATGGAAAGCATCCCATGGACCTCCCCCTATTCTGGCCAGTTCGGCTACATTGGCCGAATTGGCGCCTGCTGCTATAATACAATATGCAAATTGTATCGTTTTGTGTTCCCCATCAGGGTAGTTTTACCTACGAGATACAAATAGTAGAAAAAGCAAGTAAAACGAGCAAGGGTGAAACGTACGACTAGTTCATTGATTCCATTGTACTCTCCTTCTACTCCCTCAACCAAAACATCCTCTTTTGTCTGAAACATAAAATCGACAACCTCCCCATGGATATATCTAGTTCCTTTTTCTAAGGCACCCTGCTTAAGCAAATTTAGTAGCGACCAAGGATCAAACCAACCCTCCTTTTCCAAACCGAGGCAACCAATTTCGACATCGTCCACATTCATCCAGGGAAACCTACGTTATTAAATCAAAATTAAGGGAAACACACGTTATTAATTAAATTGAAAACTCCAAGTTGATACAAAAACCACTTTTTTTGGAGGAAACTTGGTTATCTTCAAAAATTGAAATACAAATCTTGCCACCTGAAACCAAGAAATATTAAAAAACTATCTAGCTATCGAAACGCGTTTTTAATCTTTCTTGCTTTCGGGGACAAGATTTGTGTTTCAACAAAAACCACTCTTACCTTTCTTTCAATTGATTCTTCGTCAGAATCTCGTTGATGGCCCCCAATTCCTTCTGCAAGATCGAATTGTCCATTAAATTTTGAGCACCCCCTTCGCTAGCTAACACCAGGTATCCATTAGGCGAGAAGAATACATCAGCTTCCTTTCCAAATCTCTGCTTTATGGTTCGCAGGAATTCTGCACCGTAGAGCGACATTTGTATGTTCTCTGGCAAGGAGAACTGCTGCCGCAACCCTCCGACTGACAGCACCGTCGAACATTGTGAATACTGAAACAATCAGAATTTTAGCAACAAAGGTCTTAGAATTATAGCCAACGACGGTTACCGCGGTTGAGTTGAAAAAGAAGTTTTTATTCGAATTTTCGTAATTTCTTAAATACCAGTTGTTTCTAAATTTGTTGGTTTGATTCATGAAATTTTGAGCTAAAATTTGAAGTTTCATGTTCAAGATTTTAATCTGGTAATTTTGAATTTATCTCGAACTTGAAGTTTTAAGGAAAATGTCGAAAACTTTAAATTTTTTCAAATTTTCCAATTTTTTCCAATTTTCGGGACTTCGAATAATTTTTCATCTTTTTAATTTGAGTTTTAATTATTAAATAATCTTTAATAGTTAAATTTAATTTCGCAATTTCTAGAAACAGTTGAAATTTATAGAAATACCTGAAAATGGTTTACAATTTTTATTTTAATTTCGAAACTTCTACTTTTTCGCGAAATATCAAATTTAAATTTGAAAATTCAGAAATTCAGAAACTTCTAATGCAAATTTGAACTTCCACATTTTACTTGACGCAAAATTTCAAACCTGAAATTTTCTGAATCACGTATGGTCTGTTCTTAGCTTTTTTAAGCAAATTTTTCAATTCATTGTTAGGACAAATTCGAAATTCTCTATTCTCTTTTGAATATTAAGAAAAAGGGCATTTTGAAAAACCAGAAATTCATAAAAACAAACAATATAATAATATCAAAATTACGAGTTTAAAATAACTGACATTTCAGGAAAAAATATCGAAATTTTCGAAACAAAAAACGAAATTTCGAGCCCTAGAAACGAATTTTTACAAAAGCAATAAAACTTTTTAAATATTTAATGACTTCTTCTATGTGTGGTTACCCCCCAAATTAAATTAATTCGTCACTGCATACAAAATAAGTGGAAGCAAGATCTGAACGTAGCATTACCCTCAAAATAAGCACAAGTGTTTGATACAGAAGAAAAAACAACATCAACAACAACGACCATAAATTAGGCAGTCTTGGAGACTGCAGACAGAAGTGAAAACTTAAAACTACGAAATAACAGTGTTTAGGTAATGTAGTTCGAACCCACACTAGTAAACAAATCAGAATATTGGAAGTATTTTAAAATAAGTGCTGTCAAACTGTCCTACTTTTTTATATTCGTGGTTTGGATGCTTCTAGTCGTGTGGAAACGAATCTAATATTTATTAAGAATGTTACCAATACAATATACTATTAATGTTAAAGCATGTTGGTAACGCGTGATGGTGAGGCATGATGGTCACGCGAAATGCGTAAAGGTCCCACGAAATGCGTGAAGGTTCCACGAAATGCGTCAAAGTCCCACGAAATGCGTCAAGGTCCCACGAAATGCGTCAAGGTCCCACGAAATGCGTCAAGGTCCCACGAAATGCGTGAAGGTTCCACGAAATGCATCAAAGTCCCACGAAATGCGTCAAGGTCCCACGAAATGCCTCAAGGTCCCACGAAATGCGTCAAGGTCCCACGAAATGCGTGAAGGTTCCACGAAATGCATCAAAGTCCCACGAAATGCGTCAAGGTCCCACGAAATGCGTCAAGGTCCCACGAAATGCGTCAAGGTCCCACGAAATGCGTGAAGGTTCCATGAAATGAGTGATGGTCACGCAAAATGCGTGATGGTCACGCGAAATGCGTGATTGTCACGCGAAATGCGTGATGGTCAAGCGAAATGCGTGATGGTCAAGCGAAATGCGTGATGGTCACGCGAAACCCGCGACGGTCACGCAAAACTACCAGTTTACCCCCTATCCAAACTAGTTCAACGCGCCTAAAGAATTTTTAACTTCAAAAGGCACAAAATGCCCTCGAGGTTCACCCCCCTGGCAGCTATCCCCTATCTACGACTCTGTGAACACTAGAATAAATCCGCTCTATTTAAATTTATATTATCCAACACTCTTACCGTCGGATCCTTTTCCAAAACTACAACGCTGATTCCCTCGGGTCCGGTCTTCTCTTTCAACCAATATGCGATCGAAGACCCCATGGCGCCGCCACCAATAATAACGATATCGGCATGATTTGGAAAATAACTGGCCAGCGCCGATTCGCCTTCTCTTGGATAATTAGGTTCATAAAACACTTTCAAATCGTTTTTTCAGTACGCGTAACGTCCTCAGTATCGGGTTTTCAAATTGTTTACATTTCGCGGCCGAGCTGTGCAAATTGCGAAATTTAAAAAACGCGCTGGTAGCGGCACTTAACACTTTTCTTTGGAACATTGTCGCTCAAATAATGTTAGAAAAACACCCGCATATTTATTGAGTTTTGCCGCGATAAGATAAGATAGGAAAATTGCTGTTTTAGCAACAACAAATTTGCTATTTATAAAATAAAATTCGAAAGGAAATAGTAAGGTTATCTTCTTCTTCTTTTCCTCATTTTCCTGCTGACCACAGAATGCCTGCTGTCATGTTTCCGAGCCATAGATAATATATTGTAGGGTTATCTTCTTCTTCTTGTTGTCATGACTATTGCTTTGGAGTCATAGATAATTTGTCAACCTTGGTATCGAGTCCAATGAAGGTTTCACCCATTTACCACATCGGCAATTAAATAAATAATTACGCGATACGTATTTCGCCAGCAGAACTGGCATTTTCAAGCGCACTAATCTAAAAAGATTAGCAAAAGATGCATCGACGTCATCTGCATTGAGATTCAAATCGATACAGCCTTGGTATGATTATCAATGATTTAGTATAAGCGTCGGCCATTTTGAATCATGGTCAGTGGCGTAGTGTAACATGCTATGTGTGTAAATACAACCAATAAATTGCAAATAAGAGGCATTTTGATAAATTCTAGCCTATTTAAGGTTAAAAGCTTCAGATACAGGTGATAAGTGATTCGAAAAATAACCAGTTTCATCTTGGATAAAAAGATTCAGAAAACCCCACCAGCTTTTTAGGTCTAATATCGTTTTCAATATCAGGTTTTCGAACTTTTTACATTTCGAGGCCGAGTTGTGTAAATTACGGAATTTAAAAAGCGCCTTTGACACTTTTCTTTGGAACATTTTTGCGCAAATGAAATTAGAAAAATGCCCGCATGTTAATTGTTTGTTGCTCTAGGATAGGAAAATCACTGTTAGAGCAACAACAAATTTCCTATTTATAAAAAAAAAATCGGAGCGAAATATTTCGGTTATCTTTTCCTTATTTTTCCTGCCGTCATGTTTCGTTTCGCACCAGTGTTGATAATTTTTTTGGAAAATTTCTTCAGTTATGTCACAAATCTTTCATAATTCTGCAATACATAAATTTTATTAAAATCAAACTATTTATTTTAAAACATTTTTTATTCCCCCTCATTTTAGGAATTATTTAGTAGTAGTGGCTGTCGAAACGCATTAGAGCAACCTTTGTTGTGTTTTTTAATATTTCTTGGTTTCAGGGGACAAGATTTCTATTTCAGTTTATAAGAATTTTAACGATTTTCTAGTTATAATATTTTTGTTTTTTAGTTTTCAAATTTATCATGCATCCCCCTCCCCCCCCCCCCGTCCTTTCAAATATACAAACATTAAAAATCAAATATCTTAAAAGGAAGGCTCGAAATTTATAGAAAATAATTTTAGCTAGGCCTCTAAAATTTAGGAAAAAAAGTCGAAAGGTCGGCTTTAATTTAAGATTTTCCAAAAAAAAATTGGATTCATTGGAAGTTTTGCATCAAAAATGAGAATTAAAACAATTAAAATTGTAATCGAATAATAGCAATTTTCTCGAAATCTTAAGGTTAAGGTCGATTTGTTAGAAAAAAAAGCAAACATTTGGATTAAAACTCGCAAAAAAAACGAAGTGTCGAAATATCGACTTTAATCGCGAAATTCTATACTCTATACTCTATACTCTATACTCTATACTCTATACTCTATACTCTATACTCTATACTCTATACTCTATACTCTATACTCTATACTCTATACTCTATACTCTATACTCTATACTCTATACTCTATACTCTATACTCTATATTCTATACTCTATACTCTATGGTTAAGTTAAATGACAGTTGCGTCCCACCATTATTGAGGAAGCGTTTAGTAATTTCTATTTTTAATTACCAAAATCGAAATTTTGAGATTAAAGTTGAAATTTCGACTTTTATCTGGAAATTTCGAGAAAAAAGTCTGAATTTCGAGTGTAAAGTCGAAATTCCGAGATGAAAGTCAAAATTCCGAAATGAAAGTCCAAATTTAGAGATTAAAGTCAAAATTTCGAGTTTAAAGTCGAAATATTAAGTTTAAAGTCGAAATTTCGAGATCAGAATCGAAATTTCGAGTTTAAAGTCGGAATTTCGAGTTTGAAGTCGGCATTTCGAGTTTAAAGTCGGAATTTCGAGTTTAAAGTCGAAATTTTGAGTTTAAAGTCGAAATTCCGATATTAAAGTCGAGAGTTCGAGAAAAAGTTGAAAAAACCTTAACCTATGAAGTATTTCGATTTGTTGTCGTTTGTTTTAAGAGTGATTCTTTTATATTTTAAGTCAATTGTTAATGAATTTTATTAAATTGTAGGTAATAGTAATAAAAATAATATAGAAAACATCTATTTCGATTATTTCCGTCAAACAATCTCCGAAATATAGGCAACACATTAATCATCAAAACGCGTGAATGCAGCTTTAGGGACTACTCTGGTGCACGTTTATCTGAAACGGACTATACATAATATAGGATCATAGACCACTGGCCTCTGTTCTGTAATTAACCAGGAGCAAAATTGGCAGCGTAATTGTACGTAATCTAAAATCTTTTACCTAATTATGTGACTGCAAACCTAAATATTGATGACTACTTAAGCCAAACGTTTTGAATTTGCAACAGTAACACGTTCAATCAACACTGCTAGAATTACCACGTCTACTCCTGGTTAATGAATAATGCAAAGGCCATATCTGTCAAATGTCAATCTATTCTATGGCCCTGTTATTTATTTTTTGTTGACACTCGATAACAAATGTCAAAGTGATTAATAATTACGTTTTACAGAACAATAAAAATGTAAAATTCTTAAATAATAAGAAAGTGATAGGATCCATCAAACGCAGCACCACCGAGAATAGTAAGTGCGTTAATTCTTCCCAAGGAAAATGACCCGTCACTTAAATTTAAGCTCGCAAGCCATGGAGGAAGATGATCGAGATGAACTTCTTCAATGCACCGATGACGAATCTCTGTCCGAAAACGAGGATCAATGCCTTCCAGCCGACAATAGACGCGATGCAACCTACCTGCCTCAGTTCTCAAATCATTCTAAAGTTGACTTTTTGATAACGAAAATTTCTTTGATAGCATCAACCACTTTAATGTTGATATTGTTGCCCGGTTATATCGACACCATTAACGTTAAGGGGAACGTTTATTCGATGATATTGACGAATACGGCGCTCGCTGCGGCGTTGCTGCTGGTCAGCTTGGCGGGCGCCAAATACTTTTTGAAGAATTATAGAAATGTTAGCATTTTTGAGCTGCCGATGAGGACATTGGGTTTGCTCGTGGTTGTGTTGTCTTATATTGGGAGCGGGGCTTTGATTTTGTATTCGCTGGACAGGAAACGAGTGTTGTGCCACCTACAGGACCCCATTAAAGCAGTGGTGTTGGTATTCTCGTTACTCAGCTACTTTTTGTTTTGCAGAAAGTGTAAGTTTGGAATTCTTAGTAATTAGTGCTTTAGTCGTTTTATATTCTACTTAGTACTTCCAAAAAAGTCCGCTTATGGTCATAGTATTTAACCCATGAATGCTGGCCGTTCCCATTTGAGGTCAGATGAAAAGATGACTGAATTATTCAAATTTTTTGATCTTTTTTCAGCTAAGACTTCGTTGCTGTCATCGAACAAATTAAATAAACGAAGTTATAACAAAGAAATATTAAAAACAGTTCATATAGTAGTACATAGGTTTGTATTTTCGTCCTACCTCAAATGGGAATGGTTGGTGTTAATGGTTGGATGTAATGGTGAATGCAAAATATTCCATCTCTGTTAGCTGAAGCACTAAACATGATAAGTCCAAATGGTCACGTTGATGTTCTAAAGGGATAAACCTTTTTGTTGGATTAAACGTTTTTATTTGGACCCACAAATTTTCAATCAGAAAGGCGCTTTGCCAGTTTTGTCTTCTAATTTGCTCGTTTCATATTCCAGTGATGGGGCTGAAGAGGATATTTTCGGCTACAACTATAATCGTTGGCTTGTTCATAGCTGTGGATTACGGTCTTTGCGACGAATTCAAATGTCGTGGCTTCGAAAGGCTACATATTGCGGACGACACTGGCCACTGGCCTGGGAAAATTCACTCCATTTGGACCTCAATCTATATTATTGGACTTGCCTTATTTTCAGCATATTTTATCTTCCTCGATAGGTTTTTGTTGCATAATGATAACGTTGTAAGCATTTAAAACTGTTAACTAGTTTAGTATTAACTAAGCAGTTTATACTAAACTTTAGTTTTAATATTAACTGTTACGATTTTGTAGGAAAGTGAAAGCAGCGATACAGGGAATGGTTCTGTTTCGACAGTATCCAGAGCTGTCTCGGCAAATACAGAATTGTTAGGAGAACCAGTGATTAGAAGAAGATCTCTTGACAAGTCATGTCCGGCTAAAAAAAATTTATATCTACATTTAGCCTTTTGGTTCCATCTGCTTGCTCTCGTTGTTATTCTTGTAATGTTTTGGGTTGATCTGTTGCCAGGAATTGGAAAGGTACCAACACGTCGACCTCTTAAACCTTCATAATGCAACTGATCGTTTACAGACCACTAACGTGTCGAAATTCTTGAATTACACATCGGCTGGGATCGTCTGCCATTTTGGTTCGTTCGAGATGGGTAAAAACGGTGGGATTGGGTGTGGTAACGTGGCCGCGTTCTCGTGGCCATTCCTCCTCTGCTATGTGATATTTTTTACGACTGTCTCTCAAGTTTTTTATGTTGTCACAATCAGCCGTCTACACTGTGGCCACCTTGACTACGTCTCTGCCTCTGGTTGAGATGTGGTGGTCAGTGTTTCAACTTGCACCAGTGCGAGGTGGTAAGGAAATGAGTTAAACTTGAGACTTCTTTGGTTTCACAAAAATTTCGACTCTTTTAAGTCGAATATTTCTCGAAACTTTCGACTTCAAGTTGAATATTTCTTTCGACTCTTTAGGTCGAATTTTTCTCGAAAATTTAGTTCAATTTAGCTGTCGAATTCGGTCTGGAAATCATAAATGTTTCAAAATTTTGTAGCTTAAGTTTAAAATTTTGTTTGGACTTTCGACTGTGCTTTAAAATTTCAAATTTCGATTCATCTCATTTTCAAATTTTGAATCTAAAACCGAACTTTTTAGTTTTTTTTTTTCGTTTTTTGTTAATTTTCTCGCAATTTTAATTATCTTCGCAGATTTTTTTGTGCGAGTTTTGTCAAAGTTTCATTTTTTTTTTGAAATACTTATTTAAACTTGAAATTTTTAATTTTTTCTTAAAATTCAATTTTGAATCGAAGTTTCAAGCTGCAATTCGAAATTTTGATGTTTTATTTGAAATTGTAAGTTAAAACTCACAGATTTTTATTTTATTTTTTCACCAAAATTTCGATTTTTCTAGAAATACTTGTCTAAACTTGAAATTTCAATTTTTTTTTTAAATTCGATTGTAAATTCGAAGTTTAATCCTCCAATTCGAAATCCTTAAAATCCCAACTTAAAAGTTAAAATTTTATTATTTTGTTTGACTAAAATTTCGATTTTTCAAGAAATACTTGTCCAAACTTAAAATTTTCAATTTTTTCTTAAAATTCGATTGTTAACTCGCTCGCGCTCCAATTCGAAATTTTGATGTTTTCCTTAAATTTCCGAGTTAAAATTTATAATTTTATTACTTTTTTTCGCCACATTTTAGTTTTTTTTCAAAAATGTTAGGGTTTTCAAATTTTGAAATACTTGTCTAAACTTGAAATTTCATTTTTTTCTTAAAATTGGATGGTACACTCGAAGTTTCAACCTCCAATTCGATAATTTGATATTTTCCTTACATTTCTGAGTTAAAATTTACAATTTTACTACTTATTTTCGCCAAAATTTCGAATTTTTAGAAAAATGTTAACGTTTTGAAATTTTGATTTGAATTATTTTTCTTGAAATCATTAAATAAAATTGAAGTTTTTTAAAAAAACCTTTGAACCTTCTTCTCAAATTTAAATTTTTTGTTAAATTTCGTTTTAAACTTACAATTTTTTATTTTTTCCTGAAATTTTGATTTTTTTTTTGCTAAATCCTTTATCCTTAAAGGTCTCATTTTTTCAAGCTTTCGATGTTGGGTTCAAAATTTCAACTTTAAATGTCAAAGTTCGACTTTCTTCCCAAAATTTCGAAATTAAACCTGTTTTAAATTAAAAATTTTAATTATTTTTGCAAATTTTTTATCCATATTTTGTCAACATTTTTCAAACAAATTTTATCGACCTTTTCCAAATAAATTTAGTCAAAATTTTAGATTTTTTCTCAAAAGTTACTGTTTGACTCTTAATTTTCTTCCTATTTAAGCTTAAATCTTGAAAATTGCGCTCTTGGTATGAAGTTTTCACTTGAAAGTCAAGTTTTAGAATTTTGGTTCGAAAATTTAGGTTAAACTCAAAATTTAGATAGAATTAAACCAAGAAAGATTAAAAAGCATAACAATAGTTGCTCGAACGCATTTCCATAGTCAATTTCAGAGAGCTACTGTCGAAATTATAAAGATAACTTTACAGTCGAAATTGTTGAAAGTTGAAAGAAAATTTGATGATGTGAGGAGTCAAAATCATCACAATCGAAGTTAGAAATAATACAAAAGTTGTAAGAAAATTCGATCAATGATAACGTTGATAGTCGAAATCATCACAATCGAAGTTAGAAATAATACAAAAAGTTGTAAGAAAATTCGATTAATGATAACGTTGATAGTCGAAATTATCACAATCGAAGTTAGAAATAGAACAAAAAGTTGAAAGCAAATTTGATTGATGTCAAGGATAAATAAAAAAATGTTTGTTTTTTTTTCAGGTGCATCGATAATTTGGTCGCCGTCCATAACAGGGGAATTGATTTGCGCCCTTTTAGGTTTACCTGTCATTCTGATCGGTTTGGTTCTTCTATATAAAGCCCACTCGAGGGACATCGAATGGTCGAACGCCGTGGCAGCCAATCAAATAACCACAGCGAGCCAATTCGCTTAAAGACGAAGAATCTACATGCCAAAGATAATCTGATAGCGGCCAGTTATGTTATCAAATATTATGCTTAAGTAGATCAAGCTAACAACTTGGAGGTGAACGAGTTAATTAAAAAATAAGTGCGCCCAGCGGCGGCGTTAGGCCATACGTTGACCTGAAACGAGAAAATCTTTCCCAGTTATGCCTCATTTGTCTGGATCATCTCTCTTTAGACTATTTCTGTCTCTTTGAAGATGATAGCTTGTCTATTGAAACGTTGTGTTGTGTTTTTAAATCTTTCTTGCTTTCAAGGGATAAGATTTGTACTTCAATTCTCTTTAGAGTGATCTGGAGTAGAAGAGAACAAAAGATAGTTGTTGAATTGGGTTCTCTTCGTCAGTTTAATTAAAAACTCTTTTTAAAAGCTTAAGCGAGGAATCATAAAAAATCTGTTTTTTCGTTCTTTGCTCTTCAGTGAAATCTGAAGCCGTTCGATTTAATGCTAATTATAAACAAAAATTTTGTTTTTGTCATATGAATTTTGTGAAAGGGACTGGCCTTGGTTATCTTCAAAAATTGAAATACAGAACTTGTTCCCTGAAACCCTCGAATTATCATATGAGTCCATAAAAAGGGAATTTTTTGAATGGAGAAGTTGGAGCACTTACAAAAAGGAAGCTTTTTGTACTCAGAACTGAAAGCATCTATAAAAAGGGAGTTTTTTGAAATCAGAACTGGAAGCACCTATAAAAAGGGAGTTTTTTGAAATCAGAATTGGAAGCATCTCACAACTTACATCGTTTCACCTTTTTCATAAAACCTGGTGCTAATTCATCTCGAATTTTGACAGTTTCGATTAACCTTCCCTCATTATTTATAATCAATGTACCGAAGTGTAAAAGCATTTAATGACATTCTACAATGTGAAAGCACACAACGTTTCGAGGGTTAAATTCTCCTATAAGATTGCCAAAAGTGCTTCCAGTTGAGAATTTTCATCGTTTATGCACTAAGAGCTTAGAAACTGGTCTTAGAGAGAAACACTTTGGTATTTTAGTGATGTAATATATTGTCTTTATGTACGGAGGTTGAGATACCTCTTCTCCCTTAAAACCGAGTAAAATTGAAAAATATTGTCTTTATGTACGGAGGTTGAGATACCTCTTCTCCCTTGAAACCAAGTAAAATTGAAATATATCGTCTTTATGTACGGAGGTTGAGATACCTCTTATCCCTTGAAACCGAGTAAAATTGAAATATATTGTCTTTATGTACAGAGGTTGAGATACCTCTTCTCCCTTGAAACCGAGTAAAATTAAAAACACAATAGCAGTTGCTCTAGGAGGTGTAACTGCTGAGGATTTTACGTTTCGGCTCGAGTTGTTAGCTTTTTGCTAAATCTGACTGATCGTGGTCTAATATGTGCCAAATTTTATTGCTATTGGCTGTGTTTGCGCTTCATAATATTCGATGTATAATCAAATAGATGTGTCATAAGTGGTGCCATCTAAATAATCGGGGTAATAACGTCCAATAGTCCTTTGAACAGTACAAAAAAAGTTTTTAGCCGAATTTGTACTGGTAACTAGTCAATATTATGAAATGTAGCGACTTAGAAATTGTTACTGTTGCATTTAATATGAGAAATGTATTTTTAAAGCATTTATTAAAATGTTGAATCATAAATAGATTAGAACCGAAATAGTTACTTAGTGTCTAACAGTCCAATTGTTCTACCATATTTGACACCACTTTTTTAGTTTAGTCGAAACAGTTTTAAGGAATGAATGAAATAATTCCGAGTTCGAATTCGTTTCAAGCTTTTTATTTCTCGGTACAGCTGAATTGTTAAATGAGTAAAATTAGGTATTTTTTATACAGAATACGATTAAAGTTAAGTTGTTAAAAAATTCTAGTCCTGTTAATTCATTCGACCGAAGACTCATTCAAAGATAACTGAAGCTTGTAACCAAATTTTTAATTAGTTCCAATATTTGTTTGCTATTCAGTGGCCACCAAGTTAATCAGTTTTGAATAAAATGCACAAAATATGTCAATTAGTGCATTCAGTTTTTTCCCTGCTTGTCATTTTCGGATACATTTAGGTTTAAAATTACCCAATTGTAACATTCTTTGAGAAACGATTAAACTTATTTTAAGTAAACAGTTCATTCCTGACTACGAGACTCGTAGAAGGCAGCAACTAAAATTTTAAAATGTATGTGGCTTATTTTTTCTGGGTCTGTTAGTTCTTGCATTCAAAGTTTGTGTGGAAATTGTGCCAAATATTTTTTTGTCTCAAATACTGTTGCAGTTAAAATAAAACGAATCTAATCGATTACATTTATGTTAGCATAGCGACCCCATGTTGGCAAATATTATTTAAATAAATGAAAATTGTTAACTTTCTGAAAACATTCTAGTCTTGATTTTTCCAAAGGAATGATGAAAAATTTCGTATTTCGACTGTTTTTATTGTAATTAATATTAGTGCGATCGTTTACATTCTTCAGTAATTGTGCAAGATGTCGATTCTAATTCTTATTTGTTCGAATACTGTTTTTTGCTTTACTTTATTTCGAATAATTAACATTTCCAACTTTAGTTTAATTTACAGAAGAGTTTCGTCTCTGGTATGGTGGACATACCGAGTTACCGTGCTCTTCTGTCTAAACTTTCTTATCATTTGTACCAATTTTCAATTCAGAAGAGTTTCGCCTCTGGTATGATGGATATACTGAGTTACCGTGCTCTTCTGTCTAAACTTGCTTATCCTTTGTACCAATTTTCAATTCAGAAGAGTTTCGCCTCTGGTATGGTGGACATACTGAGTGACCGTGCTCTGATGTTTTGAAATTGGCCCCTTTTTTCATTTTTGCATATTTCCTTGTATTTTATTTTTCATTTATTGTTTCTTTGTTTCTGAAGATGCCACTACGATGGTGGGCGAAACGTTGAACACTTTTAGTAGTTCTTTGACACGGTCCAATCCCGGAAGAAGTATATCCTGTACTGACTCTGGCCGTGGAAGCCTTCGTTATCATATTTACTTTATTTGGTTATTTTAGACACTTTAGATCCTCTAGAATTCAAATTCGGTCTAGAATTAAAATTCTAAGTATTTATTTGGTATACCTAACTAGAAGTGCGGAATGTAGCGAAAGCTGCAGGATCCTCGCTGTAGAAAAACCTAAATTTAGAAATAGGTATACCAAATTGATGAAATCGAAAGTGGTCTTTCATTTCCAAAGTTTGTTAAATGTTCAAATCTGTTGGTCTATGCATTTGAATATATAATATTAACATAACAAAGCAGAGTCCTTAATTAATAAAAAAAAAACTGAAAGAAAAAACTTAAAAATTCTTGATCATGTCTGCTAACGAAGTGGACGATGTTTGTTGATATTAACAATTTTCCTGATTATTGGTACTTATTTTTAAAATTCAACCAATAGTAATTCATCCTATTGTACATTGAGGTGCCCGACAATGCTAAAATGGATTGGAATATTCGGAACATTCACTGGAATATTCGGAAGAAAAAGTCAATAAACGAATAAAAAAAAGAAAAATCTGATTTGAATTAGAATCGATGTTTAGATTTAATTTCCTTGTAATTACAAATTTTAGAAAGGATTTTGCATTTCCCCCTCTAATATTTTGTACTGTCCAAATGTGTGTTCTATTCCTTGATTTTATATTATATAATAACGTTCTCTGAATAAAAATGTTTCAGAGAATTGTTGTATTCAGTGATAACTTGTAATGTAATACGTTTGCAATTATTATTGCAATGTTTTATTCTACCGATGTCTTTAAACTGTGTGTAAGTATACTATACACTATATATTCTGTGTTAACTACATATATTGCTCAATATATACTAAAGTGTACTAATAAACTTCTATCCTTAATGTGGAATTTTATTTATTTTAAATTACCCCTCACCTAATGACATCTTCACTGAGACATAGGTCCATTTTCAAGTAATTTTCATCATAAAATGACCAACACTAGAAGCTCATTCTTGCTTTTTTCCGGAATTTAATGAAATTTCGTATTTTCTCCACCTTTTGTTTCGAAATTTTAAAGATTGCATTAAAAAATTACTCGAAATTGTAAAAATGATAAGGTCGAAATGAAATCTCGATCAACATTTGGATTTGAGGAAAGTTGTTTGGGAAAAATAGGACAGTAGCTAGACAACTTTAACAACCCCCCTCTAAGAGAGCCCAAATGTGTTAAAGGTATTCCGTTTATTTAAATTGATCAAAATAAAGCTCAGATCTGAACCTGTTCCAAAGCAAACGAGAGGAATGTGATAGAAGTTTGTTAAAAATGATACTCGATGAAAATTAATATTTGCTAATTTTGAGGAAAATAGCTTTCTAGAAAAACGCAAAATTTGTTGTTTTTGTAAAAGTTAAAAGTACATAAAATTTTGAAAACTTAGACATTTTTTCAAATTTCTGGTGCTAAGGTGGATATTTCAAATCTTTAACGTTGAAAAAGAAACGAAAAAGTTTGAAGTTGAAAATAGTTACATTTTCTAAATGTTTAGTTTCGCCAACAATTAAATTTTCCTCTAAACTTCTCATTTTTTTTAAATTTCGACCTTAAATTCGAAATTTCGATTTAAGACCAGGAATTTCGACTTTTATATTCGAAGTTTCTTTTTTTTTTTCGAATAAAAACTAACGATTTTGGGCGGTGTAGTAAATTCTCAGAAGAATTTTAGACAGTTGCGCCCCGTCGTTGATTCAATCAACGCGCCGTACTATGAACATGGGATTGAAAACCTTCCACTGTTCGCAACGCCATCTATTAATCCGAAAATACATACACCATAAAGTTCTATTTTACCGTAAGTCAAACTGCCAAACGAGTAGTTAAAACCAGTGATGCCAATCCGAAAATATCAATTTTTGTCACGCCGAACAAAAAATCCTGCTATTTGTCCGCCAAACCTGCTGCCCACCCTTGAATCTTTTATAAACAAAGTTGTTACACATATGGTACGCACGGCGGATCTTCTCCCTTACGACACAACAATAGTTGTTTGATTACCATAGCAACGGAAAGAAGTTCATTGTCAATCAAGTGAGACATTTGTTTGTCTGGATTTGCAGAATGAAACTAACTGCTTAACAAAAATAAAATATATGTTGTGAAATGCCGAATCAATATTTGAACTATTTACTTTCTTTAGGTTGGCATTGCTCTGTTCTATGTTTGCTAAAAATGTCAAATGTCAATTTTTAATAAAAGTCAGTCATGCAGTCATATATGTAATACTTCTATATGGCCAGCTCCCTATTCTCTTCACGAGTTTGTTCCAACCAAATTCGATAAAGATGGAACATGAATAAATGGCGAGTATTGCGCATGAATTGAACAAAATGAACCAATCGCTACGCGCGGCTTAAACGGATGTTTATGTTTGGCCGTGCACAGCTGACTTTGGCCATGCACAGATGATTTATAGCACCTGCGCATTGCGACTCATTAATTCGTGTGAAGGTCAGCGAGAAAGAGAAGTATTTCCCATAAGAAACGAGGAACTGGCCATATAGAAGTATTACATATATGCATGCAGTAAGCAGTTTCTCTATGTAATATATTAAAAGAATCCAGCATCCTGCCTAAAAGTTATTCGATTAATCAAAATTAACAACAATATACAATTTATAGCTTAAGAGAAAAGAACTGCACTACTTATTTGGGTTTATGTTGATTGTACAGGTACTGAAATATTCAAATTCAAATTAGATATACATGCATATTATGTCCGAATTAGAGATTTTCGCAAAATCCCGCTACAATCTTATTAATTTAAAAAACCTTCCGACTACATGCTACTAGCATCAAAATTCTGCTACTGTAGCAGAATTCTGCTACGGTTGGCAACACTGGTTAAAACGTACACCTAATAGATTGAAGTAGTTTTAACTTCAGCTGTGGACGTTCCTCCCTGACTAAAAGATGAATAAAGGATGTTCTAGACACGCTTTCCTAGGAAAAGCCCAAAAAAAAGTTAACACGACAGAGATGTAATAGATTGGATACATTGTACCTACGACTGCCACCATCCATTGACACCAGTGAGTTCAATTTAAGCTCTCATTTTACAGTTTCCGCACAATACTTGCTGGTACACAACAGCGGTAGCTGATGTTAGTGGGTGGAAATCAATTTTTTTTCATTCGACAAATTACGTTCCGATTCATCTCCTTCTTATAGGACTTCCTAAAAATAGAGTACGGTAATTTTTGTGTAAATACGGTAATTTTAACTGCACATGTACGGAATTTAGCTTTCAAAAGATATGGCAACACTGATGGATACGTTCGGGAAACCCTCATTAAAAAGTAGGGATCTAGACTGGAAGCGCCACTGACAGACAGAGAACATTGACCAGCTGATAGTTAGGGATTTTATGTTTTATTTCATACATCAGTGTACGTTTGGTTGCCTATAATAACGCGTGAGGCTCTGATATTAAGGAATACCCCGTTGCCAAATTTTCCATTTTTAACGAATTATCCCGTATAATCACGATGAACTTTTTGTTCGTTTTTGTGTTATTCTAAGATAAAAACGGGTGCAATTGTGAAGCTACATTAAGAGAAAACGGCCGCGTAAATAGACATATCGCGTAAATCATTCACTTAATTAGTATTTCTCAGCAGAAAACGTTTGGGAAACGTTGTAACAACCATCGAAAGTGTTTAAATCTGTGTTTTCTTCAAAAGATACATCTCTATGGCCGCACCACAGATTAATCCGTGGCCTGAATTACTCTATTCATTTCACAATTATTAGTGTAACTTTTCTATTGAACTTTATGTCACTCGAAAATTTGTATGATTATCCTTTGACAGGTGCCTACTACGTTATCTTACAAATAAACTATTTGTAAACTTCGCATTTTTTCATAAAAATGAGATTTCATGAGAAACTAATGAATTTAGGTATATGAGCAGGTGTAGCAAAGTTGTAGAGAATTTAATTTTGCATCTCATGGTATAAAAATATACAGGGTGTTGCATTTAAAATTTTCGAAATTTTTCAATTTTTAAATTGTCAATTTTGACATGATATTTTGGTCAACCTGTATAACGCAGGGCAGTTTTTGGAGCACGATTCGGAAGAGTCGTCCTTACTAAACATCTGATAAAAAAATGGGCATAGTAGCTCTTAGCATAACCTGTTAGTATCAAATAATGTAAGCAGCCAATATCGACTAGAAAAACCTTTCAAGCGAGATAACTCAAAAACCGTAAATATTCGAATATGACTATTCTACAGAAAGTACCCTTTATTTTTGATGTAGAATCCGAAAAAAAATATAAAAAATGTGTGTTTCCATTTAAAAAACAAAAGTTGGTGTCTGGCCAGGAAAAGTGGAACATCCTGTGTAGTTGAAAATATTTTTAATTCGTACATTTCGAGAAATGTGACAACACCGTAAAAAGAATAATCCATATATTCCTCATTTTAACATAGTTTTCCGTTAGCTCCAGCGCAGGAGGAGCGGCAACCCTGCAAGACGTGTGAAGTGACAGCTGACAAGTATGACGGTTGACACTTGGAACGTCAAGGACGGAGGCACCACCCTCTATGACTACGATTCGAGCTGAAATTCACGATCAGACATTTTATTTCTAATAGTTCTAGTTAATTATAATGTGGTAAGTTAGAATAAACTAATTTCTACTACGTTAGTGTGCATTGTTTGCGTCGCGCAAGATGCCACATATTCAATCAACGACGCAGTAGATAAAACGAATTGTCTGGATTTTTAATTCTTTAAACCAGCGTTTCCCAAGCCGGGGGCGCGATCCAGTACCGGGCCATGAAAATAAAATAATGGGGCGCAGAGTTGCTTTCATACTCGCAAATGGTAAATATTTACACACTAAAATAGTTTAAAAAATCTTTAATGGGTCGCGAAAAGGAAGTATTAAAGATAACCGGGCCAGAGCGAAAAAAAAGTTTAGGAAACGCCGTTTTAAACTAACCTCTTTGACCGTTGTCATAATATGTCAAAAACGTAGAGTTTTAGTAATTGTTTACCTTAGATAATATAGTCAACGTTGTTTACTAATACAAGTATGAAGTAATCTTGCGCACTTGAATTTCACATCCGCCGCCCTGCCCCTTGTTTGTGATCAATGCTTGTGAGTTTATCGTGATCAATACCGTAGAGAAAATCAATACGCTGATTTCATAGTTTGTGGCTTGTGCTTCCTGTTTTTAATTGTAATCTGATACGTTACGCCTTGTAGTTAAACATAGGAGAGGTTTAGTCAAACGAATAAGTACGTGTTCATAAGATAAAGGAATGGCTGCTAACGAAGGAAAATTTATCGATCGCAGTCCACCCATTAGTGCTGTAATATTTTAAACCAGTTCTCTTATGACGTCTTTAATTCAATTAATTTATAGGCTGGAAAATGCAGTTCAGATGTTAGAAGCTGTGACAGGTCAAGTGTTGCAGGTTGTACGAAGTATTCTATTTCTACAGAATATGTAGTCGATGGGAAAGGCGAAGTCTGGAAATTAGGAGAAAAACCAGAAGAAAGATTCAACATATTACATTGGAAGGATTATGAATCTGATGCCACTGTAAAGTGAGTGTTATTTTGAGGTCCAATAATAAAGTGTAATGTTTCCCTAGGTAAAGCAGTGTGTTCAACCAGATTTTGAAAACAATTTATCCGCTAGCAAGGAAGAACCTAAGAAAGACTGATTTTGCAGATTGCTGATTTTGATTGAAATGCGAATTTGGAGAAGAAACGAAATTCTATTAAATATTTTTAAGTATATGCTAGTAGGATGACTGATAAAAAATTATTACTATAGAGCTTTATATTAAATATTTACATCAAATACAATAGCTGGAAATGAAGCAAACTGTTGCTTCATCGTTGTTTTTATAATTATAATCGCTGATTGCATCTCATCTGAGAAATTTGCAATTAAAGCATGGGTATTCTAAGAGTTAGTTCAGTCTTTCAAAAACAATCTCTTGGATTTTATTGCAATCTGCTATAGCTTTGTAGATCATGGGTAATATTAGCCTAATATTAATCTTCCTTTTTCTCGTAAACCTTAATCTTTCACTGCTTCAAAAAACAGCATTAGCCTAATGTTGGTCATCCTTTGTCTCATAAACCTTAATGTTTCACTGCTTCAAAAAACAGCAAATACAAATTATTAATCCAAGACTTGTGTTATTTTTTTCATTCTGGTAAAAATTTATATCAGTTCGGTTCCAGTTTGCGGTTCAGTTCTAGGCGATTCAATTGTTTATTTGGATTAAAAATTGATTTTCTAATAATTTAGGGAATATTATGTTCTTTTTTTTTTGTCCTTTAATCGCTTAATCGTTGTTTGTTTAAAATTTTTAAGAAACATATTTTTGATTTTAACAGTTTCGAATTTGTTTTCTAGAACTTTGAATTTAAATGACTAAATCAAGAAAAATAAATAAATAAAAACTTACAAGTTGTTAATTAGGATTTTGAGGAAACAATCAAAATTTCGTAAAAAGAACTTCAAATTTATTTAATAGAAGAATTTTCAAAATTTCTACCTTAATTTAGAAATATTGACCTCAAACCCAAATGATCGATTTTTTTTGGAAATGACACAACTTTAAAACTTCTAGAAAAAGTAAAATTTTTCAGAAAGTTTTGTTTCATGTATTTACCTTTTTTTCGATATCTTAACTTTTTCCTTTTGAAGTTCTAAATTTAAACTTGTACTTTTTTTTCTAAAATTTTGTCTGAACAAAATTTAGTTTTTTCCGAGCAAATATAACATTTTTAACATGTTGACTTTTATTCTTTAATTTTAGATATTATTCTCAAAATTAAGATTTGAGGCTCGAACTATAAGAAATTCACAATTGTAACCTGGTCAGCAATAGGTTCCCTTAAGGAGCTCTCACAGTCAACATTTTTTAGAGTCTAACGTCGGGAAATATTGTCAGGAAGTTAACATTATCTTGTCTTGGTGTATTTCTAATCTGCAGAGGGAGAATAGGTGTTTTGTTTTTGTAATTCGTACTGTTTTTAAAACCATCAACTGTTATGGGTGACACTGAGAGATTCCTCATTACAGTTCGTCAGAGGATAGTAGGAGTGATGTACTAGAGAAACCGAAGACGAGGAAAAGAAGAAAAAAAGGTTAATAAAAAGTGGAAAAAAGAACAGGTATTCAGCAGCAAGGCCTTAGCTCTAAAATCAGTAGAAGAAGAAGGTATTTGGAGCTTTTGTCATAAAAAAATATTGATTATCGAATATTTAGTTTCCTATCTTTTAAATAAATTAATTCGAAAATGTAACATTCATTGGAAATAAAATATGGGGCGTTTAATTTGTTCCTTTTCTAAAATAGCTCAATTTTAAGAAAAGTGGGAAAATTTCGACGAGAAAATAAATTTTGGATTGAAAAGATCAAAATTTTTGGGGAAAAGTTGTGAATCTCTAGAAAAGTCCAATTTTTCCGGAGAAAGGTAAATTTTCGGACCAAAGGTAAGCTCTCTTCGTCGTGTTTGAAAAAAGTCTATAGTTTTAGCGAAAAGCAGAAGAAAAAGTTTGGAAAAAGAGAAATTAACAATGTAATAGAAATTTTGACAAAGTTATCAAATTTCGACAAAGTAATCGAAATATCGATAGTAATCGAAATTTAAAGAATAATGTCTTAATCTCCAGGAGAAAGTCAAATTTTGAGAAAAAATGTTTACTTTTTTAATTTAAATTTCGAGATCCTATCAAGAAAGTAAATTAATCTTAGGGAAAAAACAAAATTCCTAAAAAATTAAAATTTCACGAGTCAGATTTAACAAAGGGGAGATTTTTAAAATAGCTCAATTTTGAGAAAAGTGGGAAAATGTGGGAGACAAAATGAATTTTAAATTGAAAAGATCAAAATTTCTGGGAAAAAGTTGTAAATCTCTAGAAAAAGTCTAATTTTTCCGGAGAAAGGTAAATTTTCAGACGAAATGTAAGCTCTTTTCGTCGTGTTTGAAAAAAAGTCGATATTTTTAGCGAAAAGAAGAAGAAAAAATATGGAAAAAGAGAAATTTTGACAATGTGATAGACAATGAAATAGAAAAAATTTGGAAAAGGAGAAATGTTGACAAAGTAATCGTAATTTCAAGAATAATGTCTCAATCTCCAGGGGAAAGTCAAATTTTTGAAAAAAATGTTTACTTTTTTAATCCAAATTTCGAGCTCATATCAAGAAAGTAAATTAATTTTGGGAAAAACGACAAAATTCCTAAAAAAGTAAAATTTCACGAAGGTCAGATTTAACAAAGGGGAGATTTCTAAAATAGCTCAATTTTAAGGAAAGTGGGAAAATTTCGGAAACAAAATGAATTTTGACTTGAAAAGATCAAAATTTCTGGGAAAAAGTTGTAAATCTCTAGAAAAAGTCCAATTTTTTCGGAGAAAGGTAAATTTTCAGACGAAATGTAAGCTCTTTTCGTCGTGTTTGAAAAAAGTCGAATTGAAACGAATTTTAAGAGAAAAATTCAAAATTTTTAGCAAAGTTGAATATCGAATTTTTATATAAAAATATCGGGAAAAAGGCAGATTTTATGAAAGCTGTTTTTCTGAAAAATCGAATTCTAAAAAATCAAAGTCTTCAGAAAAACCTGTTTTTAATAAAAATAAAGGAATTTAACAAAATGAAATCTCTGAAAAACAGTCGACATTTCTAGAAAAACTACCAAATAAAGCATCAAAGATCGAAATATTCCAGAAAAAATTCTAACTTTAAAAAAAAAGTATAATTTTGGGAATAGCAGTCCGTTTATGAAAAGAAAACAAATCTTGAAAAAAGTTAAAATTTTAAGAAAGATACGAATTTCCAGGAATAACATTCAGTTTTCCGGGAACGTACAGGATGGAATTTTAGATCAAATTTGCGAAAAAAAAAACAGAATTTGAGAAAAATATCAAAGTTTCGATTTGTTTTAATTCGTTTTTTCCGCAAATTTTGATTTTTTTCCCTTGAAAAACAAAAAGAAAGATCGACATTTTGAGAGAAAAGTCGAAATTTACTAAACACTCGAAATTCTTCAGAGGGGGTCGAGTTTTATCGAAATTTTTGGAAAAAAAACATCCTTTTTCCAAGTAAAGTACAAATGTTTGCAAAAAAAAAAGAACAAATTTTGAGAAAAATGTAATTCCCTTGACCGGTTGAATCAAGAGGCAAACATGCGCCTTGATCTGCCCCATCCAGTCAGAAAATGTCCAATATTGAGATAAACGTCGAAATTTTGAGAAACGAGTTGTATATTTCATCAGTTATGAACCATTCCAGGGAAAATTTTCTCGGAATTTTTGTCTTCTTTCAAAATTTCTAAAAAAAAAATCATAAAAATTTCCACATAAATGTTTTATCAAAAAAAATCGATCAAATTTTGAGGAAATGAAATCTTGATAAACAAATCAAAATTTTCACATCAAAATTTAAAGAAAAGTCAAAGTTTTCGGAAAAAGATAATTTTGAAAAAAGAGAATTTCGAAAAATAAAACGATGATGTTTGATAAATATTCGAAATTTTGACTTAAGTCGGATTCTAATGAAAGTGGAATTTTAGGAATAAATTTGAAATTTCGAAAGAAATGTATGAAAAAAGACGAATTTTAAGAAATAAGTCGAAATTTCGAGAACATGTCAATAGCTTGAAGAAGGACGAATTTTATTGAATGGAAATTTTTTAGAGAAAGTCGTCTCAGTTGAATATTTTTCGTTTAACTGCATGAGCCAACGTTAAACTCCTTTATAAAGAGACGAGAAGAGAAGAAAGAGAGAGAGAGAGAGAGAGAGAGAGAGAGAGAGAGAGAGAGAGAGAGAGAGAGAGAGAGAATATTTTCGATAAAAAATCAACGTTAAACTCTTTTGTATAAAGATTAGATTTAAAAAAATGTTGAAATTTCAAAAAAAGTTAAAATTTTGACAAAAATTTTAAAAATAAGCGAAATTTTGAAAGAATTTTCTGATTTGAAAAAATCTGAATTTTTAAAAAAGGTTAAAATTTTGCAAATAAAGTCAAAATTTTCAAATAAATAATCGACAATTTAAAAAACTCCGAAATTTTCAAAAAAATGTCAATATTTTGAAAAAACTCGAACTTAAGTTTTCGAGTTTTTAAGTTTTTTATTTTTTAATTTTTTAAATATTTAACTTTTTAACCTTTCAACCTTTTAAGTTGATAAGTTGTTAAGTTTTTAAGTTTTCAAGTTTTTAACTTTTTATTTTTTAAGTTTTTAACTTTTTAAAAGCTAAAAGCCTCAAAACCTAACAACTTAAAAATTAAAAAATCTAAAATCCTAAAAACTTAAAAGCCTAAAAATCTAAAATCTTGAAATTCTAAACCCTAAAGTCCTTAAACTTAAAAACCTAAAATCCTAAAAACTCAAAAACACAAAAGCTTAAAAGCTGAAAAATTTTAAACGCAAAAACTTGAAAACTTAAGAACTATAAAACCTAAACACTTGGAAACCTAAAAGCTTAAAAACCTAAAACTTAAAATCCTAAACACTAAGATTTTAAAAACCTTCAAAATTTTAAAACCCAAAAACTTAAAAACCTAAACACTATAAAACTTTAAAACGCAAAAACTTAAAAACTCAAAAACCTAGAAACTTGAAAACCTAAAAACCTGAAAACTTACAAACTTTAAAATTTAAAAACTTAACAATTTAAAAAATTAACAACCTAAAAACTTTAAAACTAATAAACCTAATAACTTAAACACTTAAAACCTGGAAAACTTAAGAACTTTAAAATCTTTAAAATTTAAAAATATAAATACTTTAAAACCTAAAATCTTAAAAATATAAAAAGATAATTACTGTAAAATTTAAAAACCGACGAACTCTGAAATTTAAAAACCGACAAACTTTGAAATTTAAAACCCAAAAACCGAAAAATTTTAAATTTTTAAAACCTAAAATCTCAAAAACCTAAAATTTTACAAACCTCTAAAATCTTAAAGTTGACGTTTTAGAGAAAAAAATGAAGCTGAAATAAATTTGAATTTTTGAAAAAAAAAATCAAGAATTCTTGAAATTTTCAAAATTTTAAACAAAGAACGAAATTCTCAAAAAAAGTATAAATTTTGAAAAAGGTTACAATTTTCAAAAAAGTGTTTCAAAATAATTGAATGTAGGAAAAAACTGGAAATTTTCAAAAAAAAAGTTGCAATTTTTAGAAAAGGTTAAAATTTTGCCTCAAATTCAAGGAAAAAAATATCAAAATTTTCAACAAAGATCATATAAAAAATATGATATTTTTAAAAGGTAGAAAGTCGAAATTTTGAAAAAAAACTCGTTTAACAAAGTGGAACTAAATTTTAAAAATTGCGGAATTTTCAAAATAAGTCAAAATATTCAACAAAATCCAACATATTTAAAAACGTCGAAATATTCAAAAAAGTCAAATTTTTCAACGCAAATCGAGTATTTAAGAGGATTTTTTGTGACCAAACAATTTAAATACTGATAGACGAGCGAATACCCAAAGTTTTAATTCAAAATTTGATCAGAGCCTCCGTGAGAGCAATGCGATTTTTAGAGGGAAAAAAATTGTAATACTGATGAATCATCAAATACCCAACTTTTTAACCTAATATTTTTTGACTTATGGACCACCAAGAGCACATTTGTGAATTTAAGAGGAGTTTTCGTGGCCAAACAATTGAAATACTGATTAACTAGCAAATCCCCAAAATTTTAGCTCAAAATTTGATCAGAGCCTTCATGAGAGCAATGCGATTTTTAGAGAACGTTTCGTGGGAAAAAAATTGTAATACTGATGAATCATCAAATACCCAACTTTTTAACCTAATATTATTTTGCCAATGGACCTCCAAGAGCACATTTGTGAATTTTAGAGGATTTTTCGTGACCAAACAATTGAAATACCGATGAACTATTAAATACTCAAGGTTTTAGCTCAAAATTATTTTGATCAGGAGACTCCATGAGAACACTTGCCTCCTTGAGAGCACTTGTGAATTTTAGAGAAGATATCATTGGAAAATAATTGCAATACTGATGAACCATCAAATACCCAACTTTTTATCATAATAATTTTTGATTTATGGATCACCAAGAGCGCATTTGTGAATTTTAGAGGATTTTTCTTTACCAAACAATTAAAATACGGATAAACTAGCAAATAACCAAAATTTTAGCCCAAAATTTGATTAGAGCCTTCATGAGAGCAATGCGATTTTTAGAGAAGGTTTCATGGGAAAAACGTTGTAATACTGATGAATCATCAAATACCCAACTTTTTAACCTAATATTATTTTGCCAATGGACCTCCAAGAGCACATTTGTGAATTTTAGAGGATTTTTCGTGACCAAACAATTGAAATACGGATATACTAGCAAATATCGAAAATTTTACCTCACAATTTGATCAGAGCCTCCATGAGAGCAATGCGATTTTTAGAGAAGGTTTTATGGGAAAAAAGTTGTAATACTGATGAATTATCAAATACCAAACTTTTTAACCTAATATTATTTTGCCAATGGACCTCCAAGAGCACATTTGTGAATTTTAGAGGATTTTTCGTGACCAAACAATTGAAATACCGATGAACTATTAAATACTCGAGGTTTTAGCTCAAAATTATTTTGATCAGGAGCCTCCATGAGAACACTTGCCTCCTTGAGAGCACTTGTGAATTTTAGAGAAGATTTCATGGGAAAATAATTGTAATACTGATGAACCATCAAATACCCAACATTTTAACATAATATTTTTTGACCTATGGACCACCAAGAGCGCATTTATGAATTTTAGAGAATTTTTTGTGGCCAAACCATTTAAATACTGACAGACTAGCACATACCCAAAATTTTAGCTCAAAATTTGATCAGAGCCTTCATGAGAGCAATGCGATTTTTAGAGAACGTTTCGTGGGAAAAAAATTGTAATTCTGATTTATGATCAAATACCCAACTTTTTAACCTAATATTATTTTTCCAATTGACCTCCAAGAGCACATTTGTGAATTTTAGAGTATTTTTGGTGACCAAACAATTGAAATACCGATGAACTACTAAATACTCAACGTTTTGGCTCAGTTATTTTGATCAGGAGCCTCCATGTAAACACTTGCCTCCATGAAAACCCTTGTGAATTTTAGAGAAGATTTCATTGGAAAATAATTGCAATACTGATGAACCATCAGATACCCAACTTTTTAACGTAATAATTTTTGATTTATGGACCACCAAGAGCGCATTTGTGAATTTTAGAGGATTTTTTGAGACCAAACAATTTAAATACTGATAGCCTAACAAATACCTAAAATTTTAGCTCAAAATTTGATCAGAGCCTCTATAAAAGCAATGCGATTTTTAGAGAAGCTTTCATGGGAAAAAAATTGTAATACTGATGAATCATCAAATACCCAACTTTTTAACCTAATAATATTTTGCCAAAGGACCTCCAAGAGCACATTTGTGAATTTTAGAGGATTTTTGGTGACCAAACAATTGAAATACCGATGAACTATTAAATACTCAACGTTTTAGTTCAAAATTATTTTGATCAGGAGCCTCCATGTGAACACTTGCCTTCATGGGAACCCTTGAGAATTTTAGAGAAGATTTCATGGGAAAAAATTGTAATACTGATGAATCATCAAATACCCAACTTTTTAACCTAATATTATTTTGCCAATGGACCTCCAAGAGCACATTTGTGAATTTAAGAGGATTTTTCGTGGCCAAACAATTGAAATACTGATTAACTAGCAAATCCCCAAAATTTTAGCTCAAAATTTGATCAGAGCCTTCATGAGAGCAATGCGATTCTTAGAGAACGTTTCGTGGGAAAAAAATTGTAATACTGATTTATGATCAAATACCCAACTTTTTAACCTAATATTATTTTTCCAATTGACCTCCAAGAGCACATTTGTGAATTTTAGAGTATTTTTGGTGACCAAACAATTGAAATACCGATGAACTACTAAATACTCAACGTTTTGGCTCAGTTATTTTGATCAGGAGCCTCCATGTAAACACTTGCCTCCATGAAAACCCTTGTGAATTTTAGAGAAGATTTCATTGGAAAATAATTGCAATACTGATGAACCATCAGATACCCAACTTTTTAACGTAATAATTTTTGATTTATGGACCACCAAGAGCGCATTTGTGAATTTTAGAGGATTTTTTGAGACCAAACAATTTAAATACTGATAGCCTAACAAATACCTAAAATTTTAGCTCAAAATTTGATCAGAGCCTCTATAAAAGCAATGCGATTTTTAGAGAAGCTTTCATGGGAAAAAAATTGTAATACTGATGAATCATCAAATACCCAACTTTTTAACCTAATAATATTTTGCCAAAGGACCTCCAAGAGCACATTTGTGAATTTTAGAGGATTTTTGGTGACCAAACAATTGAAATACCGATGAACTATTAAATACTCAACGTTTTAGTTCAAAATTATTTTGATCAGGAGCCTCCATGTGAACACTTGCCTTCATGAGAACCCTTGAGAATTTTAGAGAAGATTTCATGGGAAAAAAATTGTAATACTGATGAATCATCAAATACCCAACTTTTTAACCTAATATTTTTTGACCTATGGACCACCAAGAGCGCATTTGTAAATTTTAGAGAATTTTTTGTGGCCAAACAATTTAAATACTGATTAACTAGCAAATCCCCAAAATTTTAGCTCAAAATTTGATCAGAGCCTTCATGAGAGCAATGCGATTTTTAGAGAACGTTTCGTGGGAAAAAAATTGTAATACTGATGAATCATCAAATGCCAAACTTTTTAACCTAATATTATTTTGCCAATTGACCTCCAAGAGCACATTTGTGAATTTTAGAGTATTTTTGGTGACCAAACAATTGAAATATCGATGAACTACTAAATACTCAACGTTTTAGCTCAAAATTATTTTGATCAGGAGCCTCCATGAAAACACTTGCCTGCATGAGAACCCTTGTGAATTTTAGAGAAGATTTCATTGGAAAATAATTGCAATACTGATGAACCATCAGATACCCAACTTTTTAACATAATAATTTTTGATTTATGGACCACCAAGAGCGCATTTGTGAATTTTAGAAGATTTTTTGAGACCAAACAATTTAAATACTGATAGGCTAACAAATACCTAAAATTTTAGCTCAAAATTTGATCAGAGCCTCTATAAAGCAATGCGATTTTTAGAGAAGCTTTCATGGGAAAAAAATTGTAATACTGATGAATCCTCAAATACCAAACTTTTTAACCTAATATTATTTTGCCAATTGACCTCCAAGAGCACATTTGTGAATTTTAGAGTATTTTTGGAGACCAAACAATTGAAATACCGATGAACTACTAAATACTCAACGTTTTAGCCCAAAGTTATTCTGATCAGGAGCCTCCATGAGAACACTTGCCTCCATGAGAGCACTTGCGAATTTTAGAGAAGATTTCATTGGAAAATAATTGCAATACTGATGAACCATCAAATACCCAACATTTTAACATAATGTTTTTTGACCTATGGACCACCAAGAGCGCTTTTGTGAATTTTAGAGGATTTTTGGCGACCAAACAATTGAAATACGGATAAACTAGCAAATATCGAAAATTTTACCTCAAAATTTGATCAGAGCCTCCATGAGAGCAATGCGATTTTTAGAGAAGGTTTTATGGGAAAAAAATTGTAATACTGATGAATTATCAAATACCCAACTTTTTAACCTAATATTATTTTGCCAAGGGAGCTCCAAGAGCACATTTGTCAATTTTAGAGGATTTTTGGTTACCAAACAATTGAAATACCGATTAACTATTAAAAACTCAACGTTTTAGCTCAAAATTATTTTGATCAGGAGCCTCCATGAGAACACTTGCCTCCATGAGAACCCTTGCGAATTTTAGAGAAGATTTCATAGGAAAATAATTGCAATACTGATGAACCATCAAATACCCAACTTTTTAACATAATATTAGAAATGGAAGTCTTGAAAAAAGTGTTAATTAAATTTAAAAAAAATCAGAAATTTGAAGTAAGTTTGCTTTTAAAAATCAACATTTTTAAATATTCAACTTTACGAAAATAATTGAAATTAAAATAAAAATGAACTTCTAAAAGTCAAAGTTGAAATTTCAAGAATCAAAGTTTTTCAACATTTTTTTTTGTAAATTTTGATTTTATTTAATTTTAGATATTATTCGGGAAATTTAAAGAAAACAGTTAAAATCTTCTGCAGACAATGTCAAAGTTGTCAAAAAAGTATTTGAGGATAATCAAACTAACAAAAACAGTCAAAATTTGAAAAAAAAATTGCACATTTAAAAAAAAAGATCAAAATTTTAGTCACGCAAACTTTTAAAAAGGCATAATTCACAAAAATTCAAAGTTTCCAGAAAAAGTTACAAGATTGAAAAAAGTGGAAATTTTCAAAAAAGAGGAATTTAAAAATAAAACGTTTCAAAAATAGTCAAAATTTTAAAAAAGTTGTTGATTCTGAAAAAGTCAAAGCATTCAAGAAAAGTCGAAATATTAATGATGAAAAGTTCAAACTGAAAATCCCGAGGAAAGGTTAGTTCCCTGAAACCAAGAAAGATTAAAAGGCGTTTCGATAGCCAAGCTATCATCTTCAGAGAGATACTTAAATTTTGTCCCCTGAAACCAAGAAAGATTAAAAAACACAACAGGGGTTGCTCTAATGCGTTTCGATAGTCGAGCTATCATCTTCAGAGAGATCCTTGATATCGATATATCGAAATGCGTTAGAGCAACTTTTGTTGTGTTTTAAAATCTTTTTTTGGTTTCAGGGGCAAGATTTGTATTTCAATTGTTGAAGATAACCAAGGTCCATCAAAATCATTTTTCATGTTAAAAAAGCCCATTAATCTCGATGAACCATATGCAACTGCAAGTAACGAAAATATGTATAACGTAGCTCATAAAAAAATGCAATAAAATTCATGGTAGCGATATACAGTTAGGCGAAAATCGTTTTTTTTTTAAACAAAACAAGTAAATAATTTAATATTCAAATGTTAGGATAACTCTTATAAGTCAAGGATTCGATGTAAAAGTCAACTTGCTCTCTCCATTAAATCGATAATCAAAACGCCAAAAAGTGTAACTTTTCTCGAGTGGCGCTGCCAAAGACACTTTGGCCGGCGACTCGCCGCTCGAGTGGTGGTAGAAAAAAAGCCCCATCACCGGCGGCGCGCGCGAAGATCCACCGGAGATGTAGGAGGAAAGTTATTAGCAAGTGGCTTGCCTTCATAATTATAATATAAAGGTTCCTCTGGCAAAAGTGCCGCCGATAGTTTATTTGGTATAGTGCCTTGTGTCGCGTCTACCGGACCTCATTAGGCATGCACACATTGCGATGGTAGGTCTCACCTTTTTGAACATCTTTGCCGGCGCACGTCTTACGTGTCCTTGCGTAATTCTGTGCGTAATTCATCGCCTAGTTAGCGGATTTTAATTGCTGGCTATTTAACGATTGTCTATTGTATTATATTGTTGTTTTTTTAAGTTAAAAATCTACAAGTCGGTTCGAAGGATGAACTGAAGTGTTTGTGAAATTCGTTTTTGTTTGTGCTTTCATCACCGGCACCTTTGCAAATTTAAATCCTTCCGGTAAACCAACTATTTTGAATTTTAAACAGTGCAATGCTTTTCAATTATATTTATTTGTTACTTTTGGTTTGACTCCTAAATCTGACTAACATTTTTATTGTAGAAATCTATTGTTGTTTTGAAAAAAGTCAGTGGGGTAAAAATTACGTTTGGAGTAGTCAAAATTTTATTATTTATGCAGAGATCGAAGAATGTAAATCAGGTACCTAGAATCCCTTAACACAGAGGATGATGATTAAAATTAATTTTGTTAAGATAATAAAAATCTTCACACATCTCTCTTAACTTCGAACATCTCTCTTAATAGTAGTCAAATCTTTCAGCGGCCACTTCAGGTTTTTGTTTAATTAGTGCATTTGTTTAATTCTTCTTATTTAATTCTTCTTTTAAAAAGGTCACCCCTCAAAACGATTTTTTTATTGACGACCACCGATGAGTTAAATTGTAATTTTTAATTTAATTAATTTGGCTTCTATTTTTTTATTGAAACAATAACGTGTGCTGTGTCGTAATATTTTTGAATTACGATGTAATAATGCAAGAATATAAAAGTTTTTACTCGAAAGTGTGCAAGAGTTAAGCCTTGCTGGATCTAATTAGGTTGTTTAAATCAAAATTAACCGTCTTAGTAAAAGAATCTTGGAAATTATTTGACTTAGTACATAGTTTCTATTATATTATTGTTAGGGTTTGTCTACATTGTATATTTGATAAAAATAAGAAATATTATTTCAAGTATAATCTTCGTATCGGTGGCTAGGGCCCCCTTATTTCTTAAATCTTTTCTATTTATAAATTTAGGAGCTTCAACCTTTGTTCGACATATTTTATTTGCGCTTTTTTTCAATTTCCACTTTTTTATTACTTCCAGCTTACTTTAAATTTTTAATTATTTTTAAAATGTCTGCGGCAAAATCTAAAATTTGAGGTTTTCTTTTTGTAAATTTTTGGCTTCTTATCTTCGACATTAACACGAAACTTCGACTTTTTTCTGGAAATTAACTATTTTGAGCGAATTTTGAATTTATTTTTAAATCTTTATCGACTGCTGACTTTTTTCTCCCCAAAATTTTTTTTCTCCAAAATTCTAATAGTAAAATTTCAGCGTTTTGTTTCTTTGGACTTTTTTGATTCTAATCTCAACATGTGGTGGTTGTTATTATTTTTTTTTAATTTACACTTTAAAGTACGAAATGTTAACTTTTTTGAACTGAAATACCGATGAACTATTAAATACTCAACGTTTTAGCTCAAAATTATTTTGATCAGGAGCCTCCATGAGAACACTTGCCTCCATAAGAACACTTGCGAATTTTAGAGAAGATGCCATTGGAAAATATTGCAATAATGATGAATCATCAAATACCCAACTTTTTGACCTAATATTTTTTGACCTATAGACCACCAAGAGCGCATTTGTGAATTTTAGAGGATTTTTCGTGACCAAACGATTGAAATACGGATAAATTAGCAAATACCCAAAATTTTAGCTCAAAATTTGATCAGAGCCTCTATAAGAACAATGCTATTTTTAGAGAAGGTTTCATGGGAAAAAAATTGTAATACTGATGAATCATCAAATACCCAACTTTTTAACCTAATATTTTTTGACTTATGGACCACCAAGAGCGCATTTGTTAATTTTAGAGGATTTTTCGTGACCAAACAATTGAAATACTGATTAACTACTAAATACTCAACGTTTTAGCTGAAAATTATTATGATTAGGAGCCTCTATGAGAACATTTGCTTTCATGAGAACCCTTGCGAATTTTAGAGAAGATTCCATTGGAAAATAATAGCAATACCGATGAACCATCGAATACCCAACTTTTTAACATAATATTTTTTGACCTATGGACCACCAAGAGCGCATTTGTGAATTTTAGAGGATTTTTCGTGATCAAACAATTGAAATACGAATAAACCAGCAAATACCCAAAATTTTCGCTCAAAATTTGATCAGAGTCTCCATAAGAACAATGCGATTTTTAGAGAAGATTTCATGGGAAAAAAATTGTAATACTGATGAATCATCAAATGCCAAACTTTTTAACCTAATATTATTTTGCCAATGGACCTCCAAGACCACATTTGTGAATTTTAGAGGATTTCTCGTGACCAAACAATTGAAATATTGATGAACTACTAAATACTCAACGTTTTAAGTCAAAATCATTTCGATTAGGAGCCTCCATTAGAACACTTGTCTCTATGAGAACCCTTAAAAATTTTAGAGAAGATTTCATGGGAAAAAAATTGCAATACTGATGAACCATCAAATACCCAACTTTTTAACACAATATTATTTTGCTAATGGACCTCCAAGAGCACATTTGTGAATTTTAGAGGATTTTTCGTGACCAAACAATTGAAATAGAGATAAACTAGCAAATACCCAAAATTTTAGCTCAAAATTTGATCAGAGTCTCCATAAGAACAATGCGATTTTTAGAGGAGGTTTCATGGGAAAAATATTGTAATACTGATGAATCATCAAATGCCAAACTTTTTAACCTAATATTATTTTGCCAATGGACCTCCAAGAGCACATTTGTGAATTTTAGAGTATTTTTAGTGATCAAAGAATTAAAATACTGATAAATTAGCAAATATCTAAAATTTTTGTCCAAAATTTGATCCGAACCTCCATGAGAACAATGCGATTTTTAGAGAAAGTTTCATGAGAAAAAAATTTTAATACTGATGAATCATCAAATTCCCAACTTTTTAACACAATATTATTTTGCCTATGGACCTCCAAGAGCACATTTAAGAACTTTAAGGGATTTTTCGTGACCAAACAGTTGAAATACTGATGAACTACTAAATACTCAACGTTTTAGCTCAAAATTATTTTGATCAGGAACCTCCATGACATATGTAAATTTTAGAGCAGATTTCATGGGAAAATTATTGCAATACTGATGAACCACCAGATAACCAACTTTTTAACATAATATTATTTAACCTACGGACCTCCAAGAGCATATTTGTGCATTTTAGAGGATTTCTGGTTACCAAACAATTGAAATACGGATAAACTAACAAATATCCAAAATTTTAGTTCAAAATTTGATCAGAGCCTCCATGAGAGCAATGCAATTTTTAGAGAAGGTTTTATGGGAAAAAAATTGTAATACTGATGAATTATCAAATTCTCAGCTTTTTAACACAATATTATTTCGTCTGTACACCTCCAAGAGCACATTTGTGAATTTTAGAGAATTTTTACTGGTCAAAAAATTGCAATACTGATAAATCCTCAAATGCCCAACTTTTTAACTTAATATTATTGTATCTGTTGACCTCCAAGAGCACATTTGTGAATTTTAGAGAAGATTTCCAGGGAAAAAAATTGCAGTACTGATAAACCACCAAATTCTCAACTTTTTAGCATAATATTATTTTGCTTGTGGACCTTCAAGAGCACATTTGTGCAATTTAAAGAATTTTTCGCGACTAAACCATTGAAATACTGGAACTATCAAATGCCTAACGTTTTAGCTCAAAATTTGATCTGGAACCTCCGTGACAACATTTGCGACTTTTAGAGAAGATTTCATGGGAAAAAAGTGTCAATAATGATGAACCACCAAATGCACAACTTTTTGTCACAACATGACTTTGCCTATTGACCTCCAAGAGCACATTTGTGAATATTAGAGCATTTTTCGTGACAAAATTATTGAAATACTGATGAATTACTAATACCCAATGTTTTAATTCAAAATTGTTTTAATCAAGAGCCTTCATGACGTTTGCAAACTTTTGAGGAGATTTCATGGGAAAATGTTTGCAATACTAATGAACCACTAGATACCCAACTTTTTAACCTCGTATCATTTTGCTTGTTGACCACCAAGAGCACATTTGTGAATTTTAGACAAGATTTCATGGGAAAAAAATTGCAATACTGATGGACCACCAAATTTTCAACTTTTTAGCATAATATTATTTTGGTTGTGGACCTCCAAGGGCACATTTGTGAAATTTAGAGAATTTTTCGCGACCAAACCTTTGAAATACTGGAACTATTAAATGCCCAACGTTTAAGTTCAAAATTTGATTAGGACCTCCATGAGAACATTTGCGAATTTTAGAGAAGATTTCATCGGAAAATATTTGAAATACTGATAGACTAGCAAATATCCAACATTTTAGCTCAAAATTTGATCAGAGCCTCCATGAGAGCCATGCGATTTTTAGAGAAGATTTTATGGGAAAAAAATTGTAATACTGATGAACCACCAAATACCCACCTTTTTAACCTAATATTATTTTGCCTTTTGACCACCAAGAGCACATTTCTGAATTCTAGATGATTTCACGTAACCAAACAATTAAAATACTGATAAATTAGCAAATACCGAAAATTTTAGCCCAAAATTTGATTAGAGCCTTCATGAGAACAATGCGATTTTTAGAGAAGGTTTCATGGGAAAAAAATTGTAATACTGATGAACCACCAAATATCCAGCTTTTTAACCTAATATTATTTTGCCTTTTGACCACCAAGAGCACATTTCTGAATTCTAGATGATTTCTCGTGACCAAACAATTAAAATACTGATAAATTAGCAAATACCGAAAATTTTAGCCCAAAATTTGATTAGAGTCTCTATGAGAACAATGCGATTTTTAGAGAAGGTTTCATGGGAAAAAAATTGTAATACTGATGAATCATCAAATTCTCAACTTTTTAACACAATATTATTTCGCCTGTACACCTCCAAGAGCACATTTATGAATTTTAGAGAATTTTTACTGGGCAAAAAATTGCAACACTGATGAACCATCAAATGGCCAACTTTTTAACTTAATATCATTTCATCTGTTGACCTCCAAGAGCACATTTGTGAATTCTGGAGGATTTCTTGTGACTAAATAATTTAAACACTGATGAACTACCAAATGGCCAACGTTTTAGCTCAGAATTATTTTGATTAGGAATCTTCATATTTGCAAGTTTTAGAGTAGATTTCATGGCAAAATAATTGCAACATTTATGAACCACCAAATAATCAACTTTTTAATGTAATATTATTTTGCTGGTTGACCTCCAAGAACATATTTGTGAATTTTAGAAAATTTTTCGTGACCAAACAATTGAAATATTGATCAACTACTAAATACTCAAAGTTTCAAGTCAAAATCATTTTGATTAGGAGCCTCCATTAGAACACTTGCCTTTATGAAAACCCTTGAAAATTTTAGAGAAGATTTCATGGGAAAAAATTACAATACTGATGAACCATCAAATACCCAACTTTTTAATACAATATTATTTTGCCAATGGACCTCCAAGAGCACATTTGTAAATTTTAGAGGATTTTTCGTGAGCAAACAATTGAAATAGGGATAAACTAGCAAATACCCAAAATTTTAGCTCAAAATTTGATCAGAGCCCCCATGAGAACAACGTAATTTTTAGAGAACATATTTGTGAATTTTAGAAAATTTTTCGTGACCAAACAATTGTGTTTGGTCACGAAAAATCTTCATTGGATGAATTAATAAATGCATAACATTAACTCAAAATTTGATAAGGAGCCTCCATGAGAATATTTTCGATTTTTAGAGAAAATTTCGTGGGAAAATAATTGCAGTACTGATGAAACACCAGATAATCAACTTTTGAATACAATTTTATTTTGCCTGTTGACCTCCAAGTGCACATTTGTGAATTTAGAGTGGAATTTTTTTGAAAATTTTCACATTCCAAAATGGTTATTTTTTCAAAATTCTTCATTTTTCTTAACATTCAGGATTAGTTGTTGCTTAAACACATTAAGTCACTTTTTGGATAAATTTAAATTACTATTAAAAATTTTGAAAACGACATCTAGAAACCAGCAATCTGCTTTTTGTCTCCATGATCACTTTTTTTAGAGATAGTTCTTTGAAAATTAAAAATTTGGGGTTTTTTGTATCCTGTAGTTTCACTTATTAGTGTAATTTGTTTAACGTTTATTATAAATTAAAAAAATTTGTAAATAAATTCGAAATCTGGAGAAAAAAGTCGTAATTTTTCAGAGAAAGTCGAAAAACTCCAATTTCGAAAACAAGACGAATTTAAAAAGTCGGGAAAGAACAAATTTTGAAAAAAAATTCGAAAGACAAGATCAACCTTCGAGAAGTATGGAACTGTAAATAAGAGTTAAAATTTCCCAAAGAAAATTTGAATACAGAACTTGTCCCCTGAAACCAAGAAAGATTAAAAAACACAACAAAGGTACTGGCTAACGCGTTTCGACAGCCAAGTTGTCATCTTCAGAAAGAAACTTGAGTTTCTCTTTGAAGATGACAGCTTGGCTGTCGAAACACGTTAGAGCAACCTTTGTTGTGTTTTTTAATCTTTCTTGGTTTCAGGGGACAAGTTCTGTATTTCAATTTTCTTTGGCAAATTTTGACTCTTATTTACAGTACTGGCTAACGCGTTTCGACAGCCAAGTTGTCATCTTCAAAAAGAAACTTGAGTTTCTCTTTGAAGAAGACAGCTTGGCTGTCGAAACGCGTTCGAGCAACCTTTGTTGGTTTTTTAATCTTTCTTGGTTTCAGGGGACAAGTTCTGTATTTCAATTTTTGAAGATAACCAAGGACCAGTCCGTTCCATTAAAAATTCCCAAAGAAAGTTTAGTTTTGAGAAAAGTTAAACTTTCCAAAAAGAGGTGAATTTTTAGAAAATTTGTGGAAACACGTTGCATTTTGAGATAAAAGACGAAAAGAGAAGAGTATTTTGAGAA
The DNA here is from genome assembly GCA_028583605.1 of Dastarcus helophoroides. Taxonomy (NCBI): domain Eukaryota; kingdom Metazoa; phylum Arthropoda; class Insecta; order Coleoptera; family Bothrideridae; genus Dastarcus; species Dastarcus helophoroides. Next base: position 22,165,886 of record CM053335.1, on the reverse strand, counting down.
ATGGAAAACGCAAATAAAATAGGATTTTTTAATGTGGTAGCTGTTGGGAAAAAGCTAAGGATAATGGTAAATAAAAAAATTTTGAAAGTATTGAAATACAGAACTTGTCCCCTGAAACCAAGAAAAATTAAAAAACACAACAAAGGTTGCTCTAACGCGCTTCGACATGCTGTCATCTTCAGAGAGAAAGTATCGTCAAAATTTTGGAAAAAAGAATAAAATTTTGGAAAAAGGAATACAATTTTGGGAAAAAGAATACAATTTTGGGAAAAAGAATACAATTTTGGGGAAAAGAATAAAATTTTGGGAAAAAGAATAAAATTTTAAGAAGAAAGTTGCAACAACAGAGTCAAAAAATTATTATTAATTTTATTTAACATTTCTGCGACACAGTTTGGAAATATTTGAGATTTTAGTAATGAAAGTTGACAATTTTCTGAAACCTTTTTTGAAATATGACTACGTTATACTTAAATTCTCAAAAGGTCACCTTATGACAACTAAAATAAAAAAATTAATAACGATATCCGACCAATACGAGTCTATCATGAAGAATAAGGAGTCAAAAAAGTAATATTTTGAAAGAAAATTTCGAATTATAAACAGAGATTTCGAAAAAGCGACGAATTGTGAAAAAGAAGAATTATCAAAAAATACGTTGCTGAAAATTTCCAAATTATTATTTTTCTCTAAATTTTTATTTTTTATTAACCAAATTCGAGTAAAAGTCAACTTTTGGCAACAAATGAAAACACTCAGAAGGTCAAATTAATATCAAAATTTTCGGAAAAAGTCGACAAAAGGATTTTTGAAAAATGTTGCGATTTAGAAAAAGGTTGAGATTTAGAAAAAGGTTGAGATTTTCTAAAGAAAGCCAATTTTGAGCAAACAGTGGATTTTTGAGAATAAATAAAAATATTTAATTCAAAAAAATTGTAAAAAAAGAGAGACAAATGTCAAAAAGGTAAAAGATTTCGAAATTTAGGGAAAAGGGTTTCAAAATTTCGACTTAAAAACTGAACATTTTTTTACATTTCGTGCTTAGTTTTAGTACAAAATTTCATTCGATTTTTTTTCAGAATTTTATTTTATTTCGAATTTTTGGGACTCTGTTAGCTTAAAAGGAAAAAATGGAATCCTTTTTTCACTCTTGTGTCTGTCTGTCACAGAGGTTTTTTTTTAAAACTGTCAAACGTAAGTTTTTGAACTTTGGCATTGTGTTAGCTCATGATGACTCATCGCCAGTCAATGATTAGAAAAAATATCTCCCATTAAAATGGGGGTGGGGGTGGAGGGCAAGAATGATTGATATTCTCGAGTCTAAATTCAAATTTTATTTAATGTGCCTACAAAGCCCCCATTCTTTCATCTTTTATGCATATTTTACCGCTTAATACCTGAGATAATTGTGGAAGGTCTTAATAAAATGCAATAGGAATTTCTTTCATTAACTCACGGTTACATCACATCATTTAAGGTTAAATATACAAAATAAATTCGAAGAATCGAAAGTGCTAAATAACCCTCTGTGTTATAAACGGTATTAATTGAATTGTGAAACATTTCCTTACAGAATTATTAGGAAATTGTATGATTAAAACTAATAAGTGATGTGCCTGGAGACGTGATTTTAAATTACTTCAGTTTTCTGTTTCGATTATTTTCAAGCTCCCTAAACGTACAGCATCTAAATCAGAAAGATATCTTAAAGATATCATTTTAGCGATATCTTTAAGAGACACAGAAATGTTAACATTTAGATAACTTTTTTTAGTCGTCAGATTACTGACATCTAACAGATACCTACAAGATAATTTTGATAGATGTCTTAAGGATGAGAAATCTTTATGTTAACATAATGTTAACTTTCTGACAATATCTCCCGATATCAGACTAAAAAATGATGACTCTTAGAGCTCTTTAAGAGAGCTTATTGATGAGCGGGTACCTTTTATAAGGCGCAATTACTTTTAAAGATGCGTCTATTTGATCTTGTACTGCAGCTTTCAGCGTCAGGTTTCAGATTTTCAGTCGAAGTTGCGACTAAAGATTCTTAAACTATTAAACAGTCTCGTAAAATATCGATGTTACAAAATTTAAATTTACGATATTGTAGATGTTCTAGGTGACCCAGCTGCTATCGACTAACACATTTTAATCAGTTTCGTAATCACCAAGGTTTAATTATTAATAAAAGTTCGGTTTATGTTACTTAATAATATTTCCATATTTTCGAGATGGGTGTTGAATTCGAAATGAATGAATTTTTACGGTGGCCGACATCATGTACCGACCGATGCGAGGTATTGTTAAGAGATAGTGCGTGCATGTAAGCGAAATATTGTTTGAGCATGTAAACGAGGTACTTTCTGTCTGTGACCTATTCCTTACAGTCAATTTGATTATTAGAAATTGCATCAGAAGGTTTGCAATATCTAACAATCATTAAAATCAATATTAAACATTGTAGCGATTCTCTGTTGTAAATGATGTGACTTAACGAGGTGATTTAATCATGAATAATAAACAAAACAAATATTCGTTCTTGGTGCTACCGTTTTGCTACTTTTTTTTTGTGGGGAAAGCATGTACCAAGTTTTTAATCAAGGAGGTCTGTAGGTTTATTATTGAAATACAAACCTTGTCCCCTGAAACCAAGAAAGATTTTTCTTGGTTCCAAAATTTGGTTAAAAATTTGGTACATGCTTTCCCACAAAAAAAAGTAGCAAAACGGTGACACTAGAGACGAATATTTGTTTTGTTTATTATTCATGATTAAATCACCTCTTTAAGTCACATCACCGGTTATCTTCAAAGATTGAAATACAAATATTGTCCCCTGAAACCAAGAAAGATCCACATTAAAAAAAAAACAAACTCAGTAAGTGATAAAGGAAATTGTGATCAAAACTAAAGCTTCAAGCTTTCCATAATAAACCTACTTTTCTTTTGTGGTCCTTGGTTATCTTCAAAGATTGAAATACAAATCTTGTCACCGGAAACCAAGAAAAATTTAAAAACGCAACAAAGGTTCGATAGCCAAGCTATCATCTTCAGATACTTCCTTAGAAAAACGAAGGAAAGCAAAACGAGTTTTTAAAGCTTTCTAATTTGTTAGCAGAAATTCAAAATATAAATTTCGAACTGCGCGTTCAGTCTAGTTTTCCTTTTAAATTTTAACTCCCAAATTTCAAATTTTTTATTACAAATGTTAATTCGTGACGGAAAATTTAATTTTTTTGAGAACAAGTCTGTTTCTAGTTGAAATGAAAACCACCAAAGGACGAGTAAGTTAATTAAAAAATAACAACACTCCCATTATTTTGGAAATTTTGACATCTTTTTTACCACAGTAAATTATTGATGAAGCGTCTATTCGTGTTAAAATTTTTTTATATTTTTTTAAATTTTTATTTTTAAGTATTTCTTCCTCATTGTTCCCTTTCCATGTTATGCACTGCTGACGAGCTCAAACGAGAGCGAAACATCGATGTCCAGTGCTCCAATCTTTTTTATGTATTTTTTATATTTTTAAATTTTCATAGTTTATCAAAAAACAACGAAATTTCTTCCATTTCTAATTTTGGTTTTCTATTTTTTATTTTTTCCTATTCTATGTAAAATACACTAACCTCTTATTTGGTCAACTGTCATGAGGTAACGTTTTTAAATAAATTGAAATATCAAGTAGTCATATTTCAAAAACTGTTTTATTGTCAACAAACAATAAAAATCTGGGCCGAAGAAATGTTAAATAAAATTAAAAAACATTTTTTTAGAAGATTTAAAATTTTCAATAAAAAATTGAAAGAGTATTAAAGATTTTATTAACAAAACAAAACTTTTAAATTCAAATAATCGGGGATTTTCTTCTAGTTCCATATTTTTTTCTAGATCCATATTTTTTTCTAGTTCCATATTTTTTTCTAGTTCCATATTTTTTTTTAGTTTCATATTTTTTCGAAATTTCGACTTAATTTTGTAAATTTCGACTTTGTTTTTAAATTTTGGCTTTTTGAAAATTCCAACTTCTTTAAAATTCTGGCGTATTTGAATATATTATGACTAAAAAAAAAACTTTTTACTCTTTTTTATGAAATTTTTTGGAAATTTCAACTTTTTTGAAAACTTCCTTTTCAAAATTTCAAATTTTTCTAAATATTTTTACTTATCTCAAAGTTTTACAGTTTTTGGCAAATTTTCACTCTTTTTAAGAATTAATTTTGAAAATGGTGACCCTTTTTGACGTTTCGACCCTAAAATTAAACTTTGTTGCTAATATGACTGTTCCTAATTCCTAATTCTTAATTCTTAATTATTGATTCTTGATTTTTGATTCTTGATTTTTGACTCTGATTCTTGATTGTTGATTCTTGATACTTGATACTTGATAATTAATCCTTAGATTCTTGACTCTTGATTCTTGATCCTTGATTCTTGATTCTTGATACTTGATAATTGATCCTTAGATTCTTGATTCTTGATTCTTGATTCTTGATTCTTGATTCTTGATTCTTGATTCTTGATTCTTGATTCTTGATTCTTGATTCTTGATTCTTGATTCTTGATTCTTGATTCTTGATTCTTGATTCTTGATTCTTGATTCTTGATTCTTGATTCTTAAATCTTGATTCTTGATTCTTGATTCTTGATTCTTGATTCTTGATTCTTGATTCTTGATTCTTGATTCCTGATTCCTGATTTTTTAATTCTTGATTCTTGATTCTTGGTTCCTGATTTTTTAATTCTTGATTCTTGATCCTTTATTCTTGATTCTTGCTTCTTGGTTTTTGGTTCTTGATTCTTGATTTTTGATTCTTGATTCTTGATTCTTGATTCTTGATCCTTGATCCTTGATCCTTGATCCTTGATCCTTGATTCTTGATTCTCGATTCTCGATTCTCGATTCTCGATTCTTGATTCCTGATTTTTTAATTCTTGATTTTTGATCCTTTATTCTTGATTCTTGCTTCTTGGTTTTTGGTTTTTGGTTTTTGGTTTTTGGTTTTTGGTTTTTGGTTTTTGGTTTTTGGTTTTTGGTTCTTGGTTCTTGGTTCTTGGTTCTTGGTTCTTGGTTCTTGGTTCTTGGTTCTTGGTTCTTGGTTCTTGGTTCTTGGTTCTTGGTTCTTGGTTCCTGGCTCTTGGTTCTTAGTTCTTGGTTCTTGATTCTTGATTCTTGATCCTTAATCCTTGATCCTTGATCTTTGATCGTTGATCCTTGATCCTTGATCCTAGATCCTTGATCCTTGATCCTTGATCCTTGATCCTTGATCCTTGATCCTTGATCCTAGATCCTTGATACTTGATCCTTGATTCTGGGTTCTCGATTTTCGATTCTCGATTTTCGATTCTCGATTCTCGATTCTCAATTCTCGATTCTCGATTCTTGATTCTTGATTCCTGATTTTTTAATTCTTGATTCTTGATCCTTTATTCTTGATTCTTGCTTCTTGGTTTTTGGTGTTTGGTTTTTGGTTTTTGGTTCTTGGTTCCTGGTTCTTGGTTCTTGGTTCTTAGTTCTTGGTTCTTGATTGTTGATTCTTGATTCTTGATTGTTGATTCTTGATTCTTGATTCTTGATTCTTGATTCTTGATCTTTGATCCTTGATTCTCGATTCTCGATTCTCGATTTTTGATTCTTGATTCCTGATTTTTCAATTCCTGATTCTTGATTCTTGATCCTTTATTCTGGATTCTTGCTTTTTGGTTCTTGGTTCTTGATTCTTGGTTTGTTCTTCGTTCTTCGTTCTTCGTTCTTCGTCCTTCGTTCTTCGTTCTTCTTTGCTCTTCTTTGCCCTTCTTTGCTCTTCTTTGCTCTTCTTTGCTGTTCTTTGCTCTTCTTTGCTCTTCTTTGCTGTTCTTTAATCTTCTTTGCCCTTCTTTGCTCTTCTTTGCTATTCTTTAATCTTCTTTGTCCTTCTTTGTTCTTCTTTGCTATTCTTTAATTTTCTTTGCCCTTCTTTGCTCTTCTTTGCTCTTCTTTGCTCTTCTTTGCTCTTCTTTGCTCTTCTTTGCTCCTCTTTGCTTTTCTTTGCTCTTCTTTGCTCTTCTTTGCTCTTATTTGCTCTTCTTTGCTCTTTTTTGCTTTTCTTTGCTCTTCTTTGCTCTTCTTTGTTCTTCTTTGCTGTTCTTTGCCCTTCTTTGCTCTTCTTTGCTCTTCTTTAATCTTCTTTGCCCTTCTTTGCTCTTCTTTGCCCTTCTTTGCTCTTCTTTGCTCTTCTTTGTTCTTCTTTGTTCTTCTTTGCTGTTCTTTGCTGTTCTTTGCCCTTCTTTGCTCTTCTTTAATCTTCTTTGCCCTTCTTTGCTCTTCTTTGCCCTTCTTTGCTCTTCTTTGCTCTTCTTTAATCTTCTTTGCCCTTTTTTGCCCTTCTTTGCTCTTCTTTGTTCTTCTTTGCTCTTCTTTGCTCTTTATTCTTTATTCTTTATTCTTTATTCTTTATTCTTTATTCTTTATTCTTTATTCTTTATTCTTTATTCTTTATTCTTTATTCTTTATTCTTTATTCTTTATTCTTTATTCTTTATTCTTTATTCTTTATTCTTTATTCTTTATTCTTTATTCTTTATTCTTTATTCTTTATTCTTTATTCTTTATTCTTTATTCTTTATTCTTTATTCTTATTCTTTATTCTTTATTCTTTATTCTTTATTCTTTATTCTTTATTCTTTATTCTTTATTCTTTATTCTTTATTCTTTATTCTTTATTCTTTATTCTTTATTCTTTATTCTTTATTCTTTATTCTTTATTCTTTATTCTTTATTCTTTATTCTTTATTCTTTATTCTTTATTCTTTATTCTTTATTCTTTATTCTTTATTCTTTATTCTTTATTCTTTATTCTTTATTCTTTATTCTTTATTCTTTATTCTTTATTCTTTATTCTTTATTCTTTATTCTTTATTCTTTATTCTTTATTCTTTATTCTTTATTCTTTATTCTTTATTCTTTATTCTTTATTCTTTATTCTTTATTCTTTATTCTTTATTCTTTATTCTTTATTCTTTATTCTTTATTCTTTATTCTTTATTCTTTATTCTTTATTCTTTATTCTTTATTCTTTATTCTTTATTCTTTATTCTTTATTCTTTATTCTTTATTCTTTATTCTTTATTCTTTATTCTTTATTCTTTATTCTTTATTCTTTATTCTTTATTCTTTATTCTTTATTCTTTATTCTTTATTCTTTATTCTTTATTCTTTATTCTTTATCCTAAATCCTTGATCTTTGATCCTTGATCCTTGATCCTTGATCCTAAATCCTTGATCCTTGATCCTAGATCCTTGATCCTTGATCCTTGATCCTTCATCCTTCATTCTTGATCCTTGATCCTTCATTCTTGATCCTTGATCCTTGATCCTTCATCCTTCATCCTTCATCCTTCATCCTTCGTTCTTCATCCTTCATCCTTTAGCCTTCATCCTTGATCCTTCATCCTTGATCCTTCATCCTTCATCCTTCATTCTTCATCCTTCATCCTTCATCTTTTATCTTTCATCCTTCATCCTTCATCCTTCATTCTTCATCCTTCATCCTTCATCCTTCATCCTTCATCCTTCATCCTTCATCCTTCATCCTTCATCCTTCAACCTTCATCCTTTATCCTTCATCCTTCATCCTTCATCCTTTATCCTTTATCCTTCATCCTTGATCCTTGATCCTTCATCCTTCATCCTTCATCCTTCATCTTTTATCTTTCATCCTTCATCCTTCATCCTTCATCTTTCATCCCTTATCCCTTATCCTTCATCCTTCATTCTCATTCTTCATTCCTCATTCCCCATTCCTCATTCTTCATTTTTCATTCCTCATTTCTCATTCCTCAATCTTTATTTTTCATTCCTTATTCTTCATTCTTCATTCTTCACTCTTCACTCTTCACTCTTCACTCTACACTCTTCGCTCTTCGCTCTTCGCTCTACGCTCTTCGCTCTTCGCTCTTCGCTCTTCGCTCTTCGCTCTTCGCTCTTCGCTCTTCGCTCTTCGCTCTTCGCTCTTCGCTCTTCGCTCTTCGCTCTTCGCTCTTCGCTCTTCGCTCTTCGCTCTTCGCTCTTCGCTCTTCGATCTTCCCTTTTCACTCTTCACTCTTCACTCTTCACTCTTCACTCTTCACTCTTCACTCTTCACCCTTCACTCTTCACTTTTCACTCTTCACTCTTCACTCTTCACTCTTCACTCTTCACTCTTCACTCTTCACTCTTCACTCTTCACTCTTCACTCTTCACTCTTCACTCTTCACTCTTCACTCTTCACTCTTCACTCTTCACTCTTCACTCTTCACTCTTCACTCTTCACTCTTCACTCTTCACTCTTCACTCTTCACTCTTCACTCTTCACTCTTCACTCTTCACTCTTCACTCTTCACTCTTCACTCTTCACTCTTCACTCTTCACTCTTCACTCTTCACTCGTCACTCTTCACTCTTCACTCTCCACTCTTCACTCTTCATTCTTTATTCTCCATTCTTCTACAACTACAAAATCTCTGAAAAAAATTGAATTTTAAAGGTAGATTTTTAGTTTTCATCCGAAAATTCGAATAATTGACTTATTTTGGCAACTTCGTCTAAAATTACAAAATTTATGAAAAAAGTCGAATTTTGAAGGAAGATTTTTAGTTTTCATCCGAAAATTTGACTAATTGACTCTTTTTTGGCAATTTCAAATTCGTCGTCTAAAACTACTAAATCCCTAGAAAAAGTCAAATTTTGAAGGAAGATATTTAGTTTTTTACCGAAAATCCGACTAATTGAGTTCTTTTGGAAATTCGCCTAAAACTACAAATTTGCTAAAAAAAGTTGAAGGAAGATTTTTAGGACTTTTCCGACATTTAGTTTTTTTCTTGAAATTCCTGATATAAACATATAATTTCCAGATTTTTGTCAAAAATGTTGGCTTCAAACTCGAATTTTGATTGATGATTTCTTTTTTCTTTTGACTTCAGTATTCAAATTTCGACTTTTTCTGGAAATTTCGAATTTAAACTCGAACTGAAGAACTGACTATTATAAAATTGATCCTGGAATTTTGAAAACGTCGACTATTTTACCTTTTACTCGAATAAAATTGTTAAATTAAGTCAAATTGTAAGATTAAAGTCAACATTTGAAATTTCGTCTTGAAATTTGGACTCTTTAAAAGTGTTGACGTTTTTTTATTGAGATTTAAAATCATGAGATTTCGACTTAAAACATGAAACAAAAAAAAATTGAAAATCCAAAATTTGGAAGTCGATACTTGATCAAAAATTCAAAATTTGGAAGTCGATTTTTGATCAAAAAGTCAAAATTTGGAAGTCGATGCTTGATCAATAGTTCAAAATTTGGAAGTCGATACTTGATCAAAAATTCAAAATTTTTATTTTAATAAATCGAAATTTCGAATTTTAACTTGAAGTTTAAATCTCTTTATAAAGATTTCGAATTAACACGAAATATCGTGTTGAAAGAAACATTTAAATTTCAATGGAAATAAGTCAACAATTTTAAAAATGTCTAAATCAACAACATTTCTAGGAGCTCAGTTTCCTATTTAATAGTCGAAATTTTAGGAAAATAAAGATAAACTTTCCAGTTTTAGCTAAAAAGTGCACGAAAAACGTTAAAACTTTGAGAAACTGGAACTTTATAAAATCGAATATTAAACCAAAAAGTCGATTTTTGTTTCAATTTCAATTTTTTAATTGATAGATTTCAATTTTTCAATTGAAATCGATATTTTGTAATAAAAAAGTAAAGTATTTTAGAAAAAACAATATTCAACTTTTAAAGTCGTAAAAAAATTACAGAAACTAACCATTTCCAGACTAAAGACTAAAGATAAAATCTTGAAAAAAAAAATCAACGTTTTTAAAAAAATTTGAAGTTCAAAGTAAACATGGAAAATTAAATTACGAATTTTGAAAAAATTTTAAAATTAATCTCGAAACTTTAATCTTAATTTCAAAACTTGGTTTTTAATCTTAATTTCAAAATCTGGTTTTTAATCTTAATTTCAAAATTTGGTTTTTAATCTTAATTTTAAAATTTGGTTTTTAAATCATAACATTACCCCTTTTTTTTAAATGATAATTTGTGAAAAATTTTAGAAAAAACCTAACTTCTGTTTAAAGATCTTTTTTAATTTTCGTTTCTTTTACATTCGGCGGCAACAGCTGTCAATAGTTTTGGCGCGTCTTTTAAAATGACCTTAACATGTTCGCATGCAAAAAATCCAATTTTACAATTAATGTGCGTAAGAGTAATTTCTAAATATCCGCTGATGATGTTTAACCTTTGCAAACGTTGTTAATTGATTTATTAGTTAAGTGTGTAGCATCAATTTTTACACAACTTCGTTACATAACGAGACGCGGAGACTTGAACTGGTCAAAAGATGCGAACTTTCCATATAACACCTTCGAATGTTGCAATCAATATATACAATGCGCCTCGAGGTTTATGGGACATTTAGCAATGTATGTATTTTTAAAATATAACCACATTAGATTAAGAGAGCGCCCACTGGGAAAACAACGGACAAGATAATTAAAAAAACCCGAATAATTCGCGAGGAATGCACCGTTGATGTCATTTATATAAAATGCTAATTTTTTCATATTTCTAACCGTGTGAAATAACTCTATCAAATCGAATTAAAAAATCTGTTGTTTATACTGGCGTCATTTGCATATAAATTTGATTGTTATCTTGTTAAATATCAAGAAATCTATTTTAAGATCAAGCGCTAATTTCATTCACCTTTTGTGACAGCTGTACAAAAAATCGTCAGGATCAGGACGAAGTAAAAGTCTAATCTCAACTGACCGAGCATCCGCATTTGTTTAACTATTTATTTTGCTTATTAGATGTTCTATAATTTAAATAGAAATGTCAAGGGCATATTCTTTCAAATAACGTACACGACAAGTGTGCTTCTCAAAATTAATCACCAACTAAAGACTGAATAATTAATTGCTTTACGTTAGCGACTCCCAACCGCAACAAATTTGAATGGGAAAAGAATTAAAATGATAAAGAACCATCACACGAGATGATAAAGAAGCATTATATGGGTCCAGATAATAAAGAATTGTCTTCAGACGATGAAGACCACGCACGAGTTTTTTTTTTAGAATACTAAATGAATTTTGAATTGAAAAAATCAAAATTTCTGAGAAAAAGTTGTAAATCTCTAGAAAAAGTCCAATTTTTCCGGAGAAAGGTAAATTTTCAGACGAAATGTACGCTCTTTTGGTCGTGTTTGAAAAAAAGTCGATTTTTTTAGCGAAAAGCAGAAGAAAAAATTTAGAAAAGGAGAAATTTTGACAATGTAATAGACGATGAAATAGAAAAATATTGGAAAAAGAGAAATGTTAACAAAGTAATTGTAATTTCAAGAAAAGTGACTCAATTTCTGTGAGAAAGTCAAATTTTGAGAAAAAAATATTAACTTTTATAATCCAAATTTCGAGCTCATATCAAGAAGGTAAATTATTCTGAGAAAAAAAAACAAAATTCCTAAAAAAGTAAAATTTCGCGAAAGTTAGATTTCACAAAGGGGAGATTTCTAAAATAGCTCAATTTTGAGAAAAGTGGGAACATTTGAAAGACAAAATAAATTTTGAATTGAAAAAACCAAAATTTCTGGAAAAAACTTGTAAATCTTTAAAAAAAGTCCAATTTTTCCGGAGAAAGGTAAATTTTTAGACGAAAAGTACGTTATTTTCGTCGTGTTTGAAAAAAAGTCGATATTTTTAGCGAAAAACAGAAGAAACATTTGGAAAAAGAGAAATTTCGACAATGTAATAGAAATTTTGACAAAGTAATCGAAATTTCGACAAAGTAATCGAAATTTCAAAAAAAAATGTCTCAATCTTCAGGAGAGAGTCAAATTTTGAGAAAAAATATTAACTTTTTTAATTCAAATTTCGAGCTCCTATCAAGAAAGTAAATTAATCTTGGAAAAAAAGACAAAATTCCTAAAAAAGTAAAATTTCACGAAAGTCAGATTTAACAAATGGGAGATTTCTAAAAAAGCTGAATTTAAAAGAGCCAGATTTTGAAAAAAATCCGCAATTACAAAAAAAGACGATTTTTGAAATCGACGTTTCCAAAAAATGAAAAATTCTGGCACGCTGGAATGGGGTTGAATTTTATGCCAGAAGTCGAAATTATGAGAAAACGACGAATTTGGAGAAGCAAGTCGATTCCAAAAACTCGAATTAATTAAACACCAAAATTTTTAGAAAGACCAGACTTTTTGAGAAAGAAGTGAAATGTGGGGAAAAAAGACCTATTATAAAAAAAAATCGAAGTTTACAAAAGCATCAGATTTTGGTTTAAGAAAACGAATTTTGGAAATCAAGTCCAAATTTTGAATAAACATGAATTTGTTAAATTTCAAGGAAAATGTAGAGAAGAAGAGGCGAAATTTAATGGAAAAATTTAAATTTTGGTAAAACTAGCTGCATTTTGAAATGGCGAATTTTTTGGAAAAAGTAGCACAATTTGGAGCCAAGTACAAAATTGAAAAAGCGAAATTTCGAGAAAAAAGGTCCCCCAAATCGTTCATTCGACAGCATCAACTATTACAAGTGTCCCACCCTAACCCACCGTGGTTGAAAACGAATTTTGTGATAAAAATCGAAATTTTGGGCATGAAATTCTTAGTTCAAAAAATCCAAATAATTTTCATAAACGGACGGGCAAGAATCATTTTGAGAAATTGATTAAAAAAAAGAAAACCGAAAAACGTTTCGGTTGAGGTACATTTTCATTTAACTACGTGAATTGAGGAAACGAATTTTCAAATTGATTTTGAAATTTGGAAATAGAGTCCAACTTTGCGAAAACAGTCAGAAAATTGAATCTAAAATAAAAACCGAAGCTTTCGAAAAACTATCGATATTTCGAATATTTCGAAAAATAACGATTTTTGAAAAATACCGCCGAAATGTCGAGAAACAGGTTGAAGTTTCTTAAAAAGTAAACATTTTTAAGAGAAAGTTTTGAGAAAAAGTTGGACTGTTTCGAAAATCATGTTGTAAATAAAACCTTTCAAAAAATCTTAAAAAATGTTGAAAATTCGAAAAAATTATATTTTTAAAGGTGGAGTTTTGTAAAAAAAGACGTAATTTTCAGAAAAAGGGAATTTCAGAAAAATTTTTCAATATAAGGGGAGATTTCCAAAAGCATAAAACATCGCTATTTGAAGAAAGAGTCAAAATTTCCAAAATAGGACAAATTTTGAGAAAGATGAAATTTTCTGAAATGTTATAATAAAAAAAATTCAGATAAATCGAATATTAAAAAAATGAAAGTTGAATTTTGAGAGAAAAAAGTAGAATAAAGTCGTAATTTCGAAAGCGACGAATTTTGAGAAAAAAAACCGAATTTGGGGAAAGATTTATTTCAGAAAACCAAAATTGAATAGAAACCCAACCATTCGAAAGAGCTCGAAAAATGCTGAAAATTTTAAAAATGCCAAAATGTTTCCAAAGGTCAAATGGTGAGAAAAAATTCGCAATTTCCAAAAACACTTTTCTCGAAACTTTTACTTTTTTATTCTAATTTTGACATTCGCAATTTCCAAAAACACTTCTTGAAATTTTTACTTTTTTATTCTAATTTTGACATTCGCAATTTCCAAAAACACTTCTTGAAATTTTTACTTTTTTATTCTAATTTTGACATAATATTTAAATTTCAATAAAGACATTGAATGTTTAAGAAATCCTTTTCTCGAAATTACTCAAAATTATTTAACATTTTTAATTTTCGATCATATGGCGATATAATTTAGAGAAAACAAACGAATTTCGAGAACATTGAAATTTAAAGGAAAAGCCAATTTCAAGGAAAAAGTCCAAAAAGTTCCAGAAACTAAAACATCGCATTTTACAAGTCAAAATTTCGAAAATAAGACGAAATATAAAGTTGAAATTTCTGTAGTCAAATTTAAAAGAGTCAAAATTTAAACAATGACAAATATTCAGAAAAGTGGCAGAATTTTAATAGAAAAAATGATTTTCGAAAGAAGAGTCCAAAAAGTAGAATTTTGGGAGTAAAATCGTAATTTCAAAAAAAGACGAATTTAAACTAATTTTATGAGAAAAATTCAAAATTTTTAGCAAAGTTGAATGTCGAATTTTGATATAAAAATAACGGGAAAAAGGCAAATTTGAGCAAATAAGTGAGAAAATTTCGAAGAAAAAATGAATTTTGAATTGTAAAAATCAAAATTTCTGGGAAAAAGTTGTACATCTCTAGAAAAAGTTTAATTTTTCCGGAGAAAGGTAAATTTTCAGACAAAAAGTACACTCTTTTCGTCGTGTTTGAAAGAAAGTCGATATTTTTAACGAAAAACAGAAGAAAAAATTTGGAAAAAGAGAAATTTTGACAAAGTAATCGAAATTTCAAGAATAATCTCTCAATCTCCAGGAGAAAGTCAAATTTTGAGAAAAAATATTTACTTTTTTAATCTAAATTTCGAGCTCATATCGGGAAAGTAAAATATTTTGGGAAAAAAAATTCCTAAAAAAGTAAAATTTCACGAAAGTCTGATTTAATAAAGGGGACATTCTAAAATAGCCCAATTTTGAGAAAAGTGAGAATATTTCGAAGACAAAATGAATTTTGTCATTCTCCATTCTTCGTTCTTCGTTCTTAGTTCTTCGTTCTTCGTTCTTCGTTCTTCGTTCTTCGTTCTTCGTTCTTCGTTCTTCGTTCTTCGTTCTTCGTTCTTCGTTCTTCGTTCTTCGTTCTTCGTTCTTCGTTCTTCGTTCTTCGTTCTTCGTTCTTCGTTCTTCGTTCTTCGTTCTTCGTTCTTCGTTCTTCGTTCTTCGTTCTTCGTTCTTCATTCTTTATGCTTCATTCTTCATTCTTCAATCTTCATGCTTCATTTTTCATTCTTCATTCTTCATGTTTTATTCTTCATTCTTCATTCTTCATTCTTCATTCTTCATTCTTCATTCTTCATTCTTCATTCTTCATTCTTCATTCTTCATTCTTCATTCTTCATTCTTCATTCTTCATTCTTCATTCTTCATTCTTCATTCTTCATTCTTCATTCTTCATTCTTCATTCTTCATTCTTCATTCTTCATTCTTCATTCTTCATTCTTCATTCTTCATTCTTCATTCTTCATTCTTCATTCTTCATTCTTCATTCTTCATTCTTCATTCTTCATTCTTCATTCTTCATTCTTCATTCTTCATTCTTCATTCTTCATTCTTCATTCTTCATTCTTCATTCTTCATTCTTCATTCTTCATTCTTCATCCTTCATCCTTCATCCTTCATCCTTCATCCTTCATCCTTCATCCTTCATCCTTCATCCTTCATCCTTCATCCTTCATCCTTCATCCTTCATCCTTCATCCTTCATCCTTCATCCTTCATCCTTCATCCTTCATCCTTCATCCTTCATCCTTCATCCTTCATCCTTCATCCTTCATCCTTCATCCTTCATCCTTCATCCTTCATCCTTCATCCTTCATCCTTCATCCTTCATCCTTCATCCTTCATCCTTCATCCTTCATCCTTCATCCTTCATTCATTCTTCATTCTTCATTCTTCATTCTTCATTCTTCATTTCTCATTCCTCATTCCACATTCCCCATTCCCTCCCCATTCCCCCCCATTCCCCATTCCCCATTCGTCATTCTTCGTTCTTCGTTCTTCATTCTTCATTCTTCATTCTTCATTCTTCATTCTTCATTCTCATTCTTCATTCTTCATTCTTCATCCTTCATCCTTCATCCTTCATCCTTCATCCTTCATCCTTCATCCTTCATCCTTCATCCTTCATCCTTCATCCTTCATACTCCTCACCCTTCACTCTTCACTCTTCACTCTTCATTCTTCATTCTTCATCCTTCATTCTTCATCCTTCATCCTTCATCCTTCATCCTTCATCCTTCATCCTTCATCCTTCATCCTTCATCCTTCATCCTTCATCCTCAATCTTTCATCCTTCATCCTACATCCTTCATCCTTCATCCTTCATCCTTCATACTCCTCACCCTTCACTCTTCACTCTTCATTCTTCATTCTTTATTCTTCATCCTTCATCCTTCATCTTCATCCTTCATCCTTCATCCTTCATCCTTCATCCTTCATCCTTCATCCTTCATCCTTCATCCTTCATCCTTCATCATTCATCCTTCATCCTTCATCCTTCATCCTTCATCTTCATCCTGCATCCTTCACCTTCATCCTTCATCCTTCATACTCCTCACCCTTCACTCTTCACTCTTCACTTCTTCAACTCTTCACTTCTTCACTTCTTCATTCTTCATTCTTCATTCTTCATCCTTCAGTCCTTCATCCTTCATCCTTCTCCTTCATCCTTCATCCTTCATCCTTCATCCTTCATCCTTCATACCTTCATCCTTCATCCTTCATCCTTCATCCTTCATCCTTCATCCTTCATCCTTACATCCTTCATCCTTCATACTGCATTCCTTCATCCTTCTCCTTCATGCCTTCATCCTTCATCCTTCATCCTTCACTCTCATCACTCTTCACTCTTCACTCTTCACTCTTCATTCTTCATTCTTCATTGTCCTTCATCCTTCATCCTTCATCCTTCATCCTTCATCCTTCATCCTTCATCCTTCATCCTTCATCCTTCATCCTTCATCCTTCATCCTTCATCCTTCATCCTTCATCCTTCATCCTTCATCCTTCATCCTTCATCCTTCATCCTTCATCCTACATCCTTCATCCTTCATCCTTCATCCTTCATCCTTCATTCTTCATCCTTCATCCTTCATCCTTCATCCTTCATACTCCTCACCCTTCACTCTTCACTCTTCATTCTTCATTCTTCATCCTTCATTCTTCATCCTTCATCCTTCATCCTTCATCCTTCATCCTTCATCCTTCATCCTTCATCCTTCATCCTTCATCCTTCATCCTTCATCCTTCATCCTTCATCCTTCATCCTTCATCCTTCATCCTTCATCCTTCATCCTTCATCCTTCATCCTTCATCCTCAATCCTTCATCCTTCATCCTACATCCTTCATCCTTCATCCTTCATCCTTCATACTCCTCACCCTTCACTCTTCACTCTTCATTCTTCATTCTTTATTCTTCATCCTTCATTCCTTCATCCTTCATCCTTCATCCTTTATCCTTCATCCTTCATCCTCCATCCTTCATCCTTCATCCTTCATCCTTCATCCTTCATCCTTCATACTCCTCACCCTTCACTCTTCACTCTTCACTCTTCACTCTTCATTCTTCATTCTTCATCCTTCATTCTCATCTTCATCCTTCATCCTTCATCCTTCATCCTTCATCCTTCAATCCTTCATCCTTCATCCTACATCCTTCATCCTTCATCCTTCATCCTTCATCCTTCATCCTCAATCCTTCATCCTTCATCCTACATCCTTCATCCTTCATCCTTCATCCTTCATCCTTCATACTCCTCACCCTTCACTCTTCATTCTTCATTCTTTATTCTTCATCCTTCATCCTTCATCCTTCATCCTTCATCCTTCATCCTTCATCCTTCATCCTTCATCCTTCATCCTTCGTACTCCTCACCCTTCACTCTTCACTCTTCACTCTTCACCCTTCATTCTTCATTCTTCATTCTTCATTCTTCATTCTTCATTCTTCATTCTTCATTCTTCATTCTTCATCCTTCATCCTTCATCCTTCATTCTTCATCCTTCATCCTTCATCCTTCATCCTTCATCCTTCATCCTTCATCTTCATCCTTCATCCTTCATCCTTCATCCTTCATCCTTCATCCTTCATCCTTCATCCTTCATCCTTCATCCTTCATCCTTCATCCTTATCCTTCATCCTTCATCCTTCATCCTTCATCCTTCATCCTTCATCCTTCATCCTTCATCCTTCATCCTTCATCCTTCATCCTTCATCCTTCATCCTTCATCCTTCATCCTTCATCCTTCATCCTTCATCCTTCATCCTTCAACCTTCATCCTTCATCCTTCATCCTTCATCCTTCATCCTTCATCCTTCATCCTTCATTCTTTATTCTTCATTCTTCATTCTTCATACTTCATTCTTCATTCTTCATTCTTCTCTTTTTACTTCTTTATTCTTTACTCTTTACTCTTCACTCTTCACTCTTCACTCTTCACTCTTCACTCTTCACTCTTCACTCTTCACTCTTCACTCTTCACTCTTCACTCTTCACTCTTCACTCTTCACTCTTCACTCTTCACTCTTCACTCTTCACTCTTCACTCTTCACTCTTCACTCTTCACTCTTCACTCTTCACTCTTCACTCTTCACTCTTCACTCTTCACTCTTCACTCTTCACTCTTCACTCTTCACTCTTCACTCTTCACTCTTCACTCTTCATTCTTCCCTCCTCGCTCCTCGCTCTTCACTCCTCGCCTTAGAAAAAGTCCAATTTTTCCGGAGAAAGGTAAGTTTTCAGACAAAGTAATCGAAATTTCAAGAAAAATGTCTCAATCTCCAGAAGAAAGTCAAATTTTGAGAAAAAATGTTTACTTTTTTGATCCAAATTTCGAGCTCCTATCAACAAAGTAAATTAATCTTGGGAAAAAAGGCAAAATTCCAAAAAAATTTTGACCAAAAGTACATATTTGTGAAAAAAATACAAATTTTTATATAACATACATATTTTTTTTAAAAATTGCCAGAAATATCGAAAAATTCGAACTTTTTTTTGGAAATTTATACTTTTTTGGTGAATTCGATTTTTCAATATATTTACTTTTCGAAAATTTCGGATTAAAATATGGATAAATGCCTACATTTTTGATGAAATTAAAAAAGCCAAACGTTTTTAAAAGTCCCAAGATTTTTAAAACATTCGAAACTTTAATAACAATAACAATAAGATTTTTTCAAATTAGAAAATTCTTTCAAGATGTCCCTTATTTTTAAAATTTTTGGCTGTTTCTGAAAATTTCGACATTTTTTTTTGTTACATTTTTTTAATTAAATTAAAACGACTTTTCAAAAATTATAACCTTTTTCGAAATTTCATTTGTTAATAAAAAAACTAATTTTTTTGAAAATTTCAGCGTCCTTTGAAATTTTGAAATTTGAAATTTAGACTTTTTCAAAATTTGACTGTTTTTGAAATTTTGACTATTTCTCTCTTTTTCTTAAAATTTCGACCTTTTTTAAAAATCTTTACTTCACAATTACAAAATTTATTTTCAAATTAAATTACTAAGATTTCGTCTTTATTTGAAAATTTCGATTTTTTCAAATCTTTTTCAAAATGTTGCCTTGATATTTTCTAATATTTTTCGAAATTGCAACTCTTTGTGAATTAACGAATTTTTCAGAATTTCCTCATTTTTGGAAATCTTATTGAAAATGTTTACACTTTATGAATTTCGACTATTCAGATGTTAATTCAAAATTTTTCGATTAAAATTACGACCTTTTGAAAAATTTGAAATTTTTGGAATAAAAGTTTTCAAAAAATTTCAAATTTTCGAAAGTATCGTCGAAAAAATCGAAATTTTAACCGACGAATTTTGAATAAAATTTTAATAATCGAGAATCATAAAATGGAAATATTTTGAATTCTTTTGACAAAATTTTCAAAATTCGACATTTTCTCAAATTCTCGCTTTTTTTGAAATTTTCGATTTTTATAAAATGTCTGTCTCTCACCCTCTTTCTCAAAATTCGTCTTTTTTCATAAATTTCTTTCAAAATTTCAAATTTATTCCTAAAATTTCACTTTAATTAGAATCCGACTTAAGTCAAAATTTCAAATTTTTATTTGAAAATTCATCGTTTCATTTTTCGAAATTCTCTTTTCTCAAAATTCGTTTTCTCCGAAAACTCTCGAATTTTTAAAAGGCTTCATTTTTTTTGTAAAAATTTAATATTTTATAAAAATGTCAACATTTTTTCAAATTTAGTCTTTTTATAAAACTTTCGAAGTTTCCTAAAATTTTAAGTTTGTCTTCAAAAGTTTGGAAAAATCATTTATTTTTCAAAATTCCAATACTTTGTATTAAACCAAATTTTATTTTTATAAATTTTAATTTTTCCAAGATGCGGAGTTTGACGTTGATTTTTTATCGAAAATTCGAGCATCTCTCTCTCTCTCTCTCTCTCTCGTCTCTCTCGTCTCTCTCGTCTCTCTCGTCTCTCTCGTCTCTCTCGTCTCTCTCGTCTCTCTCGTCTCTCTCGTCTCTCTCGTCTCTCTCGTCTCTCTCTTCTCTCTCGTCTCTCTCGTCTCTCTCGTCTCTCTCGTCTCTCTCGTCTCTCTCGTCTCTCTCGTCTCTCTCGTCTCTCTCGTCTCTCTCGTATCTTTCGTCTCTCTCGTCTCTCTCGTCTCTCTCGTCTTTCTCGTCTCTCTCGTCTCTCTCGTCTCTCTCGTCTCTCTCGTCTCTCTCTCTCTCTCTCTCTCTCTCTCGTCTCTCTCTCTCTCTCTCTCTCTCTGTCTGTCTGTCTCTCACCCCCTTTCTTAAAATTCGTCTTTTTTCTAAATTTCTTTCAAAATTTCAAATTTATTCCTAAAATTTCACTTTAATTAGAATCCGACTTAAGTGAAAATTTCAAATTTTTATCTAAAAATTCATCGTTTCATTTTTCCAAATTTTTATTTCTCAAAATTCGTTATCTCCGAAAACTACGACTTTTCTTTAAATTTTGATCTGAAAATTTTGATTTGTTTATCGAAATTTCATTTTCTCAAAATTTTATCGATTTTTTTTTGTTGATAAAACGTTTTTGTGGAATTTTTTCTGACTTTTTTTAGAAATTTTGTAAGAAGACAAAAATTCCGAGAAAATTTTCCCTGGAATGGTTCATAATTGATGAAATACAATTCGTTTCTCAAAATTTCGACGTTTATCTCAATATTGGACATTTTCTGACTTTGGGTGGGGCAGATCAAGGCGCATGCCTGACTCTGATTCAAGGGAATTACATTTTTCTCAAAATTTGTACTTTTTTTTTAAAAAACATTTGTACTTTTTTTTGGAAAAAGGACGTTTTTTTCCAAAAATTTCGACAAAACTCGATTCCCTTTGAAGAATTACAAGTGTTTAGTAAATTTCGACTTTTTTCTCAAAATGTTGACTTTCTTTTTGTTTTTCAAGGGAAAAAATCGAAATTTGCAGAAAAAACGATCGAAAGATTTTAATTTAATTAAAAAAATGAAACTCAAAAAAAAAAATTCGAAATTTTTAGAAACACCAAAAATTTTAAAAGTAAGCCACATTTTGAAAGAATTTTCTTATTTGAAAAAATCTGAATTTTCAAAACAGGTTAAAATTTTGCAAATAAAGTCAAAATTTTCAAAAAAATAATCGACAATTTAAAAATGTCCGAAATTGTCAAAAAACCGTCAATATTTTGAAAAAACTCGAACTTTTTAAAAAAGTCAAACTAGATTCTGTTAAAATGCCAAATTTTAAAAAAACTGCAATTTTAAATAAAAGCGAAGATTTGGGGTAAATATCGAGTTTTGAAAATCCTTGATGTTTGGAAAATTCAAAATTACAAAAGGATTCCAAATTATTTAAAGACGAAATTTTGAGAAAATTTCAAGTTTTCGAAAAAATTGAAATTTTGAAAAACAAACGAATTTTGAGAAAATAATGAAAATTTTTAATAATCGAAATTTTAAAAAATATCGACATTTTCATAAAAAGTTAAAATTTTTAATAAAAAGTCAAGATTTATAAAAAAATTGATATTTTCAAAAATTCGAATTTTGTAAAAAAGTTTTTAAAACCGAAGATTTGAAGATTAAACTTACTAAATTTTGAGGTATTAACTTTCGAGAAAAATTTCCAATTTATAAAAATAAAATTTGGAAATTTGGTGTAATATATAATTTTAGGAAAAAATTCCTGATTTTGGGGAAAATCTGAAATTACAAAAATATGCAATTTTCAAGTAAAACACGGAACATGTATTTGGACTTTTCACTTAAAAATTTACGACTTCTAGAAAATTTGTAATTTGGAAATTCGGACCCAAATTTTGAAAATTCTGTTTCGGTTATTTTTGAAAATTTCCATTTTTGACTCGAACATTGGTCTCCTTTTAAAAATGTTTACCTTTTTTCTGAAATTTTTGACTTTTTTTTTGGAGGTTTCGAATTAATTTTGATTTTGAACAAAATAAAAAATCAAAAATTCGTTAATTTGTGTAAAAAAAGTTATTTTAAAGGAATGAAAATTTGAAGTTTAAGGGGACAAAAATTGAAATAAAAATCTTGTCCCCTGAAACCAAGAAAGATTAAAAAACACAACAAAGGTTGCTCTAACGCGTTTCGATAGCCAAACTATCATCTTTAGAGAAAGGAAATTTTTTTAGAGAAGTTGAATATAAATTTTCGTTTTATTGCATGAACCGGGGGGACAAGTACCCTACCCTGCCCTATTCTAGCTACCGTATGCAACTAAATGCAATCATCCCCATTTTTGAATATTTTTAAAGATAACCAAGGACAAATCAGTTTCACAAAAAAAGTGCTCGTAGGAAAACACCAAATTCAGAGAATAGAAATGGTGAGAAAAAGCTATGCGTTCCTAATTAAACAATTATCATCGACTGTTATTTGGATAAAATATTAATCCGTTAAATGGATGTATTGCGGTCCGTTAAGGTCGTTCGTAACGAATATGCGCTATTCACGATCGTTTGAATAGATTGCTAATGTGTTAAAATTGGTTAAAACGCAATGAATGAAATCTTCTTATTTGCAAGATTTGTTATGAAGCGACTCTCGTTTGACATTTATCTACAACAGTCATACTGTATGACCTTTTCTTTCGAACACTTTTATGGCATACAGTTTGGTTATTTTATTTTATTAGCCTGACTACCAGTTTATTATGTACATTCTATACTTAAGATAAATGATTTGATGAGTATATGGACTATTATTATTATTACATCATTTGCATCGAAGAATTTTCTCACCGAGCGCAGAAATAGTACTGATTTTGTTATCGACTACCTTTTACGGATTTTGTTATCGACTACCTTTTTGCGTAGCTAGAAAAGTGTCGTCCTTTGTTAACATGTGATGTCCCCAAGACATATTTCTATTTTTATCATATTTGGGACAAAATTAATTAAGATTTGTTGTGAAATATGAAATATTTAAAGAGTAATGCATTTGTTTGTATAAAACACAACTATGCATCATATTCGACAAACTTGTCTTCTATCTTATAATTTATTCGTGAATATTTTAACATTTAATAAATAGTTTTGATGCCATTTAATTTTTGATTTAATTATTTCGTTTATGGTTTGACAATATCGAAGTTTATTTGTATCTGAAAATGTCAGCCGTTAAATTCAATCAAATTAAAAGAATTCTTCCAAACGAACGAGTTATGATTATTTTTTATTGTAGGAGTAAGGAATCTACAGCGAAGATTTCTTCGATAGTTTTAATTTTATGACAAAGTATTTCTCGTAAATTCCTTAAACTGAATTTGTCATTGACCTAAATTATGGAGAAGCATCCATCAAATAAGTTTAAAATCTATCTGATTTGCATGTTATTATCGATAGTTTTTATTTAGATTTGCAAAGTACTAATAATATTTTTTTTTACAGAGGACCCTAATTATTTTTATTTTCCTAACACCGCTAGTGTTAGGTAAAATAGATAATGCCTCATTTAATCCTTGTGCGGACCAAAGAAATATTTTAGAATGCTTTGGATTAACTGCTAATGAAATAAACGATAAACTAGTCAGAAATGTGAGACAACAAGGTTACCATTACCCTAAGCCTAATATACCATTTGAAGATGGAGGTTCATTTATACCGTCAATTAGACCGGCAACACCGACCCAACCACCTTACAGGCCACCTCCAGCAACTGGTTATGTGTATCCAACGCCATCTAGGCCTGTACCTGAAGTTACAAGACCTCCACCGACCCCAGGATACAGCTACCCAAAGCCTTCTGTGCCATTCAGTCCGGTTCCAACGCAACCACCTTATAGACCGCAACCGACTCAACCGCCTTATAGACCGCAACCAACACAACCACAACCTGTTCCTACGCAGCCGCCTTATAGGCCCCAACCAGCACAAACACCAGGATATTCATATCCTAAGCCCTCGGTACCATTTCCAGTGAGTACTCCGGCCCCGAGGCCGATTCCAACGCAACCACCTTACAGGCCTCAACCAACGCAGCCGCCTTATAGACCGCAACCGACTCAACCACGACCTGTTCCTACGCAGCCGCCTTATAGACCGCCACAAACGCCCGGATATTCATACCCTAAACCTTCGATACCATTCCCAGTGAGTACTCCGGCGCCGAGGCCGATTCCGACGCAACCACCTTACAGGCCTCAACCAACGCAGCCGCCTTATAGACCACAACCGACGCAACCGCGACCGGTGCCTACACAACCCCCTTATAGGCCGCAACCAGCTCAAACTACTGGATATTCATATCCTAAACCTTCAGTATCATTTCCAATTAGTACTCCAGCGCCAAGACCAGTTCCGACGCAACCGCCTTATAGACCGCAACCGACGCAACCACGACCGGTTCCAACGCAGCCGCCGTATAGGCCACAACCGGCGCAAACACCAGGATATTCGTATCCTAAGCCTTCGATACCATTTCCAGTGAGTACACCTGCGCCAAGACCTATTCCAACGCAGCCGCCTTACAAACCGCAACCGACACTGCCACCATACAAACCGCAACCGACGCAGCCACGTCCGATTCCCACGCAACCGCCTTACAGGCCACAACCAGCTCAAACGCCAGGATATTCCTATCCTAAGCCTTCGATACCGTTTCCAGTGAGTACTCCGGCCCCCAGACCTGTTCCAACACAACCACCTTATAGACCCCAACCGACCCAACCTCCATATAGACCGCAACCGACGCAGCCACAACCTATTCCTACGCAACCACCTTATAGGCCTCAACCGGTTCAAACACCGGGTTATTCCTACCCTAAGCCTTCGATACCGTTTCCAGTGAGTACTCCGGCCCCGAGACCTGTTCCAACACAACCACCTTTTAGACCACAACCAACTCAGCCTCCATATAGACCGCAACCGACGCAGCCACAACCTATTCCTACGCAGCCACCTTATAGGCCTCAACCGGCTCAAACACCGGGATATTCCTATCCTAAGCCTTCGATACCATTTCCAATAAGTACTCCGGCTCCGAGACCTGTTCCAACACAACCACCTTTTAGACCACAACCGACTCAACCTCCATATAGGCCGCAACCGACGCAGCCACAACCTATTCCCACGCAGCCACCTTATAGGCCTCAACCGGCGCAAACTCCAGGTTATTCCTACCCTAAACCATCGATACCGTTCCCGATTAGTACACCAGCTCCAAGACCTATCCCTACTCAACCACCGAGACCGCAACCACCCCAAACCCCTGGTTATTCATACCCTAAACCATCAGTACCTTTCCCGATTAGCACGCCTCCTCCGAGGCCTCAACCTTCACCGACACAACCAAGACCTATTCCCACTCAGCCTCCACGGCCTCAACCGCCTCAAACTCCGGGATATTCGTACCCTAAGCCATCAGTTCCATTCCCCATTAGTACGCCCGCACCGAGACCGTTCCCTACTCAACCGCCAAGGCCAATCCCTACTCAACCACCAAGGCCTCAACCCCCTCAAACACCCGGGTATTCTTACCCCAAGCCGTCAATACCATTTCCAGTAAGTACTCCCGCTCCTAGGCCTTTTCCAACTCAACCACCTTATAGGCCTCAACCTACGCAACCTCCCTATAAACCACAACCGACACAACCACCGAGACCTGTTCCAACACAACCACCTTACAGACCACAACCGACTCAACCACCGTATAAACCCCAGCCATCACCTGGGTATTCGTACCCTAAGCCGTCAATACCGTTTCCGGTAAGTACTCCTGCGCCGGCACCTTTCCCTACCCAACCTCCATATAGACCACAACCGACTCAACCACCCTACAGACCTCAGCCATCACCAACGTCCGGTTATTCATATCCTAAACCCTCTGTGCCATTTCCGATAAGTACTCCGGTTCCTAGACCTTTCCCAACTCAACCGCCCTATAAACCCCAACCTACCCAACCGCCGTATAGGCCGCAACCGACACAACCACCCTATAAACCCCAACCCACTCAACCTCCCTATAGGCCCCAACCGACTCAACCTCAACCGGCCCAAACTCCCGGTTATGTGTATCCTAAACCATCGATTCCATTCCCAGCAAGTAGTCCGGCTCCGAGACCGTTCCCTTCGCAACCGCCTCCTAGACCGACACAACCGCCTTATAGGCCCCAACCGACTCAACCTCCATATAGACCGCAACCGACTCAACCTCCATATAGACCGCAACCGACGCAGCCACAACCTACTCAGCCGCCATTTAGGCCTCAACCTACTCAACCCCCATACAGGCCGCAACCTACTCAACCCCCATTCAGGCCCCAACCCACTCCCTATAGGCCGCAACCGCAGCCTCAACCAGGTGGTTACACTTACCCTAAACCTGTGAAGCCTTTCGATGATGTACCATCTCAACCGTCGACTCGGCGTACGTTCCCTCCGCCACCGCCATCGACAAATGCACCGACTTATTTACCCCCAGCTACTAGAACAACTCCTAGGCCGCCACCCCCTACATACACGTATGCCCCGGCTAGGCCAAGCACTACTTATAGACCAGCGCCTACATTTAGGCCGCAACCTAGTACTTATCTTCCGCCTTCACCGCCTCCAACTAGACCACCGAGACCGCCAGTTACTAGTGCTCCTACGTATCTGCCACCTGCCCCAAGAACTACACCTAGGCCACCACCTCCGACTTATAGGCCATCTCCAACTAGACCGAGTTCGACATATAGACCTCCGCCTACTTTTAGACCTCAACCAACTACTTATTTACCACCTGCGCCAAGGCCAACTACTAGGGCACCTACATATTTGCCCCCGGCACCAGTAACGACGCCAAGGCCCCCACCGCCAACGTATAGACCTGTTCCTACTATACCTAGTTCTACTTATAGACCTCCACCTACATTTAGGACTACGACGAGGCCGCCACCAACGTTTAGACCTCAACCATCGACGTATTTACCTCCGTCACCAACTACCAGAAGGCCACCACCCCCAAGTACTAATGCCCCAACATATTTACCTCCTTCAGTAAGAACTACACCTAGACCGCCGCCACCGACGTATACGTATGCACCATCTAGAACTAGTACAACTTATCGACCACCACCGAGACCTCAGCCAACAACTTATCTTCCTCCTGCTCCTACGCGGCCACCACCGCCGAAACCGTCGACATATTTGCCACCAGCGCCAACTACCAGAAGGCCATATATTCCTCCTAGTACTAGCGCGCCGACTTACTTACCCCCAGCCCCAAGAACGACTCCCAGACCACCGCCACCGACATATCGGCCGCAACCTACCAGACCCAGTCCAACTTATAGACCCAGTCCGACTTATAGACCCAGTCCGACTTATAGGCCCAGCCCGACGTATAGGCCTCCAACAACATATAGGCCACCTCCGACATTCAGGCCACAACCGACAACGTATCTTCCACCTGCGCCAACGACAAGAGGCACTTTTAGACCAACTTATTTACCACCTTCCCCTCCGACTAGGCGTCCAAGTACCCAAGCGCCGACATATCTTCCACCTGCACCGATAACTAGGCAACCAATAAGGCCACAACCTAGTTACACAAGCACTACGTTTAGACCTCCACCTCCTAGGCCGTCAACGTATTTGCCGCCAGCACCGCCAACTAGGCCACCGACACCGCCCCCAACTAGGCCACCACCGAGACCAACATATTTACCCCCAGCCCCGACGACTAGACCTCCACCGCCACCAACGAGACCTCCTACGAGACCACCGACTTATTTACCGCCAGCACCACCCACTAGACGTCCCATAACACCGCAGCCCAGTTACACAAGCACTACATTTAGACCTCCACCGACTAGGCCTCCGACGAGACCTCCCCCGCCTACGTACTTGCCGCCAGCAACTAGACCCCCGCCACCGCCGACTCGACCTCCACCGAGACCTTCCACCTATTTACCCCCAGCTCCGCCGACGCGACCCCCACCTCCGCCGACGCGACCCCCACCAAGACCTTCCACCTATTTACCCCCGGCGCCACCGACCACCAGACGTCCCATAACCCCGCAACCAAGTTACACGAGCACTACCTTCAGACCTTATCCGAAACCGTCGACCTATTTACCGCCTGCACCGCCGAGGCCGTCGACTTATTTACCACCAGCTCCTCCGACGAGGCCTCCTCCACCACCGACGAGACCTCCCCCGCCTCCTACTCGGCCACCAACTAGACCCCCGTCACCATCGACTTATCTTCCACCGGCGCCGCCGACGAGGCCTACGCCATCCCCTTATGTTCCTCCAGTGACGACAACTCAAAGAATTACTCCAAAACCGACGGCGTACGTACCGCCTACCTTGAGACCGGCTCCTTCCGATAGAGATTACTTACCTCCAAAGTCCGACGGGTACTTTTACCCGAAACCTAACATTCCTTTCAATTTTTAAGAAATTCTTTAGGGGCAGTTTCGAATGACATTTAATACTTTGTATGTCTCCAATGATAAAGCGATAAACAGACAATTTTTTGTAATATTTGTACAAATTAAGGTTTAAGGGTGAAATGCCAAAAAACCAGGCTTAGACAAAGTAAATAGAACTGTAAATAGTTGTTTTAGTTTAGTTAAGACTGCTTTAAATAAAAATACTAATATTTTAAGTGTACAGAGCGTGCACGAGAAAGTATTTCTAAAGCAGTGCCCCTCAGTCGTAAAAATTCGCTTGCATTCTTTTTGTATAGTTTTTACTCTAAAAAAATTTCGGCTGTAAAAAGGACGTTTTAAATAATAAAGTTAATTCAATCCCGCTCAGCAATAAATTCTCTTAAAGAGCTCTTAGAGTCAACATTTTTTAAATTTTGACATCGAGAAATATTGTCAGAAAGTTAACATTATGTTAACATATTTCTCATCCTAAAGACATCTATCAAAATTATCTTATAGATATCTGTTAGATGTCAGTTATCTGACGACTAAAAAAGTTATCTAAATGTTAACATTTCTATGGCTCTTAAAGTTATCGCTATAATGATATCTTTAAGATATCTTTAAGATATCTTTAAGATATCTTTAAGATGTCTTTAAGATATCTTTAAGATGTCTTTAAGATATCTTTAAGATGTCTTTAAGATATCTTTAAGGTGTCTTTAAGATGTCTTTAAGATATCTTTCTGATTAAGGTGCTGTACGGGATATTAATTAAGCTTAAAAAGTACATACGACGTAAAAATAAATGGAAATTGCTTTAAATTAAAGTAAATAGTTGGAACTGCCCCATAGAACAATGCTGCCATTTTTGTGTGATTATTAGAAGAATCTATACTTTTCTATAAATATTTGTTCTTAGTAACGTAATTTAATTTGCCTGTATTTATAGTATAATGTAAAAATCTTCTGGAAGTTGAAATCTTTGGATGTAAACATGTATGTAAACATAACTATTTTGTATATTTTTGTATATTTTGAGTGAAATGTATAATAAAAATCTTAATCTTCTACTTCCAGTTTCACTACCACTGTAAATAAAAAGGTCAAATCTATTGATAACATTTTCCCAAAATATAAACTTTTTCTAAAAGTGTTGACGATGTGAAAAGAAATCTTGAAATTATTTTCGAAAGTTTTCTCAAAATTCGCAATTTGCAACATTAGTTTTTTTCGAAGGAATTTAGTATAATTCTGATGATGGCTTGTCTATCGAAACGCGTTAGAGCAACTGTTGTGTTTGTTTTAATTTCTCTTGGTTTCAGACGATATATACTCCTATTCAAACGACGGTATATCAAGAGAAACAATTTTAATTTAAAAAGAAAAAACATTTTTGACAAAATTTAAAATTTGATTGAAGTCGAATCATTGAAAAAAAAAATTACTGAAATAAATGTTTATATCGATTTCAGTCTTAAATTTCTACTAACGACGAAATTTTCAATTATTGAGCCAAGAATCAAACATTGAAGAATCAAAATTTCGAGTTTAAACTTGAAATTTGTAAACTCGAAAATTTGTATATTTTTTTAAATTTTAACAAAACCTTTATCAAAATTTCGACTTTCGAGAATTCTTCCTGAAATCAGACTAGAATTTGAAACATTTTTTTAATTCTAATGTCTCGAATTTCGATTTCGAATTTTAATTAAAGAGAAAAACAATTTACATTTCAAGAGAATAAAAAACAATTTTAAAATAATCTTAATTAGAGTGAAAGTACCTGCTCAGCAATAACCTCTCTTAAAGAGCTCTTAGAGTCATCATTGTTTAGTCTGACATCGGGAAATATTGTCACAAAGTTAACATTAATGTTAACATATTTCTCATCCTAAAGACATCTATCAAAATCATCTTATAGATATCTGTTAGATGTCAGTAATCTGACGACTAAAAAAGGTTATCTAAATGTTAACATTTCTGCGTCTTTTAAAGATATCGCTAAAATGATATCTTTAAGATATCTTTCCGATTTAAGTACTGTACGGGATATTAATTAAACTTAAAAAGTACATACAATGTAAAAATAAATGGAAATTGTTTTAAATTAAAGTAAATATTTGGAACTGCCCCATAGAACTATGCTGCCATAATCTTAATTAGAGTCAAAGTACCCGCTCAGCAATAAC
The DNA here is from genome assembly GCA_028583605.1 of Dastarcus helophoroides. Taxonomy (NCBI): domain Eukaryota; kingdom Metazoa; phylum Arthropoda; class Insecta; order Coleoptera; family Bothrideridae; genus Dastarcus; species Dastarcus helophoroides. The sequence goes on along the minus strand of CM053335.1, from coordinate 22,135,187 downwards.
CTCTCTTAAAGAGCTCTTAGAGTCATCATTTTTTAGTTTGACATCGGGAATTATTGTCAGAAAGTTAACATTATGTTAACATAAAGATTTCTCATCCCAAAGACTTCTATCAAAATAATCTTATAGACATCTGTCAGATGTCAGTAATCTGACGACTAAAAAAGGTTATCTAAATGTTAACATTTCTGCGTCTCTTAAAGATATCGCTAAAATGATATCTTTAAGATATCTTTCTGATTTAGGTACTGTACGGGATATTAATTAAATTTAAAAAGTACATACAACGTAAAAATAAATGGAAATTGCTTTAAATTAAAGTAAATATTTGGAACTGCCCCATAGAACTATGTTGCCATAATCTTAATTAGAGTCAAAGTACCCGCTCAGCAATAACCTCTCTTAAAGAGCTCTAAGAGTCATCATTTTTTAGTCTGACATCGGGAAATATTGTCAGAAATTTAACATTATGTTAACATATTTCTCATCCTAAAGACATCTATCAAAATCATCTTATAGATTGTTAGATGTCAGTAACCAGACGACTAAAAAAAGTTATCTGAATGTTAACATTTCTGTGTCTCTTAAAGATATCCCTACAATGATATCTTTAAGCTATCTTTCTGATTTAGGTGCTGTACGGGTAACTACTACAAAAAAACTAAATTTCAAAACGAAAATAAAGTTTCCTCTTTAATCTGAACAATTCAACTTTCCTAATATTTTGAATTCCTGACCAAAAAGTCTCGAAATCTTATAATATTTCCAAATTTAAACTTAACATTTTCAAGTTGAAAATTTTCGAGTTGAAAAGTTGAGATTTTTTTGTTAAATTCAATTCTATTTTTTCCTCAGTTTATAGCCTTCAGTTAGCTTTTAAAATTATACAAAGTTTTTCAAATTTTTGTCTTTTTCGAGAATTCTTTTATGATCATTTCAACAGTTCTCAATATTTTACTTTAAAATTTGATTTTTTTTAACTTTGACTTTTTTTTTTGAAAATGCTTTTTTTTGAAAACGTCCCTTTTTTATCTCGACTTTTCGTTTAAATTTAGACATTTTTCGAAAATTTACTTCAAAATTTCGATTTTTTTTTTTGAATTTTTCTTTTTTTTTTAAAGATTTTGACATTTTTTTGAAAATTCACTTGTTTTTCAACATTTTGAAATTGTTTCAAAATTTTTAAATTATTTCGGAATTTTTTTCAATTTTCAGTTTTTTTGAAAATTTTGTTGTTTTTTTCAGGTTTTGAATTTTATGAAAATTTTGATTTTTTCAAAATTTACTTTTTTTTTTCAATTTTTGACTAATTTTTAATATTTCAACTGTTTTAAAAGGTAGATTACAAATTGGTTCCAAACTTCAATTTTTTTGAAAATTTTGATTTTTTTTTGAAAACTACCTTTTCATGATAATTTCGACATTTTTGAAAATTTTACTCCAAAATTTCGATTTTTCCAAAATTTTCTTAATATTTGAACTTCTTTAAAAAGTAGATTCTTCATTCTTCATTCTTCGTTCTTCGTTCTTCGTTCTTCGTTCTTCCTTCTTCCTTCTTCGTTCTTCGTTATTCTTCGTTATTCTTCGTTATTCTTCGTTATTCTTCGTTATTCTTCGTTATTCTTCGTTATTCTTCGTTATTCTTCGTTATTCTTCGTTATTCTTCGTTATTCTTCGTTATTCTTCGTTATTCTTCGTTATTCTTCGTTATTCTTCGTTATTCTTCGTTATTCTTCGTTATTCTTCGTTATTCTTCGTTATTCTTCGTTATTCTTCGTTATTCTTCGTTATTCTTCGTTATTCTTCGTTATTCTTCGTTATTCTTCGTTATTCTTCGTTATTCTTCGTTATTCTTCGTTATTCTTCGTTATTCTTCTTTATTCTTCATTATTCTTCATTATTCTTCATTATTCTTCATTATTCTTCATTATTCTTCATTCTTCATTCTTCATTCTTCATTCTTCATTCTTCATTCTTCATTCTTCATTCTTCATTCTTCATTCTTCATTCTTCATTCTTCATTCTTCATTCTTCATTCTTCATTCTTCATTCTTCATTCTTCATTCTTCATTCTTCATTCTTCATTCTTCATTCTTCATTCTTCATTCTTCATTCTTCATTCTTCATTCTTCATTCTTCATTCTTCATTCTTCATTCTTCATTCTTCATTCTTCATTCTTCATTCTTCATTCTTCATTCTTCATTCTTCATTCTTCATTCTTCATTCTTCATTCTTCATTCTTCATTCTTCATTCTTCATTCTTCATTCTTCATTCTTCATTCTTCATCCTTCATCCTTCATCCTTCATCCTTCATCCTGCATCCTTCATCCTTCATCCTTCATCCTTCATCCTTCATCCTTCATCCTACATCCTACATCCTTCATCCGTCATCCTTCATCCTTCATCCTTCATCCTTCATCCTGCATCCTTCATCTTTCATCCTGCATCCTGCATCCTGCATCCTTCATCTTTCATCATTCATCCTTCATCCTTCATCCTCCATCCTTCATCCTTCATCCTTCATCCTTCATCTTTCATCCTTCATCCTTCATCCTTCATCCTTCATCCTTCATCCTTCATCCTTCATCCTTCATCCTGCATCCTGCATCCTTCATCCTTCATCCTTCATCTTTCATCCTTCATCCTTCATCCTTCATCCTTCATCCTTCATCCTTCATCCTGCATCTTGCATCCTTCATCCTTCATCCTTCATCATTCATCCTTCATCCTTCATCCTTCATCCTCTATCCTTCATCCTTCATCCTTCATCCTTCATCCTTCATCCTTCATCCTGCATCCTGCATCCTTCATTCTTCATCATTCATTCTTCATCCTTCATCCTTCATCCTTCATCATTCATCATTCATCCTTCATCCTTCATCATTCATCCTTCATCCTTCATCCTTCATTCTTCATCCTTCATCCTACATCATTCATCCTTCATCCTACATCATTCATCCTTCATCCTTCATCCTTCATCCTTCATCCTTCATCCTTCATCCTTCATCCTTCATCCTTCATCCTTCATCCTTCATCCTTCATCCTTCATCCTCCATCCTCCATCCTCCATCCTTCATCCTTCATCTTTCATCTTTCATCCTTCATCTTTCATCCCTCATCCTTCATCTTTCATCCTTCATTCTTCATCCTTCATTCTTCATCCTTCATCCTTCATCCTTCATCCTTCAACTTTTATCCTTCTTCTTTCATTCTTCATCCTTATCCTTCATCCTTCATTCTTCATTCGTCATTCTTCATTCTTCGTTCTTCATTCTTCATTCTTTATTCTTCATTCTTCGTTCTTCATTCTTCATTCTTCATAGTTCAAGTAGATTACGAATTATTTCAAAACTTCATTATTTTTGAAAATTATGATTCTTTTGTTGAAAGTTTTAACTTTTTATAAAATTTTCACCATTTTTCAAAATTTCGACTTATTTTAATCGAATTTATTCAAAATATTAACTTTTTTTTAACACTTTGACTTCTCTAAATATTTAAACTTTATCTTATTTTTCAAATAATTGAACCGAAAGTTTCTAAGATAAATCTTTTTTTGAGAAATTTGACTTATTTTAAATCTCAGTTTTGATTCGAATTTTTCTCTTTTATTAAAAAAATTTAAAGGTTGCATAAATAGATTTTTTATACTTTGGGGGGCACAACACCTGTTATCAAATACACTGATGAGCTATATTTAACATGATAAATATTATAATCAGCCGGAACCTTAATTTTTATTATCATTTTTCTAAATTTCGGGTTTTTCTGAAACTCCTCCGTTTAAATTCAACGTATAACACAAATTTTTATTTGTGTGGCTCCATCTTTAGGCAATAGATCGTGTGCAATGTGTGAAAAAACCGATTTTTAACTATTTTATTTATTGCCCCTTGTCCAGCCGTTCGAGCCGCCACTGATGTTTAAATCTATGACTGCCTCGATTTGTTTACCGGTGAATACTAATTATTAAACATTGGCGTATATTTAGATACGTTATAACAAATGGATTACGTACGAATTTAAATAATATTATACAAGATAAATTTAGGAATAAGGTGATTGAAATCCGATGCGGTAGCGATGAAAAACGTTCCCCACAGATTAATTGTCTATGGCGCATGCCCGGTTGAAATTCCCGAGTCTATTCCCCACGTACGTCTCCCGATGATTCCAATGATCGAACGAAGCCGCCTAGTGTCGACGATGTCTGTGATTAGGCCGGCCGAGTTTATTTAATATGGAACAAGTTGAACATCGGTAACATCTTTAACAACTGTACAAGCAGGAAGCAAAGCAACATCTTGGTGTGGTAGCGCGGAGTTAGAACATCTATCCACCGGCCCTTTAACACCATGGCTGAAGCGGCGGAACAACAACAGGCGCCCGAACAACCGAAAGCGCCAGTGAAAAACAAGGAGGTTATTGGTGAGTGTCGAAAATTTGTACAATTTCCACGTGAAAACGCGTCCCGGCGCGTGGGAAGGCATGCGGCATCCATTTTAAACGCGGCCACATGGCGAAAAGATGCATCGCGTTTTATTCGCTTGGTGGTCGTGCCGATTTCGCTCGAATTTACGAGACGTTTGACACGTAAATTGAAATTTTAATTTGATTTGTCGCGGGCGTTTGTTATTGTTGGGCGAAGGGACGCGAATTTTGTGCGAGCGGTGCCGCCATTTCGTAAATATGCACGCTGACTGCCCTTTTTTAATACGTCGGATGCTTCGGTTAATTAATCCGGCCGGGATTGCTCAATTGAATTGCGATTGTTTGGGGGGCACAATGGGGTCATTTATTTTTAGCGATGCGGTTTTTATGCAAATATGCAGATAAACCCAATAAGTGTTAAACTGAGGATAAGTCTGCGATTTCAAGGTTTTTGAACAGTTATTTTTAAAACTAAACGTAAACTTTGTTTGAATTTGAAAATTTGGCTTGACGACGTATCGCATTTTTTTGATTCGATGTTTACGATATCTGATATAAACGAATCAAAAAACGTCTTTCCGGAATTTTGCAAGATTGTAGTTGAAAACAAGTCGAATTGTTATCAGGATGATAAGAGCGTGATGCATTTTTCTTAGCTGTAAGAAAAACATTGTTTGATAAGGAAAATGTTTTCAGCTGCCGTTGACATTTTACTTCGGAATTTGCTCATATTTAGCGGTAATTTAACTTAAATTTTTGACGTTTAATTACAGGATATTGGATATTTTATTTAGTTTACTTATCCAACTGTTGTTGTTACATTTGTAGTGCACGGGAATATAGTTCATAAAATAAAATTTTATGTTAAAATTTTAAATACGAAACAGTTCAATTTGTTGACATTTGAGTTGTCACTTCAGTGGCGTACCCTCATTTTATAAGTGTGGACGCTAAATAGATTAAAAACCAATAAATACGAAGTTTCGCAAGGATTTTCGGTCAAACCGCTTTAATATCCAACTTTTTATGAAAATTTCCACATTTTATCGAAATTTTAACTTTCTCTAGATTTCGATTTTCCCCGTTTAAATTCTTACTTGTCATGAAAACTTCGACTTTTTCATTGAAGTTTTAACTCTCTGGATTTCGACTTTTTGGCTTTAAATTCTTACTTTTTATAAAAATTTTAACTTTTTTTGTCGAATTAACCTTCGCTAGATTTCGACTTTTTCGTTTTAAATTCTTACTTTTTATGAAAACTTCGACTTTTTTTTATCGAAATTTCAACTTTCTCTAGATTTCGACTTATTCTCACAATTTTGACAGTTTCTACTTTTTTCAAATTCACATTTTTATTAAGATTTCGACTTTTCCTCAAAATCTTAACTTCAAAATTTCGACTTTTTTTACTTTCTCTAGATTTCGACTTATTCTCAAAATTTTGACATTTCACAGTTTCTACTTTTTTTCAAATTCACATTTTTATTAAGATTTCGACTTTTCCTCAAAATCTTAGCTTTAAAATTTCGACTTTTTTTACTTTCTCTAGATTTCGACTTATTTTCAAAATTTTGACATTTCACAGTTTCTACTTTTTTTCAAATTCACATTTTTATTAAGATTTCGACTTTTCCTCAAAATCTTAGCTTCAAAATTTCGACTTTTTTTACTTTCTCTGGATTTCGACTTATTTTCAAAATTTTGACATTTCATAGTTTCTACTTTTTTTCAAATTCACATTTTTATCAAGATTTCGACTTTTCCTCAAAATCTTACCTTCAAAATTTCGACTTTTTTTTAGAAATGTTGACTTGTTGATAACGAATTTTTTAATAAAATTTCCGCTTTTCAAATTTTGCACTCTTAAATTTTAGTTCGTGTAAAAATTTAGATTTTATCCCAAATTTGAGATTTTTCGATTTTTTTTTTGTTTTTCTTGTTTTTGACCATTTAGACTTTTTTTAAATTCGACATGTTAAATTTTCATTTTTTTGAAATTCCTATTTTTATTAAGTTTATCTCACAATTTTCATTTCAAGATTTGGATTTTTTTTTCTCGAAATTGTGACCAAAAATTCTACTTTTCTGCCGAAAATTTCGTCATTAAAAACGCCCTCTTTTTTTTTAAATTCCAGTTTTTATCAAAATTTCGACTTTTTCAAAAATTGAAAATTTTCAGAATTAAAATTCTTTTTTGTTTTCCTGAAAATTTCGATTTTTCGAAAATTTTGATTTTTTTGAAAAATTAAATATTTGAAAATTTTGATTTTTTGGCAATTTTGACTTTCTTTGAAAATTTTCACTTAAACATTTCGAAATTTCAAGTTTTTCTCAATTTTGACTTTGGCAATTTTGACTTTTTTTGAAAATTTTCACTTAAACATTTCGAAATTTCAAGTTTTTCTCAATTTTGACTTTTTGGCAATTTTGATTTTTTTTGAAAATTTTCACCTAAACATTTCGAAATTTCAAGTTTTTCTAAATTTTGACTTTTTCAAATTTTTTACCGATTATTTTTAAAAATTTTGGTTTTTTTTGTGAATCTCCATATTTAAAAAAATGTCGCCACGAAAGATTTCCATTTTTTTTTGAAAATTTTGATTTTTTTTTCGACGTAAATTTCAACTTTTTCTTGAAATTTTGACATTTTTGCAAACTATGACGTTTTTGCAAATTTTTACATTTTTCAAATTTAAGCCTTTTTTAAAAAATTTGTCATTGCAAAATTTCCACCGTTTTCAAATTTCCATTTTTATCAAGAATTCCTAATTTTTCTCAAAATTTTAACTTCGAAAGTGCGACTTTTTCCCCCAAATTTCGAACTTTTTGTAAATTTCAAATTTTTTGAAAAAATTTTGACGTTTCAAAATTTTCTCTTTTTCAAATTTCCTTTTTTATCGAAATTTCAATTTTTTCTGAAAGGTTCGAATTTTTTGAAAAATTTCGAATTTTTCCCACAATTTTGAATTTTTTACAAATTTATTTGAAAATTTTGGCATTTTTCCCTAAATTTCGAAGTTTTTTTAAATTTCAAAATTTTTGAAAAATGTTGACATTTAAAATTTTCCCTTTTTCATCGAAATTTCAATTTTTTCTAAAAGGTTCGAATTTTTCTAACAATTTTGAATTTTTTACCAAATTTTTTGAAAATTTTGGGTTTTCCCCAAATTTGGAACTTTTTCTAAATTTCAAATTTTTGGAAAATTTTGACATTTAAAATTTTTGGAAAATTTTGACATTTAAAATTTTCCTGTTTTATCGAAATTTCAATTTTTTCTGAAAGGTTCGAAGTTTTCCCAAAATTTCGAAAAATTGGAAATTTTCAAAGTTCAAGTTTTTTGTTTTGCCGAAAATTTTGATTTTTCGAAAGTTTAGATGTTTCGACAATTTAAATTTTTTGAAAAATCAAATTTTTGAAAATTTTGACATTTTGGCAATTTTGACTATTGAAAATTTTCACCTAAACATTTTGAAATTTTATGTTTTAAAAAATTTTGACTTTTTTTTAAACATTTCGAAATTTTGTTTTAAAAAATGTTGACGTTTTTCAAAAAATTTTTATCGATTTTTTTTTGAAAATTTTGGATTTTTTGTGAATCTCGATATTTAAAAAAAAAATGTCAACACGAAGGATTTCTATTTTTTTAAAAATTTTTTCTTGAAATTTTGATATTTTTGCAAATTTGACATTTTTGCAAACTATGACGTTGTTTGCAAATTGTGACATTTTTGCAAATTTAAGCTTTTTCATCCTTCATATTTCATCCTTCATTCGTCATCCTTATCCTTCATTCTTCATCCTTATCCTTCATCCTCCATCCTCCATCCTTCATCCTTCATTCTTCATTCCTCATTCCCCATTCTTCATTCTTTATTCTTCATTCGTCATCCTTCATCCTTCATCTTTCATCCTTCATCTTTCATCCTTCATCTTTCATCCTTCATCCTTCTTCCTTATCCTTCATCCTCCATCCTTCACCTTTCATCCTTTATCCTTATCCTTCATCCTTATCCTTCATTCTTCATCCTTCATCTTTCATCCTTCATCTTTCGTCTTTCATCCTTCATTCTTCTTTTTTGAAAATTTTGTTATTTTCCACCAAATTTCGAACTTTTCTAAATTTCAAATTTTTCGAAAAATTTTGACATTTAAAATTTTCCCTTTTTCAAAATCCTTTTTTATCGAAATTTCAAGTTTTTCTGAAAGGTTCAAGTTTTTTTTCGAAATTTCGAAGTTTTCTCACAATTTTGAATTTTCTACAAAAATTTTTGAAAATTTTGAATTTTTTACAAATTTTTTTGAAAATTTTGTTATTTTTCCCCAAATTTCGAACTTTTCTAAATTTCAAATTTTTCGAAAAATTTTGACATTTAAAGTTTTCCCTTTTTCAAATTTCCTTTTTTATCGAAATTTCAGTTTTTATCGAAATTTCAGTTTTTTCTGAAAGGTTCGAATTTTTCTCAAAATTCCGAATTTTTCTTACAATTTAGAATTTTTTACCAATTTTTTTGAAAATTTTGGTATTTTTTCCCCAAATTTTGTACTTTTTCTAAATTTCTAATTTTTGGAAAAATTTAGACATTTAAAATTTTCCCTTTTTCAAATTCCTTTTTTATCGAAATTTCAAGTTTTTCTGAAAGGTTCAATTTTTTTTTCGAAATTTCGAATTTTTCTCACATTTTTGAATTTTCTACAAAAATTTTTGAAAATTTTGAATTTTTTACCAATTTTTTTGAAAATTTTGTTATTTTTCCCCAAATTTCGAACTTTTCTAAATTTCAAATTTTTCGAAAAATTTTGACATTTAAAATTTTCCTTTTTTCAAATTTCTTTTTTTATCGAAATTTCAATTTTTTCTGAAAGGTTCAAATTTTTCTCAAAATTTCGAATTTTTCTCACAATTTTGAATTTTTTGTAAATTTCGTTTTTAAATAAATGTCGACATCCAAAATTTTAAAGTTTTTTCCAAATCCAAATTTTTATAAAAATTATAATTTGAAAATGTAAACATTTTGAAAAATGGTAACCTTTAGAAATTCGGAATTTACAAAAAAACCACATTTCGAAAGTAAGAATTTTAATAAAAAAAAAAATTTAAAATTCGAAATGTCAACATTTCCGAAAAAAGATCAAAATTGTCAAAAGATTCTTATTTTTAAAAAGGCGAAATTTTCAAAAAATGGGAATTTTCAAAAATTTCAAATTTTTAAAAAGGCGAAATTTTCAAAAAATGGGAATTTTCAAAAATTTCAAATTTTTAAAAAAATCGAAATTAAAAAAAAAATGAGATAATTTTTCAAGTTGTCCACATTTTAGTTGAACATTTCGTTTTTTGAAAAATTAAATTTTTGAAAATTTTGACTGCAATTTCTATTTTTTGAAAATATTCAATGAAATATTTCGAAATTTCTAATGTTTTCAAATTTTGACCCTTTTTGAAGAATTCTACTTCCAAATTTCAACTTTTTCTTGACAATTTGACATTTTTGCAAATTGGGGCGTTTTTCAAAAATTTGTATTGCGAAGTTTCCACCTTTTTCGAATTCTAATTTATATCAAAAAATCCCCATTTTTCTTAAAATTCCAACTTCGAAAATGTGACTTCTCTAAATTTCTAACTTTTCGTAAATTTGAAATTTTTGGAAAAATGTTATTTCAAAATTTCCCTTTTCAAATTTTCTCTTTTAAAATTTCCTCTTTTATCAAAATTCTCTTAAACTTAATTTTTTTTAAATTCTCAATTTTTCTTAAAATTCCCAATTTTTCTTAAAATTCTCAATTTTTTCTAAAATTTCTCAAAATTTTGAATTTTTTACCAATTTTATTGATAATTTGGGTATTTTGAAAATTTTGGATTTTTTGTAAAGTTCGTTTTGATGAAGAATATCGATATTCAAAATTTCGAAGTTTTCAAAATCCAGATTTTTATAAAAACGAAAATTTTGCAAAGTAAAAAATTTTGAAAAATGTAAACTTTTAAAAAATGTAAACTTAAAAATTCGAAATTTACAAAAAAGGCTACATTTCGAGTCAGAATTTTGATAAAATTGGGAAAATTTAAAATTGGAAATGTCACCAAAGTTTACGAAAAAAATGTCAATTTTCAGAAGGTCGTTATTTTCAAAAGGTCGAAATTTTCAAAAAATTGAAGTTTCAAAAATTCAAAATTTTTGAAAAAGTCAAATTTAATAAAAATGAGGGAATTTTTCGAGTTGTCAAAATTTTAACTGAAAATTTCGGTTTTTAAAAAATTTCGTTTTTTGTAAAATTCCGTTTTTTGTAAAATTAAATTTTTGAAAATTTTAACCTTTTGGCAATGTATACTTTTTTGAAAATTGTGACTGAACGCTTCGAAATTTCCAGTATGTACAAATTTTGACTTTTAAGAAGATTTCAATTTCAAAATTTTAACTTTTTCTTATAATTTTTTATTTTTATAAATTTTGGCTTTTTTCCAAAAAAATTGTCATTGCGAAATTTCCACTGCTTTCAAATTCCCATTTTTATCAAAAATTCCTAATTTTTTTCAAACTAACTTCGAAAATGACTTTTTTCCTCTAAATTTCGAACTTTTTCCAAATTTCAAATATTTTGAAAAATGTTTACATTTTAAAATTTCCCTTTTTTTAAATTTGTCTCGAAATTACGAATTTTTTCAAAAATTTTGAATTTTTTACCAATTTTTTTTTTCAAAATTTCGCTATTTTGAAAGTTTTGGATTTTTTGTATATTTAGTTTTTTTTATAAAAAAATGTCGACATTCAAAATATCAGTTTTTTATTTTGCTGAAAATTTCGGTTTTTAAAGTTACACTTTTTGAAAAATTAAATTTTTGAAAATTTTGACTTTTTGGCAATCTTTACTTTTTCGAATATTTTGACTGAACATTTCGAAATTTCCAATATTAACAAATGTTGACATTTTTTTATCGTTTCGACTTCAAAATTTCAACTTTTTCTTGAAATTTCGATTTTTTACAAATTTTTTGTGGAAATTTCAGTATTTTGAAAATTTTGGTTTTTTGAACATTCATTTTTTTTTGTAAATTCGTTTTTTTTTTTGTAAATTTCGATATTTGAAAAATATGGCGACCTTGAAAATTTCCATTTTTTGAACATTTTGATTTGTTCGAAAATTTGGTTTCTACAAATTTTGATTTTTCTTGACATTTTCAAAGTTTTTACTTTTTTTTGACATTACAAAATTTTACTTTTTTATACTTTTTTATCAAACTCTCAAATTCAAAAATTTATTTTTTGATTTGTGCTTTTAGGAAAAATTTCGGAATCATGTCATGAGACCCTATTTTTTATCGTTGTGTCCTTGAACGTTTATCTTACATTCTGATAACGCAACTTGTTTTTTATTTTTCTTGCTCATCCGAAAAAACAAAAATTTTTGGTTGTTGTTACGCTAAAATCGGATTTTGTTGTAAATATGTTTTTTTATTTTATTTTTAGCAACTAAAGTAACTGGTACCGTGAAATGGTTCAATGTAAAGAGCGGTTATGGTTTCATCAATCGCAATGACACTAAGGAAGATGTATTTGTTCATCAAGTAAGTAGTTTTTCTCTAATTATGTTCATAATTCATTTTATTGTGTTTCAGAATTATGGAAAACATTTTTATTATTTTGGCAAAAGTGATGTCATCTGCTTTTTATTTCAAATTTTATCACATATTGCCTAATTTAGTTGCAATCTTAATGACCATTTGATTAGTTATCAGCTTCAATTTCCAGTTTTTTCTTATTTCGATGAACTGTTGAAAACAAAACTAGGATTAATTATAATTTTATTTGTTTTATTTTGTCAAAGCGTTTGAATGTTGCAGAATGAAATGACAGTGTTACTTTCTTGATTTAGATTAATCCAATTAATGGAATGATAGTGTCACTATCAGGATTACTATTAATCTAGGACAGTGACAAGATCATTTGATATAATTTGAAAAATTCAGATTATCAATTTAATTTCATTTTATTTTTCTTAATTTACTGAAAAATTGAAAACAATTTAAATTTACTTGATTTTATATGTAACATAAATCAACTTTTCACCTAAAAACCTCTTTTTTATTGAAAATTTGTTTGTGATCTTTTCCTAAAATTAAACTAAATTTCGAGCCTGAAGGTTGAAATTTTATAAAGAAGAGTTGACTCGAATTTAAACTCGACTTATGGAGAAAACTTTATATTTTCAATTTATTTATCGAAAATTTGATGCAATTTAAATTTTTAATTTGAAAGTTTAACGAGAGTCGTAAATTTCAGTTTTTCAACGAAATTTCGAAGAAAGATTGGTTTTTAATTTCGGAAATTGGTTCTCTTTTTAAAATCTGGCAAGTTTTAATTGCACGCTCCTTAGATCCATCTCTGCTTACCCTAAGAGATGATTGAGTCATAAGTGTGCTATAGAACGATACCTCCAATTTTTAACTAAAGCGCCCAAATACCTGATTGTTTGTGCCAGTTAAGAATTGGGGAACACTTTTTTTTTGTCTACCCATTCGTAATTTCGTTTATCGACCAATAATTTACGCTTCAAAATAAGACAAATCTGATGTTTTTTGTTTTTGCAGACAGCCATAGTTAAAAACAATCCGAAGAAAGCGGTCCGCTCGGTAGGAGATGGAGAGATCGTTGAATTTAGCGTGGTGGTCGGAGAGAAGGGTAACGAAGCCGCCAACGTGACGGGCCCCAACGGGGAACCCGTCCGCGGCTCGCCCTACGCCGCCGATAAACGGCGCGGCTACAGACAATGGTACTACCCGCGCGGCGGCCGTGGCGGCCCCCGTACCGGACCACCGCGTCGCCCAAGAGAAAGCGAAAGCGACAACAAAGACGGCGGCGTCCAGTCCGGAGGCGAAGGCGGCCAACCTAACGGTCCACCGCGCAGATACAGGCCGAGGCGAGGACGCGGCGGTTATATGACCGGTTACTACAGAGGGCCGTACCGCGGCGGCCCGCCCGGCGACCAGGATCAGAACGGGGAAGCGCCCCGCGGGCGCGGCGGCCCACCGAGGAGATTCTTCCGCAGGAACTTCCGCGGCGGCAGGGGAGGCAGAAGGCCACGATCCCGGGGAGACAGCCAGGAAAGGGCTGGCGATCAGGGTGGTCAGGATGCACCTCGTGGTCCCCCACGCAGGTATCGTAGACGTGGACCACCGAGACCACGCGGCGGCAACTCCCAATCGGAGTCCGGAAATAATCAAGCGGTAAGATCACTTTTTTTGCTCGTTGCACGCTAGATTTGCTTTCGAGGTAGTTCGATTCGGTTCTGGGTCTTTTAGTGTTAGTTACACGTTTCTCTCATTCTAGGCTCAAGAAAATACTGCACCTGCTAACACTGAAGTAAGTAGATTAAATTAAATTGTAGTTGCTACTATACATGCATCCTGTTGATTATCGATTTTGAAATGCAGTGATGTCTGCTTATAATGAAACCAGTTAATTCGAATTTTTGCTGAAAAAGAACCAATTTGGTATAAAGATTGAAATACAAATCTTGTCCCCTGAAATCAAGAAAGATTAGAAAACACAACAAACTTTTGTATTTCAATTTTTGGAAGATACTCGAGGATCAGTCTGTTGCACCAAAAAAAAAAAACAATCTGGTATAAGGTACTGGTATTATCATGTAATCAAACTTCGCTTATAACGAACCAATTTTTTCAGTCTCTTTAGGTTCGTTACAAGCGGATACCACTGTATGTGTCCGATCAGAAACCATACTAATGCATCAAATTGATCACTTGATGAATTTCGATGAATAATTTAAACGTGAGATAAAAAAAAAACTGAAAAAGTTGCATGTAATTTATCTGAACTTGAATTACTTCATTTACAGTCTAGTTCAAAGCTAGAAATGTTTCTCCGACAGACTTTCACAGTACACCAACGCTAGGAAGTTTTCTTGAATTTTTTTTTGTCAAAAATGTAAGATTTGAAAAAAAAATTCGAAATTTTGGTAGAAGTTAATACTGGGGACTTATCCGAGGCCCGCGTATATCAATATAGATCACGGGAAGAATTTAAATAAAATAAAAATGTACAAGTTTCGAAGGGAAGGAACACACACACACACACACACACACACACACACACACACACACACACACACACACACACACACACACACAGCACTATCTGGTCACTCGACGGTCAGGTACTGAACTCCCTCTCGAGATGAACATCTGTGAACGAGCGAGTCGGAAGGGAAGGCAAAAGGATATTTTCTGCCTGCGAAATTCCTATGCATAGGAACGTAAAGTAGCGAGTGTTGTCTGGCGAGAGCGAACTGATTTTTAAAACTTTTGTAAATTGAGTTCGGTCCCCCAGGTATCAAAGTTATGCAAAAAAATTGAGACAAATTATAATAATAGTTGACCTAACTCGTGACAAGTTTCTTGACATTTTTTCCAGTTTTTATAAAAAAGTTGTTAGATTTGAAACAAAAATTCGAAATTTTGGGAGAAAGTTGTGAGAAAGAAAAATTGAGGAGAAGTCAATAAAATTTCGAATCATATTTGAAATGTTTAAACTTTTTTTCTACAAATGTTTAATCCCTCAAATTTCGATTATTTATTTATTTATTTTTTAATTTAGTGTTAACAGACTCTGTTTCTTTTTTCAGATTTTATAGCGGACAATTTGTCGTGAAAAAAAAAATGAAATTTCGGAATCAAATTCCAAAATAAAATCCTCAAAATGGAAATTTCAAGTTTAAATGAAGACATAATTTTGGGGAAAAAAATGAATGTTTTGAAATGAATTTTGGGATAAAAGTATCAAGAAGAATATTCATTAGTAAACACTTTCTCGAAATGTGGAAAAAAATTATGTTTTGGGTAAAAATGTTGACATTTTGTTTGAAATTTTAAATGTCAAGCTTGAACTCTAGGGCATTTTTCCCTAGAGTAAAAGGTTTGTTTTTAATTTTCGAAATTCGTCCTGTTGTAAAAAATTTCGAAATTCATCCTGTTTTAAATATTTTCAAGCTTTAATTGCACGCTCCTTAGATCCATCTCTGCTTATTCTAGAAGATGATTGAGTCATAAGTGTGCTATAGAACGATACCTCCAAATTTTAACTAAAGCGCCCAAATGGTTCATGGTTTGTGCCAGTTAAGAATTGGGGAACATTTTCTTCCTTTCTTTTTGTTTTATCAACTGATTTGCGCCGAAAAAATAGCAAATCGAGTCTTTTTGTACATATTAGACTGTCGTATAATTAAAAATAATCTGAAATGTCAAACTCTAGCTTAAACTCAAATTTAGGAATTGAAAAAATTGAATTTAAATTATGAATCTTGATAAAAGTCGACTTCTCCTTTGAAAGTTCAACATTTCAAAAGAAAAAGTGAAGTTTTTGAAAATTTCGATGAATAATTTGAATGTGAGAACAAAAAATCAGAAGAAACGTCAAGGGGCGAAATTTTCGAGAAATTGTTATTAATGAATTCAGTTTACTTTTCTTTTTTAAGTTTAATCCACTCGCAAAGGGTAACCCCATTATGCTTTCAAAGCACTGCGAGTAGGATGCGGAAAAACAAGGATAGATGGCGATGAACCGCCTTCTTAAACAAGGATAGGTTGTAATTTCTGGGGAAAATTCGAAAATATTGAATTTAAACTCTAAAATTAAAAAGGCATAAAAGTTTCAAGTTTAAAATTGGAAGGTTGACGAAGCTTCCAACAACAAAAAATGAAATTTACCTACAATAGTTGTGCCAAAATTTCTAAGAAAACTAAAATTTTGAATTAGTTTCGAAATTTAATTCTTTTTTCCTCCAGCTATTTGTCGATCTGAAATTTATCCAAAAAAAGTTCAAAATTTCCATTTTAATAAGAATATTTTGGCTTTGAACTGAAATATCAAAGTTTTTTCTCCGATTTTTCCCCCAATCTTCAAAATTTCTAAAAACAGCTCCTGTTGGGGAACCATTAAATTAATGTATTTGTTCAAAACTGTTTTTTCTAAAATGTCAACGAAACTTCCGAGTTTTCAAAATATTTTGTTTGAAATCTGGCCTCGATTTAGAAAATTTCTAATTTTTCTCTCGAATGTTTTTAAAAATTTGTTTTCAAACGTTTGTAGATGTACCTAGGCTAGTGCTAACAGAATTGTGAATTAATGTAAAGTTTTTTTTTCAGGAGAGTCAGCCAGTGCAGAACACAACTACAGAAAGCACGGCTTAAGCGTTCCCGCGCTCAAGTCCAACCTTTACTTATAACCAAAACTATGTTAACAACTTATTAGCGCGTGATTTTTATATTAAAAGCAGACAAAAAGGCATTTCATCGCGACAAGTATTTAAATGTTCAATTAATTCGACGCGTATTTCATATCTCTCGTATGGACGGTTTGACGTCGCGCTCACGACGGATTTATATATAAATTTTTGATACTCTTTTTATATATTTCGCGATTAGTGTTTTATATATAAAAAACGTTTGTTTGTGAGGATGATCCGGGCGAGCGGCGGCAAACTTTATTTTCTTTTTGCCGGTTCGCCGATGAAATGTCTTAAGACCTTATGTCTTGCTGCAGTTTTGTCCTCTCATTATTTAAAATCAAATAAAACGCGACGGCCGCCCCCGCAACAACTTGTGGCGGCCGTCGTACCAAAAAAAGTGATTGCAACATCTAACTCGTCATTCTTCGTTGGTCTATTCGACGGGAAATGATCTCTTAAGTTTAGAAAAATACAAAAAAATCCGCAAAATATCGAAAAAAGGACAGATTGTTTTTCATTGGATTTGCAGTTTTTGTGGGTTCATTGTACAAAAGCATTTGCGATTGAAATGTGTCTTTGATTTTAAATTTTCGGGTGCTAGTCATAAGTAATTCGATTGTATTACTTCATAAAACATAGTCATGTGTACTGTTGATATGCTTTAATATTATCACAGCGTTACGATTTTTTTTCCTCGATTATAAATTGGTGTATAATTTATTTTTGGTGTATTATATTCTTTTGCAACTGTAAAATGGAAAATAAAAATCTGTCTAAAATATCCTCGTTTCATTTCCTAATTCATTTTCCGTTCGAGTATCTCGAACTTGGACGAATCTCAAATATGTTTGGTTATTTAGACAAAGAACAGCTACAGCCCGTTTATCGTTTATATAGTTTTTTCTGCAGAATATCGAAATTTCAGTCTAAAAAAAATTCGATGCATATTTAGAACATTTTTAAAAAGAATTCAGATTTGGTTTCAGGTTCGAAATTAAAACAATTATGAGAAAAAATATTGGAATTTTAATTTTAAAAATACAAATTTTAAAAGCAAGATAATTGAGCGCCTTAGCTTTACAGATTTTAGTCTTTTTAAAAAGGACCCAACTTGGGCTCCCCATTTGTTTCGTTCTGCCACTAAGAAGTTCTTTTCAATTAAATCTGAAATTTCCATTTGGGGATTTATTTTGGAATTTGATTCCGAAATTTTATTTGTCCTGAAGTCAGATTTTTACACAAATTACCAGTCTACTGTCTAAAATTTCTTAAGTCTCGAAAGATCAGGAAAATTTTAATATGACATTCGGTACCTATTTTTATTTTATTTTTTTTTGAAAAACTTCGACTTTTATTACTAAGAGAGCGATTTCACTTCTTACCTATTTCCTAAATTTCGATTACAAACTTATAAATTCGATTATTTTTAGAAGGTCTTAATTTTTCGAAGTAATACATTTTGAAAATTTGTGTTGTGCAATTTATTGATTAAATTAAGTATTTTAATTAATTCAACATGTAGAGCCAGTGGTTTCCAACTAGAGGGGGCGCGAGACTGTTGCAAGGGGGGCATACAGCTGTTTCCAAAATATCATTTTCGAATACAAACCAATAAAGTCGAATAGGTGTCAAAAAGATGAATCAGCAAAATAGGTATACGTAATCCACAATGCTCGCCGCGAATGTTTCGGGTACAAATGCTAAAACATTCATCAATACTCTTGCTGGAACGAAAACATCTCGCTTTTGGGTTTGGAATCGAGCGCCGGCGGGGCGAGGAAATTATTTCTTATAATAAATAATTATTTTTTTATGTATATTTTTACATAATATTGTATATTATTTTGTAGCCCATTAAATAAATTATAATATCAGTTGAGTATTTATGAAATTAGATTGTTAGAAAAATTAAGGGGGGCAACAATTTTTTTTTAAAGGGGGGGCGCAGGTACAAAAATGTTGGAAACCACTGTAGAGCGATCAAATTAATTAAGTCTTAATAAAAGTGAGGATTTTCATTTGGAATGTTTTCAAAATTTATGAAAATAAAATATAAAACTTCGGAAATTCAATTATTTTTAAAAAATGAGTATGGGCCGCCATTTGTTTTCATTGGTCTGAAAAAACAAAATCATTTCTCATTGTAAACAAAGTTTACTACAGCGTTATATATAAGATTTGGTAAGACTAAACTAGATGGCGTCTTACTTCCATATAAATATTTTAAATGAAGATTTTTATTTTTACTTTATTACAGCAACACGGAAATGGTTATAATTATTGTAGATGAAGAGAATTAGTGTATTACCATTATTAATGATTTGTAAATTAACATTTAGACACTTTATTGTAACATAACCATCTCCTCTTCAGAGTGAAATCTCACGTGATCTATGAAACTTTCCAATTTTAAATTATACAATGCCACCATACTCGAATAACAACAAAAATATATGAAGGTTAGTGGCAATTTAATTGGTCATAGTTCATTATATTCCCTTGTTTACACGATAAGGCGACAGGTTGAAACTCATTAATTTATTGGCAGAGGCCGAGATTTTCGCAAACCAAATAATAAACACCCGATCCGCTATTTATATCTTCAGCAATAAAAAATCAGAACTCCGGTCCACTTGATCTCACAATCACGTGTTTCGGTCAGCTAGAAATAAACTAAAAATAGCATCGCATCCGAACCAAATCAAAAACATTTTACCGCTAAACATCAACACACATTCGATCTACCGTGCGTCCGAACTACCACCAAGGGTGGTGCCTAATTGCACCGTTATCGACGCAAGCTCGACCAAAGCGTCAACAGCGCAAATCCCAGTGACATTTCCACCAAAGTGACAGTTCATGTGAGTAGAACTTTGGAAAAAGCAACTAGTTATCAACCAAACAGCTTAGTTAATAGTGTGCGGCAATTCATTGGCAAATTTATAACTTGTTTGTTTACGTCCTATGACGACATCCCACCGGACGGGAAAGAATTAATTCATTGAGAAAAACCCGTGAGCGAGCAGTGCAACCCTTTGGGCCGCTTCTGTGATTTTTTCGAGTGAAATTTTTGTGTTGTCCGGGGCTTTTCGGGCCGACTGAGTGGTGTCTGTGCTTGGGAAATTTCGTTCTTCCACCGCGCGCTAGTGACTGTCTCGAATATCGATTCTTTTTCGTCTGGGGAAACTGTCACCAATGCCCGAAATTGAAAGAACACCCCTTTTGCGGTATTAGTTTGTTAAACAAACGTAAGTAATATGTAATGTAGTTGTATTTGTATGGTGTGATGTTGGTCCGTGCTGTTTGGCATGTAAGTTGTGTTTGTACTACTCAGGTTTAGCGGTGCGGTGCGGCTGATGAAGTTGATTATCTGATTAAAATCAATCTCCTCGGGAGTTATTTTAGCAGAGGAATTCGAGCGGAGGTCGCAGTTGTTGTCCGTGGCGTGATTTTTCTTTGTTCGTCGACCGCTTGGGGCCCTTGCGCCCCACGTAATTACGCCCGGTGGTTGTGATGACTAGAGGCTAGTGAAATAGGTAGTGGAAAGCGATGAATTAGGAAATTGTGGCTTTTCAGGCATGGATATCATTCCCTAAGTTGTGCCGACGTTATTTAAGTTGTGCCGTATGTTTTCTTGGTTGGCTGCGATGGTTAGAGGGCCATTCTTTTTTAAAAGGTAAATTCTACATATACAGGCTGTTTTAAGTAGTTGGCGGAGAAATTTATCATTGGAATATTCAATGAATTATATTGCTCATAGAATTTGTTAGAGAATGAAGTTGGCAGTCCATAAATTGCACTTTTGAATTTTTTGGTTAGGAACTTACGAGGTTAAAATAGTGTAAATGTGCAGATCCGTACTCAGCTTAATTTTCATAAATTATGTTCGGTTAAATTATAGTGATAATGCAATTAAATTAGTATCAAAGAAAATTCAAAATATTCTTAATATACGATGCCTGAAATACCTTTATGCCAGTTTTCCTTGTTTTAAAAAACAAAATTAAAACATTTTTTTTCTTTGCGTCGTGAGTAGATTAACAGAATTTTTCAAAAAAGTCAAATTAAAAAAAAGTCTGATTGTTTAGAAAAAAGTCGAAAGAATTTTCGGAAATGCTGACGTTTCGGGTAATGCAGGAATCTTTACAAAAGTCCAAATTTTGCCAGAATAGGAAAAAGGAACCGGGCGGTCGACGGCCCGGTAACTCTCTGGGCAGCTGGGTGCATTTAGCTGTGATGTGCGATGGTTATTTGGTTATTTTTGTAATTTTCAGAAAAGAACATGGTGCAGGACCTTACATAGGTAGCTGGGCCTTCAAAGGGGCTGCAGCTGAGAGTCCAGGAATGCCAATGATGCCTTCGGTGTTAGAGGAAGACAACAACGCGAGCCAGTCGCCGTTCACGCCGTTGGTGAACCCCAGCGGCATCACGGTAGTGCCCGCCAGTCCTTCTTCTAAGCCCTTAAAGACCATCGCGGACGTCAGAGCGCTGGTGCAGCAGGGGCGCAAGCAGGACGTCAAGCAATTGGTTAGGAACAACTCTTGGCCCGTCAACCATCCGATACGTAGTCAGTTGTGGCCCCTTCTTTGCATACAGCATCAAAATGACAAATCGAACATGGTGGAGGGTTTCTACTGGGAGATGGTCAATCAGGTGTTCGGCACCAGGGACCTGCCAGATAAGCCGATCAACTTGCCCCCGTTCGTGGAACCGTCGCACTGTCAGTCGTACTATTTGACGCCGAAAGGGCGCAGTGTCGTGGACCGGGTCGTGTCCGTTTTAGGGTACGCGTGTCCGGACATCGTCTACAGCCCCACCATCTACCCCATATGTGCCCTGCTGCTTCACTACGTTTCAGGTAAGTTTTCCGATCATTCATGTTGCGACTGGCCGCTGGCAAATTTGATTTCAATTAAATGTCGGAACAGTCGAACGTGCTACAGTTGAAAATATTTACAGTCAACAGTCATAGACGGTTTCGGTTTTCCTTGACCTCATTATTACGATCTCTGTAAAAATTAGTTACAAATCACTCGATGAGATTTAGACCTTTTAAGTATAATGATGATTGAAAATTTTCCAATTTTTGAAATTTTCAAATTTTCTTTATTTTTTCAATTTTCTAGATTTCAATTTTCATTTTTCAGTTTTAGAATTTCTTATTTTCAATTTTTGAAATTTCAATTTTCAAGTTTCGGTTTTCAAATTTTCAGTTTTCGAAATTTTTAAATTTCATTTTCCAATTTTCAAGTTTTCATGTTTCAACATTTCAAATTTAATTTTCAAATTTTTAATTTTTGGATTTTCAATTTTTAAAAATTCAATTTTCAATTTAAATGTTTGAATTTCAAATTTTTAAGGTTCAAATTTTCAAGTTTAATTTTTGAAATTTTCAAATTTCATTTTTCAAGTTTTAAATTTTCAAGTTCCAAATTTCATTTTTCAACTTTTAAATTTCAAATTTTCAAGTTTCTAATCTTCAAGGTTCAAATTTACAAGTTTTCAAGTTTCAAATTTTCAAGTTTCAAATTTTAACTTTCAAGTTTCAAATTTTAACTTTCAAGTTTCAAATTTTAAATTTCAAGTTTCAAATTTTCAAGTTTAATTTTTGAAGTTTTCAAGTTTCAGTTTTTCAAATTTTAAGTTTTCCAATTTCCAAATTTTCAGTTCTCAACTTTTCAAGTTTTAGAATTTCAAGTTTTAAATTTCAAATTTTCAAGTTTCAAATTTTTAAGGTTCAAATTTTCAAGTTTAATTTTTAAATTTTCAAATTTCAAATTTTCAAATTTCATTTTTCAAGTTTTAAATTTTCAAGTTCCAAATTTCATTTTTCAACTTTAAAGTTTTAAATTTCAAATCTTCAAGGTTCAAATTTTCAAGTTTTCAAGTTTCAAATTTTCAAATTTCAAGTTTCAAATTTTAACTTTCAAGTTTCAAATTTTTAAGTTTAATTTTTGAAGTTTCCAAGTTTCAGTTTTTTAAATTTCAAGTTTTCAAATTTCTAATTTCCAAATTTTTAAATTTCATCTCTCAACTTTTCAAGTTTTAGAATTTCAAGTTTTAAATTTAAAATTTTTAAATTTCAAATTTTCAAGTTTCAAATTTTTAAGATTCAAATTTTCAAATTTTATATTTTCAAGTTCAAATTTTGAGATTTTCAAATTTCAAGTTTCAAATTCCTAATTTTCAAATTTCATTTTTCAACTTTTCAAGTTTTAAATTTTCAAATTCCAAATTCCAAATTTACAAAATTTCATTTTTCAAGTTTTAAATTTCAAATTTTCAAGTTTCAAATGTCAAGTTTTCAGATTTTTTAATTTCAAATTTTAAAATTTCAATTTTTCAAAATTCTTACTTTCAAATTTCAAATTTTTAAGTTCTCAAGTTTCAAATTTCTTTCCCATTTTTGAAATTTATTTTCAAATTTTCAATTTTTTTTGAAAGTTTGAAATTTTAAATTTTCAAAAGTCAAATTTTTAAATATCAAGTTTTCAAATGTCAAATTTTCAAATGTCAAGTTTTCAAATTGTCAAATTACAAATTTTCAAATTTTTAAATGTCAATCTTTCATAATCTCAAATTTAAATTCTCAAATGTCAAATTTTCGTATTTTCAAATGTCAAGTTTTTAAACTTTCAAATGTCAAATTTCAAATTTTCAAAATTTCGAATTATAAATTTTCAAATTTTGAATTTTCAAATTTCAAATTTTCAAAATTTCAAATTTTTAAATTTTTTACTTTCGAATTTTTAAATTTCAAATTTTCAAGTTCTCAATTTTCATTTTTCAAATTTATTTTAAAATTTTCAATTTTTTTGAAAGTTTGAAATTTTAAATCTTCAAAAGTCAAATTTTCAAATATCAAGTTTTTAAATGGCAAACTTTCAAATGTCAGATTTTCAAATTGTTAAATTACAAATTTTCAAGTTTCAAATTTTCAACTTCAAGTTTTCAAGTTTCAATTTTCAGAATTTTTTTCAAAATTTGAAATTTATTTTCAATATCTTCAAAAAAGAATTAAAATTTTCAATTTTCACATTTTCAAATGTCAAGTTTTCAAATTTCAAGTTTTGAAAGTTTTAAGTTTTGAATTTTCAAATTTTTAGATTTCAAATATTGTCAAATTTTAAGTTTTAAAATTTCAAATTTCTAAATTTTAGGTTTGCAATTTTCAAATTTGGATTTCAAATATTTAAATTTCAAGATTTTAAATTTTAAAATTTCAAGTTTTAAATTTTCATTATTTAAAATTTCAAATTTTTAAATTTCCAAATTTTCAAATTCCAAGTTTTCAAATTTTAAGTTTTGAAATTTCAAATTTCTAAATTTCAAGTTTTGAAATTTCAAATTTTCAAATTTTTGGATTTCAAATATTAAAATTTTTGGATTTCAAATATTCAAATTTCAAGTTTTCAAATTTTAAGTTGAAAAATTTCAAGTTTTCAAATTTTCAGGTTTTAAATTTTCAAGTTTTAAATTTTCAAATTTTCAAGTTTTCAAAGTTTAAGTTTTGAAATTCAAATTTTCAAATTTTTATATTTTCAAATATTCAAATTTCAAGTTTTCAAATTTTAAGTTGTAAAATTTCAAGTTTTCAAGTTTTAAATTTTCAAATTTCAAATTTTCAAATTTTTAAAGTTTAAGTTTTGTAATTTCAAATTTTCAAATTTTTGGATTTCAAATATTCAAATTCCAAGTTTTCAAATTTTAAGTTTTGAAATTTCAAATTTTTATATTTCAAATATTCAAATTTCAAGTTTTCAAATTTTAAGTTGTAAAATTTTAAAGTTTTAAATTTTCAAATTTTAAATTTTCAAATTTCAAATTTTCAAATTTCAAATTTCAAATTTTTAAATTTCAAATTTTCAAATTTTCAAGTTTTCAAAGTTTAAGTTTTGAAATTTTAAATTTTCAAATTTTTAGATTTCAAATAATCAAATTTTCAAATTTCAAGTTTTCAAATTTCAAGTTTTCAAATTTTAAGTTTTAAAGTTTCAAATTTAAAACTATCAAATTTTGAAATTTCAAAATTTAATTTTTCAAATTTTAAATTTCAAATTTTAAATTTTCTCCAAACTTTAAAGTTTTCAATTTTGAAATGTTTCATTTTCAAATTTCATATTTCCAGATTTCAATTTTTCAATTTTCAAAATTTTGAAAAAAGACGAAATCTTGAGAAAAGTAGGAATTTTCGTAGTGAAAAACTTTGGGAAAAATTTGAAAAAATCCAACTTTGAAAAGGCAAAAATTTTCAAATTGAAATTTCACAAAAATAGAAATTTAAAAGAATAGGAAATGTTAAAATGCCAAAATTTTCAAAAAAAGGCCATAATCATTAAAATAAAGACAAAAATTTGAAAAATATGTTCACATTTCAGAAAAATTCGAAATTTTGCAGCTGTCGGAAATTTTGAATAAGCCGCGATTTACATAAAATCAACATTTTCAAATAAAGTCAAACTTTAAAGAAAGTCGAAATTTTCCGAGAAATAATTGAAAGTTCGTAAAAAAATTCGAAACCTTTAAAAAAATTTTAAAAATAGTTAAATTTGGCAAGATAGTCGAAATTTTAAGAATCGAAAATTTTCAGAGTTGTATTTGTATGCAGTTTTATTGGCTTTTTCTTCGCCGGTCACTCTTTCACAATCCTAAATTTCAGTACCTTCTCTTAAGGAATGGCAATCTGTTTTAGATTGCCGCAAACAAATAGAGTTGTATTTGTTATAAAATTCGATAATTTAAAAATGCTGGCATTTAAAAAAAATCAGCTTATGAAAAAGATTTTCAAAAAAAGTGTGATTTTTGAAATTTTCGAAACATTTCGAATAATTGACATTTCCAACCCTCACTTCGTGGATGATGATGCTGTAAAGCGAAACCTGGTCCGGTGTTAGCAAATATTTAACGAAACATTGTGGAATTTTATTATCTGTTGCTTTTTAATCGTTAATAAAGTTTAATAGTTGTGAAAAATTTCGAAAAAAAAGTCGAAATGTTTACAAGTCGCCTCCATCCCTATCGCCGGCTCAAGCGAGTCTGAAGGCGTTTTTGATCATCAATTTTTCGAAATTGATTTAGAATTAAATCTTGCCTTCGTTCAACCCTTGACCGCTTCCGCAAGTTTTTCGGAAAAATCAAATAAAAAACTGACGTCTTTAATATATTACAATTCTTAGTGCTTAAGTACTGGTAACTTCATCGAGTCAAATTTAGAATGCGAACGAACTGTTAAGATGTAATTTTAACGTCCAATTAATGTGAAGCTCTGTTTACATTATCTAACACACCATTTGCAAATGTATTAACGTGATTTGAATCCTATTAATTTCGACTTGTCAGAGGTGTCAATTGTGGGATTTTCTCTTCCACTTTATAAACGCGTGCAGACCATAGGAATGTCCTATTTATAGGATTCTCGGTTCATAAATCGCTCAAATGTGTCGGAAGGACGCCACCGAGCGTCTTGAAGAAATCCAATATAATCGAGAAGAATAAACCCCTTTTTATTATGCGTCTTGCTTTTATAATAAGCCTAACGGAGAACAATAAACTATGGCGGTATTAAACGTTGTAAAACTTTTATGGTTCTCAAACAACAAATAAATGTTAAATCCAAGAGTTGGCCTAGAGACTGCGTTTGCAACGTTCGTTATTTCTATTATTTTGCTTCCAAATCTCAATATGAATTACGAAGTCGAAATATCGAAGTCGAAATTTCGAAGTCGAAATTTCGAAGTTGAAATTTCGAAGTCGAAATTTCGAAGTCGAAATTTCGAAGTCGAAATTTCGAAGTTGAAATTTCGAAGTCGAAATTTTGAAGTTGAAATTTCGAAGTCGAAATTTTGAAGTTGAAATTTTGGAAAAAAAGAAATTGTGGGGAAGACTAAATTTAAAAGGTGACAATTTCAAAGAAATCAAACTTTAGAAAAAAGTCGAAATTTAAAAAAGCAGATTACTTATTACGTTAAGGAACGTAGTGATCGTGAGAATAGTGAGTATGATCGGGTGACATATCACATAAGGAATTACGAAGGGAAAAAACGCATTTAAAATTAAAAAACGTCGTCATTACCCAAAATGACATTTTTTGCTTCGTCATTTTTATGTAAAAAAATCGCTGTTTTTTTTTTTGGTACATACAGTACAAATAATTTAGAAAAAGTACACAATGAGATGGCCACTTTGTCTGCCTTTATTACATTAACCGAGTTTTGGGTCGAGATAACTTATCTTGCGCACTTTTATCACAACAATCATCTGATTAGATTCCGGTTTTAGCCGATATTGTTTTCTACCGAATAAATACTAACAACTGCGGAATGTCACGCATTTACACACTCGAGTACAGGATTACAAACGGGGGGATTATATTTCATCAGCAAAAAGGAACCGAGCGAACTGAGGGAAAATACATGCTACGACTTTTCCCTAATCGTCATCCTAGATGATTGGTTGCAACACGAAATCTGCATTAACATTAAATACCGAATCATGTTAACACTAGAGAAATAGCAAAATTGATAACGTCAAAGTACTCAAGAGACGTGAATTCCATTGAGGGACTTGTGACTTTCAACTATAAGGGTGCGTTTAAATTAGACACTTTATTCCCTACATTTCTCTCCGACATAAGTGTCAACTAACCTGCGAGAAGCTAGCCGAGACTTATCTACACAGCTAAGATGAGATAGTTTCTCTCAGGATAGTTGACACTTACGTCAGAGAAAATATATTTATGTCCGGAATAAAGTGTCTAGTATACACTGGTCAACTATCGTGAGAAAAACTATCTCACGCACCATAACTTACGAGGAACATTTTTGCTAAATGCTAATTGAAGCAATTATTCAAAATGACAACTAGGTTATATACGATGTAATTATAGTCGCAGAGGGACACTAGTAGCGCGTATTATGGGTTGCATAGCACCATTCACTAAATACAAGCGCCCTCGTCACGACACACGTTTAGATATGTTACTATTAAGAAATAATGTCAATTAAATGTTCTGTAATAAAACACTCAAACGAGCTACTGTTGAAATAATTACAATCAACAACCATAGCCTGGTTTCGATCCTTCATAACTCACGGTCGCTGTAAAAATTTCCAACGTCGTTATACTCGAGAGATCTAAATCCCATCGAGTGATTTTTAACTGATTTTTACAGCGACCGCAATGATGAGGTCAAGAATGGTCGAAACCGTCTATGGTCGTTGGTATTAAATATCTTCAACTAAAATTCGACTTTTCCAACATTTTCTAGTTTTTGAAAATTTCAACAATTTTTTTAAAATGTTATCCTTTCAAAGTTTAGATTTTTTTTTGATACTTTTATACTTCTTTTTTGGAAATCCCTCCTTTTTAAAAAATTTCGATATTTCCGCTCTTTAACAATTCTTACCATTGAAATAGAACTTGTCCCCTCAAACCAAAAAAGATGAAAAAACACAACAAACGTTGCTCTAACGCGTCTCGACAGCCAAGCTGTCATCTTCAGAGAGATATTCAATATCTTTCTGAAGATGACAGCTTGGCTGTCGAAACGCGTTAAAGCAACGTTTGTTGTGTTTGTTAATATTTTTTAATCTTTCTCGGTTTCAGGGGACAAGTTCTGTTTTTCAGTTTTTGAATATAACCAAGGATCAGCTCGTTCCACCTAAAAAAAAAAATTACCATTTTTAAATTCCTAGTTTTTTAAGTTTCGACTTTTTCAAAAATTTCTATTTTTTTTTAATTTTTGCCTTTCAAAGTTAGATTTTTTTTTTGAAAATTTCGACATTTTTCTCAAAGTATTCTGAAAATTCTTACTTTTCTCAAGATTTCGACTTTTTTCAAATATATTTTTTTAAATTTTTGCCTTTTCAAAGTTAGATTTTTTTTGAAAATTTCGACATTTTTCTCAAAGTATTCTGAAAATTCTTACTTTTCTCAAGATTTCGACTTTTTTCAAATATATTATTTTTAATTTTTGCCTTTTCAAAGTTAGATTTTTTATTTTAAATTTCGACATTTTTCTTAAAGTACTCTGAAAATTCTTACTGTTCTCAAGATTTCGACTTTTTTCAAAATTATGAAAACTGAAAATTTAATATCTGAAAATTTTAAAATTAAAAATTTGAAATTTAAATATTTAAAAATTTCAAAAATTCAAAATCTCGACTTTTTTCTAAATTTTGAAATTTGAAAATTAAAAATTTGAAAATGAAACATTTGAGATTGAAAACTTGAAAGTTTGGAGGAAATTTGAGAATTGAAAATTTGAAACTTAAAATTTGAAAATTTGAAAACTCGGAATTTGAAAATTTGAAAACTTGAAACTTGATTACTTGGAATTTAAAAACTTGAAATTTGAAAATGTTGAAATTTCAAAACTTGAACTTGGAAAATTTGGAATTTGAAAAATTTGAAATTTCAAAACTTGAAATTTGAAAACTTGGAATTTGAAAATTCAAATTCAAAAATAAAAACTGAAAAGAAATTTGAAAACTTGAAATTTCGAAATTTAAAAATTTGAA
The DNA here is from genome assembly GCA_028583605.1 of Dastarcus helophoroides. Taxonomy (NCBI): domain Eukaryota; kingdom Metazoa; phylum Arthropoda; class Insecta; order Coleoptera; family Bothrideridae; genus Dastarcus; species Dastarcus helophoroides. The sequence goes on along the minus strand of CM053335.1, from coordinate 22,106,001 downwards.
ATTGGAAACTTTGAAACTTGAGAATTTGGAATTGGAAAACTTGAAATTTGAAAAATATGGAAATTTAAAATTGTAAAACTTGAACTTTGAAAATTCGGAATTGGAAATTTCAAAACTTAAAATTTGAAAACTTGGAAATTGAAAATTCAAATAAAAAAAATGAAAATTTGAAAATATATTTCAAAAATTGAATATAAATTGGGAACTTGAAAATTTGAAATTGTTTGTTGAAAAATGAAATTTAAAAATTTGGAATTTGAAAATTTAAATCTTGAAAAGTTGAAAATGAAATTTGAAAATTTGAAACCTGAAATTTGAAAATTTTAAAAATTGAACTTGAAAATCTACAATTTGAAAATTTGAATCTTAAGAATTTGAAACTTGAAATTTGAAAATTTGAAAACTCGGAATTTGAAAATTTGAAAACTTGAAACTTGATAACTTGGAATTTAAAAACTTGAAATTTGAAAATTTTGAAATTTCAAAACTTGAACTTGGAAAATTTGGAATTTGAAAAATTTGAAATTTCAAAATTTGAAATTTGAAAACTTGGAATTTGAAAATTCAAATTCGAAAATAAAAACTGAAAAGAAATTTGAAAACTTGAAATTTCGAAATTTAAAAATTTGAAATTGGAAACTTTGAAACTTGAGAACTTGAAATTTGAAAAATGTGGAAATTTAAAATTTTAAAACTTGAACTTTGAAAATTTGGAATTGGAAATTTCAAAACTTGAAATTTGAAAACTTGGAAATTGAAAATTCAAATAAAAAAATGAAAATTTGAAAATATATTTCAAAAATTGAATATAAATTGGGAACTTGAAAATTTGAAATTGTTTGTTGAAAAATGAAATTTAAAAATTTGGAATTTGAAAATTTAAATCTTGAAAAGTTGAAAATGAAATTTGAAGCCTGAAATTTGAAAATTTTAAAAATTGAACTTGAAAATCTACAATTTGAAAATTTGAATCTTAAGAATTTGAAACTTGAAAATTTGAAATTTAAAAATTTTAAATTGAAAACTTGAAATTCTAAAACTTGAAAAATTGAAATAATTTGAGCATTGAAAATTCAAATAAGAAAAATGAAAATTTGAAAATATATTTCAAAAATTGAAAAATTTGAAACTTTGAATTTGAAAATTTGGAAACTTAAAATTTGAAAACTTGGAATTTGAATATTTGAAATTTAAAAACTTGAAATTTGAAAATTTTGAAATTTCAAAACTTGAACTTCGAAAATTTGGAATTTGAACATTTGAAATTTCAAAACTTGAAATCTGAAAACTTGGAAATCTAAAATTCAAATTCAATAATAAATTAAAATTTAGAAAATAAATTAAAAAAAAAAGTTGTAAACTGAAACTTGAGAAATTAAAAATTTAAAATTTGAAAATTTAAAATTTCGAAATTTAAAAATTTGAAATTGCAAAATTTGAAACTTGAGAATTTGGAATTGGAAAACTTGAAATTTGAAAAATGTGGAAATTTAAAATTTTAAAACTTGAACTTTGAAAATTTGGAATGTGAAATTTTAAAACTTGGAATTTGAAAATTTGAAAATTGAAAATTTGAATCTTAAGAATTTGAAACTTGAAAATTTGAAATTCCAAAATTTTAAATTGAAAACTTGAAATTCTAAAACTTGAAAAATTGAAATAATTTGAGAATTGAAAATTTGAAACTTAAAATTTAAAAATTTGTAACTTTGAATTTGAAAATTTGGAAACTTAAAATTTGAAAACTTGAACTTCGAAAATTTGGAATTTGAACATTTGAAATTTCAAAACTTGGAAATCGAAAATTCAAATTCAATAATAAATTCAAGTTCAATAATAAATTAAAATTTAGGAAATAAATTTTAAAAATTTAAAAAAAAGTCGTAAACTGAAACTTGAGAAATTAAAAATTTAAAATTTGAAATTGCAAAATTTGAAACTTGAGAATTTGGAATTTGAAAATTTGAAATCTAAAAATGTGGAAATTTGAAATATGAAAATTTTGATGCAACGGACTGGTCCTTGGTTATCTTCAAAAATTGAAACACAGAACTTGTCCCCTGAAACCAAGAAAAATTAAAAAACACAACAAAGGTTGCTCTAACGCGTTTCGACAGCCAAGCTGTCATTTTCAGAGAGAAACTGAGTTGCTTGGCTGTCGAAACCTTTGTTGTGTTTTTTAATTTTTCTTGGTTTCAGGGGACAAGTTCTGTGTTTCAATATGAAAACTTGAGAATTTGAAAACTTGAAAAGTTGAAAACTTGAAAAGTTGAAAACTTGAAATTTATAAATGTGAAATTTTAAAACTTAAAATTTGAAAACTCGGAATTTGAAAATTTGAATATTTGAAATATTTGAAAATTTAAAGTTTCAAAACTTGAAATTTGAAAATTTGAAATATGAAAATGTGAAACTCGAAATTTGAAAGTTTGAAATTTAAAATTTGATATTTAAAATTTGAAAACTTGAAATTTTAAACTTAAAATGTTCAAATTTTTAATTTTTAAGTACCCTTTGTTAAAAAATTGCATCCTAACATATTGTAACGCAATGTAAATAGATGGAATAGAATTTAGAATAGAATTGTATAATTTAGTAAATAAAAAAAGTTTCTAGAAGGATCTGATAAGGGGAAAGCGGCCGCGATAACGAAACAAATGGCAGATAAGCGTTCCAGAAATTTCGGGAAACGATAAGCCTTATCTGTCCGAAAAGTTCTAGAAGCCTGGGGGCCAAAACTATAAAAGGCGGTCAGCTTTCCCTCTAGTCAGTCAGTTAGAGTCGATGTAGTTAATTAGTGAGTTAGTAGAAGTCAATAATAAGTGAGTTAATTGTCAATTGTGGTGATCCAAGTTGAGTTCAGTAATAAAGTGGATCTTATTCGATAAGTGTAATCGAATTCGAACCGATAAGCCCGTAACATCTGGTGTCAGAAGCGGGATTATTCGTGGTTTGTGCTTTATTACTCAAGAAAAAAAATTTCCTGCCAGGTGCCTTAGTTGACTTTATCTCGGACGTTATAAATTGTTAAATAGTTATACGAGGCGCGTCAAATAATCTTGAACATTCAGATACGCTTTATGGATACCAGATTAAAATCGGCCAAAATGAAACAACAAATGCAAGCGTTATTCGCAATGTTTAAAGAACACGATGAAGAAAGAAGACGACAAGAAAAAGAACAGGAGGAAGAACGAAGACGACAAGATGAAGAACGAAGACGACAAGATGAAGAACGAAGACGACAAGAAAAAGAACAGGAGGAAGAACGAAGACGACAAGATGAAGAACGAAGACGACAAGAAAAAGAACAGATAAAAGAACGAAGACGACAAGAAAAAGAACAGGAGGAAGAACGAAGACGACAAGAAAAAGAACAGGAGGAAGAACGAAGACGACAAGATGAAGAACGAAGACGACAAGAAAAAGAAGAGGAGGAAGAACGAAGACGACAAGAAAAAGAACGGGAGGAAGAACGAAGACGACAAGAAAAAGAACAGGAGGAAGAACGAAGACGACAAGATGAAGAACGAAGACGACAAGAAAAAGAACAGATAAAAGAACGAAGACGACAAGAAAAAGAACAGGAGGAAGAACGAAGACGACAAGAAAAAGAACAGGAGGAAGAACGAAGACGACAAGAAGAAGAGAGAAGGAATGCAGAAAAACAAGAATTGCATAGTCTACTAGCAAATATAACTGAAAAAATGGGAGTAGACGTTGAAAAAATGAAAGAAGAAATGAAAGAACAAATTACCGGAATGAGAGAAGAAATGAAAGAAGAAGTGAAAGAACAAATTACAGGAATGAAAGGAGAAATGAAAGAACAATTTACAGGAATGAGAGAAGAAATGCAAGAAGAGATTGATAAAGTCAAAGAAGAATTCAACAGCAAGCTTCTTGATTTGGAAAATCCAACGCAGAGGGAGATCAGCAACATAAAAAATAACATGAAAAAATTGCTAAGTGGACAAAGCACACAACATGAATCCGAAAGTGTACCTGCTAGTTCTTCCCAAAAGGTAAAACCTCCGACCTATGACGGAAAAACAACTACAGAAAACAGTTCGAAGCTGCTGCTAAGGCCAATCAGTGGACGTAGGAAGCAAAGGCAATCTCATTAGTGGTATCCCTGCGCGGAGATGCTCTGGAATTACTTCGAACTCTATCGGATCAAGAACAAGCCAATTATGAAGATCTAGTTAGGGCTTTAGAGCTAAGATTTGGGGACCACCATTTGCAGCAAGTTGTCCAGTCGCAGCTGCTAGTAAGAAGGCAGAAAAGTGGCGAAACCCTGCAAGAATTCGAGGCTGACGTGAGAAGGTTGGCGTATATTGCCTATCCAACAGCACCAACCGATTTTCTGGAACTTCACGCAGTTAGAATTTTCATAGAAGGAATAAGAGACCCGGAAGTCCAGAGAGTGATACGCTTGTCGAACGTCCGAACATCAAGGGAGGCACTGATTAGAGCCTTGGAGGTTGAAGCCGCTTACAAGGTTTCAGAGCCAGGGGCGTCACGGAGAATTAGGAAAGCTGACATCGAAGAGGCCGCGAATGACACTGATCTCGCGAACATGAGCGCTAACATAAAAGAAATGAATGCGAGTATGAGTGCTAACACGAAGGAAGTAAATGGAATGAACGCGAACATAAGCGCTAGCCTAAAGAAAATGGACGCGAGCATCCAAGAACTGGTAGGAGCCCTAAAAGGCAGATCCAACAGAAGCACATGTTACAACTGTAGCAAACCGGGGCACTTCAAGAAGGACTGCAGGTCGGCCCCAAGAAGTCGACAAGCCCCACTGCAGGAAAACTAAAATCAGCCAGTGGGAAGGGGCACTCACTCGCTGGTGTCGAACAACGAGCCCCCAAAACTCTTTCCATCAATCTGATAAAAATGACCATGTAAAGTTTGGTGGTGGCAGCCAGCGTAAATGGAAGGAATGTACAGGCTACAGTCGACATAGGCGCCATGGTTACTTTAGCACGAAGAAACATTCTTCCGTCACTCTCGAAGGTACTGTCGCAAAGAATGGTCCTCAGGATAGTTACGAGAGATACTGCGCCAATTACAGGAGAGGCAGACGTCATGATTGGTCTGGGAAAACTAAGGATTTCGCATCGGGTGTTGGTGGCAGACATCAAAGACGAGCTGATTCTGGGGATGGACGTAATCAGGCAACATGGCTTTACTTTCGACCCAGCGCAGAACATTTTAAAGATTGGAAATGAAGAGCTTGTCCTGACTACACCAAAGGAGGTAAGACTGTTTGCCTGCGAAACAGCTGTGGTGCAGGAAAGCAGCGAGAAGACGGTTATGGCTGTGATGGAAGGAGATTTGGGTTTCTGCGTTGGATTAGCGGAACCGACTTATGACATATCCAAGAATTTGCTAGTGGCGAGATTCGTGGTTAAAGCATCTCAGAAGGTACCTGTGAGAGTTGCCAACGTGTTCCCAACAGCACGCTCAATCAAAAAGGGTAGTACTCTGGCAGTCTGTACCCCGGTAGCCTCAATAAGCTCCTTGGGTGACAGTTGTGCGCCAGTACAGCAAGTGAAGTTGGAAGTGGACTTGAAACACTTGTCCAAGGAAGAAGTAGTTCTGGCTAGATCATTTCTTAAGAAAAACCACGGCGTTTTTACCGATGGAGACCGAAAATCTAGGACAGGCGGACGTAGTTCGACACAAAATCAACACCGGCGATGCAACACCTATTCGTCAACACCCTAGAAGATTACCGGTGGTCAAGCAAGATGAAGTCGCAGGACTGGTTAAGAAGATGATGAAGGATGGAGTCATCGAGGAGTCCAATAGTCCATGGTCTTCCCCTGTAGTCTTGGTTACAAAGAAGCACGGGTCAACAAGATTCTGTGTCGACTACCGGAAATTAAACGACGTCACTAAAAAGAATAGCTACCCCTTGCCAAGGATTGATGACACCTTAACAACCTTGTCTGGATCTGCCTGGTTTTCAACTTTGGACTTGAAAAGTGAATATTGGCAAGTGGGCATAGACCCCGACGACAAGGAGAAGACGGCCTTTTCATATGGGAGTGGATTATATCAGTTCACGGTTATGCCTTTCGAACTGTGCCAACGCACCGGCTACTTTTGAACGTCCAATGGAACTGGTACTTCGAGGACTCACTTGGAAAACCTGCCTGGTTTACTTAGATGACGTTATGGTGATGGGCAAGAGCTTTAAAGAACATTTGAAAAATCTTCAAGAAGTTTTCGACAGATTAAAGCAAGCCAACTTAAAGGTGAATCCAAAGAAGTGCTCTTCGTTCGAAAGGGAAAGTAGAATTTTTGGGCCACACTGTATCAGCCGCAGGAGTGGAAACAAATATCAGCAAGACTCAAGCAATTCGTGACTGGCCAAGACCCAAAGACAAACATGAACTGAGGAGTTTCTTGGGGCTATGTACCTATTACAGAAGATTTGTGAAAGGTTTCGCCAACATCGCTGCGCCGTTGCATCAACTAACGGAAGGAAGAAGGCCGTACGTGTGGACTCCCGATTGTGATACCGCTTTCCGAAAACTGAAGTCCGCCTTGTGCACAAGCCCTATCTTGGCTTATCCTCAGCAGATTGGGAAGTTTGTGTTAGACACAGATGCCAGCAACGTCGGCATTGGAGCTGTGCTGTCCCAAGTTCAAGGCGGTGAAGAAAGAGTAATCGAGTATTACAGCAAGATCCTGACGAAGCCGGAGAGGAACTATTGCACCACCAGGAAGGAACTACATGCGATAGTGAAGGCCGTGGAACGCTTTCACAAGTATTTGTACGGGCAAGAATTCCTCATCAGGACAGACCATTCGGCACTTTCTTGGTTACTCCGAATGAAGAACGCGGAGGGACAGACGACTAGATGGTTAGAAAGGCTTCAGCAGTATCACTTTAAGGTGCATCTTGGGACGACAGCATAACAACGCTGACGCTTTGTCCAGAAGACCTTGTGGGGCTTGTAAACACTGCAGACGAGTTGAAGACCATGAGGACATGGTGGATACAAGGGTCACTTCTGTCCAACCAGAAGACGAATGGACTGTTGAAGGTCTTCGGAAGCTGCAGAGGAGCGACGCTGATATCGGACCCATATCGGAATGGAAAGTAGCTGGAGACAGACCGGAATGGCAAGAGGTTTCCGACAGAAGTCCAGCTCTTAAGAATTTGTGGGCCCAATGGAAATCTCTCCAGGTCGAGGACGGGGTGCTGAAGAGAGCATGGGAAAGCGCGGATGGAAAGCGCGTCAACTTGCAGTTAGTGGTGCCTTAGGAGAAGATTCCACAGGTCTTGTGGGAGGTGCACAATGGGACCTCTGGTGGACATTTAGGGATGAACAAGACCCTAGAGAAGATTCGGAAACGGTTCTATTGGGTTAACTGCAGGAAGGACGTCGAGCGGTGGTGTCGGAAATGTGTCACCTGTGCTGCATCCAAGGGTCCTCGTACAAGAACCAAAGGGGCCCTGAAGCAATATAATGTGGGAGCTCCATTTGAAAGAATTGCAATCGATGTGGCAGGACCATTCCCAGCTTCAGACGATGGAAACAAGTACATCCTGGTGGCCATGGATTATTTCAGTAAATGGCCTGAAGCTTATGCCATCCCGAACCAGGAAGCCACCACAGTCGCAAGGGTTCTTGTGGACAACTTCATCTGTCGATTTGGTGTTCCCTTTGAATCTACACTCGGACCAGGGAAGGAACTTTGAATCGGGGGTTTTCCAAGAGGTGTGTCGTCTTCTTGGAATAAGGAAAACTCGAACAACACCTCTTCATCCACAGTCTGACGGAATGACGGAGATTTGTAGGCTACTTGCCCAGGAGCCCAGATATCATAATACATTTTATTATCTCTTGGAAAGTGTATTAATACGACTCAGTATCTTATCTTGTTCGATGTGGGGAAGAATAACAAACAGCGATTACCAGAAAATTTCTGTGTACTTTTTACATAATATCACATGCATATTAGTAATAAACATCATTATACTTTTAAATCGTTCCACTTTAGTCATATTTTGAATTATTCGTCTTCAAATTGCACGCTTTTATGAAATATTTTCTTTGTGAAATACGAGCGCGATAATCACTCGCTGGCGTAGTCCTGTAAATTAGACAAAATCATCCTGTAAATCAGATAAAATCGAACACCGAGAAAGTAAGAGTTTTACGGTATGGCTCGCTAATTTATGCACCAAAGCCCGAATTCGCCGTGTTTAAACAATGACATAACTCTATTTTAAACGAGAACGTTCACTGCGAAGAACATTTTAACTACAATAACATTATGCCGGACGGACGTCCAGCGTATTATCTATTTTTGCACACTTCTGTCTGAATTTATTGATTTTTAAATGACCGTAATAGTTTTGTTTGTGCTAGCGACCGGAACTTTCCCATTAACGGGGTATGGAAAATGCGCTTAAGCTTTACGAAAATAACAGAAATCAAAGATCTTCGCTGTTTTAGATCGATCGCTTTGAACGTCTTTGGTCTCAAAGGAATGGTGTTTCGTAATGTCTCTGATCGTAACACTCGTATTAGTAACTCGATTTATCTTTAGGCACGTTTCGTTATTAAAGCGTTTTATTTTGTATGACCAAAATTAAATATTGGTTTTTTTGTTCTTGGAAGATGACGAACTTTTTTAACGTTTAATTTTTGATCTCCGTTCGCCAGCATTTCAAGAAACTATGTTCGAATAGTTGGCAGAGATAGCTATACTTGGCAAAGTTGTTGTGTGATATTTCCACAACAAATAACCTATTTTTAGTTTATTCTGGTTTCGAGCTGAAAACCGCGTATCCGCACACACCGAGGTGGCCAACTGGACAGAGACCCACTAATTTTTATGTTTTTTTCGTCTGAAATTTTTCTCTTGGCTTTTCTTAACTGGCAAATAAATCTACTTAAAAATTTTTGATAATCGATGGGTCTAAAAACATGAAATTTTGCGCGTGTGAGGTGAACACTAAAAAATTTTATTTCCTAAGTGACCTAAGTGTATTAAATAAGGGATGCAAATGTGTATGAAATTTCGTCACTTTTGAAGTTATAACTATGACAATTGACAAAGACAGTGAGCTGCATCACCTTTGGCAATCCCTTTAGGCCCAGATGACTCAAAAATTAAAAATTAATTATTTGGATTAAACGCAACAAAACTAACTTAATCCGCTTGCGCGCTTTTAAAAAGAGCGTGCAGATTGCAGAATTATGTTTTGTTCAAATTTGTTGATACGTTCAACAGACGAACAGACACAAATATACATACTTTTCGAAAATTTCGGCTAATTTGTAAGAGATTTCAAAATTTTTTAAATCTCGACATTTTTAAAATTCGGTTAATTTTTTAAATTTCAATTTTTTTTAAATTTTCTCGCTTTTAGTTTCCTTTGTTTCCAAAATTATGACTTTTGTTCTGAATTTTGATTTTAAAAACGTCGATTATTGCTTTAAAATTTGAATGCTACTAACATTTTCCTTTTTTTTTAAATGTTTGACTTCTTTTTACATGTTCGACTTTTTAACTTTCAACTTTATTCAAAATTTCGACATTTTTTCAAAGTTATCACTTTTTTTGAGTTTTTTGAAAATTTTATCTTTTTAAAATTGTTGAATTATTTCAGAATTTCAATTTAAAGTTAACATTTTTGGTAAATTATAACTTTTTTTTGAAAAGTGGATTATTACACATTTCGATTATATTTTTTAAATTTCAACTGTATATTTTTCAAAATTTCGACTTTTGCAAACTGTTAACGTTTTTTTTTTTTTGAAAATTCCATTTTGCTTGAAAATTTCGACTATTTTTGAAAATTTCGGCTATTTTAAATTAGGACGTTTTTTCAAAATGTCGACCTTTTTGACATTTTCGACTATTTTTCAAAATTTCTAGTTTTTCTAAAAATTTTGCAATTTTTTTAATATTGTCAAACCATATTGAAAATTTCAAGGTTTTTCACAATTTCGATATTTTTTTGGAAAAATTTGACATTTTTTTACTTTTGCTAATTTTCAAATTTTTAATTTTGGAAAAATATATAAAAATTGTTGAATTTGAAATTTGAAATTTTTCAATTACAAATTTCAAATTTCAAATTACAAATTTCAAATTTTCAAGTTTCAATTTCCAAATTTTCAAATTTCAAATTTTGGAAAAATATTTAAAATTTGAAATTTGAAAATTTGAAATTTGAAATTTGAAAATTTGAAATTTGAAATTTGAAAATTTGAAATTTGAAATTTGAAAATTTGAAATTTGAAAATTTAGAAATTGAAAGTTGAAAATTTGAAATTTGAAAATTTGAAATTTGAAATTTGAAAATTTAGAAATTGAAACTTGAAAATTTAAAATTTGTAATTTGAAATGTTGAATTTGAAATTTGAAATTTTTCTATTTCATATTCAACATTTCAAATTACAAATTTCAAATTTTCAAGTTTCAATTTCCAAATTTTCAAATTTCAAATTTTGGAAACATATTTAAAAATTGAAAATTGAAAATTTGAAAATTTGAAATTTGAAAATTTGAAATTTGAAAATTTGAAATTTGAAAATTTGAAATTTGAAAATTTGAAATTTGAAAATTTGAAATTTGAAAATTTGAAATTTTGAAATTTTGAAATTTGAAAATTTGAAATTTGAAAATTTAGAAATTGAAACTTGAAAATTTGAAATTTGTAATTTGAAATGTTGAATTTGTTTTTGAAATTTTTCAATTTCAAATTCAACATTTCAAATTACAAAACAAATTTCAAATTTTCAAGTTTCAATTTCCAAATTTTTAAATTTCAAATTTTGGAAATTGAAACTTGAAAATTTGAAATTTGTAATTTGAAATTTGAAATTTTTCAATTTCAAATTCAACATTTCAAATTAAAAATTTCAAATTTTCAAATGTCAAGTTTTTAAATTTTCAAATGTCAAATTTTTAATTTTTAAATTTCAAATTTACAATTTTTTTGAAAGTTTGAAATTTTAAATTTTCAAAAGTCAAATTTTGAAATATCAAGTTTTCAAAGGTCAAGTTTTTAAATTTTCAAATGGAAATTGAAACTTGAAAATTTGAAATTTGTAATTTGAAATTTGAAAATTTAGAAATTGAAACTTGAAAATTTGAAATTTGTAATTTGAAATGTTGAATTTGAAATTTGAAATTTTTCAATTTCAAATTCAACATTTCAAATTACAAAACAAATTTCAAATTTTCAAGTTTCAATTTCCAAATTTTTAAATTTCAAATTTTGGAAATTGAAACTTGAAAATTTGAAATTTGTAATTTGAAATTTGAAATTTTTCAATTTCAAATTCAACATTTCAAATTAAAAATTTCAAATTTTCAAATGTCAAGTTTTTAAATTTTCAAATGTCAAATTTTTAATTTTTAAATTTCAAATTTACAATTTTTTTGAAAGTTTGAAATTTTAAATTTTCAAAAGTCAAATTTTGAAATATCAAGTTTTCAAAGGTCAAGTTTTTAAATTTTCAAATGTCAAATTTTTAATTTTCCAATTTCAAATTTTCAATTTTCCAAAATTTCAAATTTCCAATTTTTCAAAATTTCAAATTTTCAATTTTTTTACGTTCAAATGTTTAAATTTGAAATTTTTGAATTTCGAAATTTCGATTTTTCAAATTTTCAATTTTTAAAATTTTTCCAAAATTTCAAATTTTCAATTTTTCAAAATTTCAAATTTTCAATTTTTCAAAATTTCAAATTTTCAATTTTTCAAAATTTCAAATTTTCAATTTTTCAAAATTTCAAATTTTCAATTTTTTTACGTTCAAATGTTCAAATTTGAAATTTTTGAATTTCGAAGTTTCGATTTTTCAAATTTTCAATTTTTAAACGTTTTTCCAAAATTAAAAATTTGAAAATTGGCAAAAGTAAAAAAATGTCAAATTTTTCCAAAAAAATATCGAAATTGTGAAAAACCTTGAAATTTTCCATATAGTTTTTATTTTTATTTTTCAAATTTATTTTCAATTTTTGAAATTTATTTTCAGTTTCAATTTTTTTAATTTGAATTTTCAAGTTTTCAAAATTTCAGATTTCAAATTTTGAAATTTCAAATTCCAAATTCCAAATTTTCAAAGTTCAAGTTTTCAAATTCCAAATTTACGTTTCAAATTTTCAAATTTTAAATTTCGAAATTTCAAACTTTAAGTTTTCTAATTTTAAATTTTCCTATTTTCAAATGTCAAGTTTTCAAATGTCAAATTTCGAACTTTCAAATGTCAAATTTTCAAAATTTAAAACTTCAAATTTTACTTTCAAATTTTAAATTTTCAAATTTCAAGTTTCCAATTTATATCCAATTTTGGAAATATATTTTCGAATTTTCATTTTTTTTTATTTGAATTTTCAATTTCCAAGTTTTCAAGTTTTGAAATTTCACATTTCAAATTTAAAAGTTAAGTTTTGAAATTTTAAATTTTCACATTTTTCAAATTTAAGAGTTTAGGTAACCCCAGTGCCATAGCAAGGTATTGTAACGCAATGTAAATAGATGAAATAGGATTTAGAATAGAATTGTAGAATTTAGTAAATAAAAAAAGTTTCTAGAAGGATCTGATGAGGGGAAAGCGGCCGCGATAACGAAACAAATGGCAGATAAGCGTTCCAGAAATTTCGGCAAACGATAAGCCTTATCTGTCGAAAAGTTCTAGAAGCCGGGGGCCAAAACTATAAAAGGCGGTCAGATTTCCCTCGAGTCAGTCAGTTAGAAGTCAGTGTAGTTAGTGGGTTAGCAATTAGTAAATAAGTAGCTGTTCAGTTGAAGTGTGCCGAGATAATTTGGTAATAAACACGTGTAATCAATCGAACCGATAAAGCCCGTAACAGTATTAAATTTAAGAGAAACAAAAGTGATACAAAAGGTGTGATATTTAGTAGTTACTTTTGGTTTCAGGTGTGATATTTAATAGTACTTTTACGAATTCAATTTAATTAACATCCTACAACCTCCAAAATTTTTTGGGTTATCATCTCCAAATTATTTTAATCGAGTACAAAAAAAAATTATTGACATTTTTGAGCCCCTCTGTGCGGTTACACCTCGTTACTTAATTAAAACTGTTTGCTTTCATAGGAATAAAATTATATAACATTTTAATGAAAACTGCATTTGAAGATAAAATGTACTTTAATTAAACTCTACAAAAACACAAAAAAAATATTTTTTTTTAAACAAAATCGGTTCTACGATCTTTTAAAGAAATAAAGTGTTCATTACTTTCTCAGCAAAATTGTTTTAATTGAAATCTACAAATTAATAATTAGACTCTAGAATGCGTATTGCTATCTCTTTGTCAGTAGCGGTACTGCTGGCAATTAGGCCTGTAAGCGGCACAATTAGAATCGCAATCAGATCAGCCGGCATCTAGGCATTTAGCATCTTAAATCGTAAATGCGCCCTTCAAACTCTGACTCGTACTCACCATTTGGCAATATCGCATGAGCGGAGCGGCGTACCGCGAGCTAGCTTTAACGTTATGTTGTGTATTTTTTTGTTTTTTTCAATTTATTTAACATTTCTTCTGCCCAGTTATGTTCTGTAGTTTATTTCTCCGTATCTCGTGTATTTCTCCGTATCGCACGGCAGCCACGCGAGGTGCATAATTCTGCGCGCACCAGCTTATTTAAATTTCCTTATTATATACAGGGTGTTACAAAAGTCCGGGCCGCTACTTCAGGACCATATTCTACACATTAAAATATGAAAGATGTTGAAATACATTTTTTTCTTTAAATGGCCTCCTAACGGATATATGACCATTTAAAGATGGCGCCCCTAAAGTGGTTTTTTACTACAAAAAGTTAACGGTTAGTAGCAAAGTCATGAAATTGGCAAGCAGTTAAAGAATTGGATTAGGTATATTCTCATGTAACATATTTTTTAAATAAGCAGTAGCGTGGTGTGTAGGGGGTTGCCCGCGATTATTTTTTGCCGTAACTTTTTTGAATTGAAATATTTCGACACAAAAGTGCCATAATCGTAAAAAGCAACATTTTTTATACAAAAAAGGTACCCTTTCTCAAAGTCGCTAAAAATAACCGTTTCCGAGAAAAAGGCGTTTAAATAATCCTATCCCGTCTTCGAAATTCTAACTAATTTGTATAAGAAAAAATAAGTTGATCATGCAAACTGATCGTAAAGAAAACAATTGTACTTGACAATATCTGCCAGAGATTGACGTTGTGTCACTGATAAAATTTGGTCGTAAGCTGTAAACTTTAGCAGTTTTTGTTGTCAATAGTAAGTGTAGTAGTTTTTTAACTTTTCATTATTTTGATAAAATGGACTATTCAAATCAAGAAATGGCCGATATGCATTTAATGTACGGGCTTGCAGATTGTAATCGTGCTGAAGCAAGACGGCTTTATGCTGAACGTTTTCCTAATAGACACCTACCAGGAGAAAAATTGTTCCAGAAAATTCATGCTCGTTTATGTGAAACAGGAAATTTTGTTTTCAAAGGCGAACGTGTTGGAAGGCCAAACGCAGAAGTTGCTAATTTAGAAAAGCGTGTGCTTCAGCGAGTTGAAGAAGATCCATGTGTCAGCACTAGACAACTTGCTTTAGCCGAAGGAGTAAATCACGTAACTCTCTGGCGAATTTTGAAATTTTACCAATTTTACCCCTATCATTTTCAAAGAGTGCAAGGGTTACTTGCTGCTGATTATCCTCCAAGAATAGAATTTTGCAACTGGCTATTGCATAAGATCGCTGAAAATGAGAACTTTTCATCGCTCATATTATTTACGGACGAAGCGAGTTTTACCAGAAACGGGATCACAACATGCATCAGTGGCAAGTTGAAAATCCCAATGCAGTTATTCAGTCGAGACATCAGCAACATTTTTTACTTAACATTTGGGGAGGAATAATAGGGGACTCTATAATTGGACCGTTTTTTTTACCTCATAGGTTAACAGGAGCATCATATAGACATTTTTTGCAAACAGAGTTACCCGTGTTACTTGAAAATGTTCCACTCATAACAAGACAGCGAATGTGGATAATGCACGATGGGGCACCAGCCCATTTTAGTGCAGTTGCTAGGGAATTTTTGAATAACAACTATCATCAACGATGGATAGGTCGAGGAGGTCCGATACCATGGCCAGCTAGGTCTCCTGACCTCAACCCACTCGATTTCTACTTATGGGGACATCTAAGGCAGATCGTCCACTCCACACCAGTTGACAATATCAATGATCTTCGTGAACGAATTGAAAATGGGTTCAACCAGATTCACAATACACCAGGCATTTGCGAAAGAGTAAGGAGTTCCCTTAGAAGACGAGCCGAGCAATGTATTGCTGCAGGGGGCAGTAATTTCGAACACTTGCTTTGATTTTTTTTTTTTCTTAATTTTGTACTATTTTTATATCAATGCAATTAGTAGTGGATAAATTAGAAATTTGCAAAACGAATTCTAATAAATGCAACAATTTTGTTTAAACGCTTTTTTCTCGGAAACGGTTACTTTTAGCGACTTTGAGAAAGAGTACCTTTTTTGTATAAAAAATGTTGCTTTTTACGATTATGGCACTTTTGTGTCGAAATATTGCAATACAAAAAAGTTACGGCAAAAAATAATCGCGGGCAACCCCCTACACACCACGCTACTGCTTACTTAAAAAATATGTTACATGAGAATATGCCTAATCCAATTCTTTAACTGCTTGCCCAATTTCATGACTTTGCTACTAACCGTTAACTTTTTGTAGTAAAAAAACCACTTTAGGGGCGCCATCTTTAAGTGGTCATATCTCCGTTAGGAGGCAATTTAAAGAAAAAAATGTATTTCAACATTTTTCATATTTTAATGTGTAGAATATGCTCCTGAAGTAGCAGCCCGGACTTTTGTAACACCCTGTATAATATAATGGAATTAAACGTTACTTTATTCCATGTCACTCACAAGTATTATTAGTTAATTAGTATATTATTATTTTGTGCTTAAAAATGTGATAAATTCAAGTCTTTTACATTAAACAGAAACGAATAGATCGCTCATTTCACGAGGAGCGCGCGCTCTTGCGCTCTTTAAAACCAGCCGCCACTGTTGCGCCCCACGTTTTTTGTTTTAAATCGTACAAGTATTTTTATAGCTGTTAAAAATTCATAACCACAATTTTTCAGGACAATCTGTATGGAGTTAGGAATCTGTATGGGATTATAAATCTGTATGGAATTAGGAGAAATTACTTTATACTTTTTGGTCCGTTTTAAAAAAACATGTTAATTTAAAAAGTTTTTTTTATTTAAATTTTTATTATTACAGAGATTGAATTTTGAAGTAAGCTCTTGATGCTCACCTAGGTATTATGGGGAACACCTGTGCGAAATTTCATTCTCTTAGATCCACCCGTTTAGGCTTTGCGTTGCCTGTGACAGCCAGTTCTTAGTGATTTATTAAATAGATGTGTTTTAAAGTGTCGTTTTTAAGCTGTGTTTTAAAATGTGTGAGAAGGTGTATGTGTGAGGGGTACGTTGATAGCATTCAATACTACGCCTACCGATAAAAAACTTGGAATTGATAAAATGTTCCAGTTGAAATACAGAGAAATGCAAATTTTGTAAGTTTCTTTAGTTTGCGAAATTAATTGGACATTGATGAGTCAAATATTTTTTTTTTTTAATAAAATTGTTGACGGCGCAACTCTGTCCTTGAAAGAGTTTATTCTGGGATGACATATTTTTAATTCCAGGTTATGTCATACAGCGTTAAATATTATGTATGCTTTTTTAATAATCCTTTTACAGCTGATAAGTAAACACATCAAAATATAACTCGCCATATCTTAAAATAGAGTCCAACTGATTATAATGTAAACAAACACGGCTATTCATACATAATAAATATCGCACTCGCCTTACTAAATTCTATTATCAAAGGTAATAATAATTCAACCAAACGGGGTTATTTGGATTTTTACATTTGTGTGCGTTTAAAAGGAAAAAACAGCACACGGTTTTAAAATGCGATAGGAGTCGTTACGCGAATCACACAGGATATTTCTACTTGTTGTAATAATTATCTAATTCACTGGTGGCTATCTAAATAAATTTCAACGCTCTAACGCGTAATTTTGCCTCCGTAACGAATCGCGAAACGGTGTAAGCCCATCATGAAGACATAATCCCGTGAGAGCCGATTTTGTAAAAGTTGAACAATCGCCTAATTAAATTCTTATAAACTGCTCTTGCGTCGCAATAACATTCACATGCGTCAGAATTCTGTGGTCAGAATTGACAACTAAATTGGCGGTAGCCACGAATTTTCTTTAGGAGGAATTTAGATCTCTGACAAAAAATTGGTATTTCCAGTTGAAATTTCGAGAAAAAAACTTTGAAGTTAATGGTCACTTTGATCTTGTTTTGTGAGGTTAGAGTGTTTAGGCTTAAGGAGCGAAAATTTACGTTTTAGATGTTTTTCTCACTTGGTAGTGTTCACCATTAACATAATTTACAATGACGGTTACATTCCAGTCGGCCTCCTTAAGCCATCAAGTTAATTGGGGCAATTTGTATGTAGGTGATGGTTTAATGGAATTTCGCAGTTTCGAGTAAGCTCGTGTCATTTTAAATCTTGCAGCATTCAAATGTCAGCGAGGGATTTACGAATTTCAACTGCTTTGACGCGCGCCCTTTTTTTTAGAGGATTGCGAGTAACAACACACCTGTTTTCTCTTTAATTAAAAATGCGTTTTGTATTCCAAAAATAATATCAATTAAATGTTCTGTAATAAAACAGTGGGAGGTGCGACAGTTGAAAATATTTACAACCGACAACCATAAATCGATTTCGGTTTTTTTTGGCTTCATCAGCATGGTCGTACATTTCTAATTTATTACTCAACGGCTGGTATGTCACCTAGCCTCATCTGCTACTCTAACGGCCACTATCGTGTTGAATGAATAGGTTTTTTGTAAATTCGCCGTTTTTCCAAAATTTCAATTTTTGTTTGAAATTTCCGCCTTTCTAAATTGTCTTTTTTCCAAAATTTCAAAACGTTTCATTTTCAAAACATTGGATTGTTAGAAAATTCGATTTTGAAAATTTGGGTGTTCGTTTAAATTTCACATTTTAAATAATTTTGAGTTGTTTGATTTCGAGTATTTTAAATGGTTAATTTTTTTCCGACGTTTCGATTGTATTTTGAAATGTCAACATTTTATCAATATCAATATGTAGAATAAAAATTTCGAAAAAGTTTAAAACTTTTCTCAGTTTTTTTAAAATTGTTCGACATTTTTTTAAAATTCCCACTCTATCCAAAATGTCGACATTTTTTTAAAATTCCCACTCTATCAAAAATGTCGACATTTTTTATAGAAACTTTTTTCATTTTTTTTAAATTGTTCGACATTTTTTCAAAATTCCCACTTTAACCAAGATGTCGACATTTTTATAGGTTTGGGTTTAACATTTCGACTTTTTTTTTTGAAAATTTAACCTTTCTGACAATTTCGACTTTTCAAAAATTCAGCTTTTTTTTGAAAACTTTGACAACGGAACGTTTTGGTAAGGTCAAATTTGCTGAAAAGTTGAATGTTTCCAAAATTTCCACTTTATTTCAAAATTTGGAACTTCTATTCAAAATTTCGATTTCTTGTCTAAAATGAGCCTGTTAAAAACTTTTGACTTTTCTCAAATTTTAAACTGTTTTCAAATTTTTTAATTTTTTAAACATTTCCAAAAATCGACATTAAAAAAAATATATTTGTTTAAAAATGTCGATTTTTTTGAAAATGTCGCCTTTTTGAAAATATCGACTTTTGAAAATTTAATTTTTTTTCAAAAAATTTAATCGTTTTGGAAGATTCGACTTACTTGAAAATTTCTCTTTTTTAAATAATAGTTTTTTGAAAGCTTTCGACTTTTTTTCGATTTTTCATTTTTTTTTCTTCAAAGTTTCACCTTATTTCCAAAATTTTGATTCTCTTTGAGTTTCAACGGCGTATATTTCAAAATTTCAACTTTTTTCCAAAATATCGTTTTTTTAATTCAATTTTTTTTAATATTAATTATATTTGAAAATTTCGAGTTTTTGAAATTGGGATATTTTTTTAAAATGTCGATATTTCTGACATTTACACCTATTTTGGAAAAATTTTTTACGCTCTCTCTCTCTCTCTCTCTCTCTCTTCTCTTCTCTTCTCTTCTCTTCTCTTTTCTTCTCTTTTCTTCTCTTCTCTTCTCTTCTCTTCTCTTCTCTTCTCTTCTCTTCTCTTTCTCTTTATCTCTTTTCTTTCTCGCCTCTCTCCCTTTCTCTCTTTTTTCTTCTTATCTCCTTTTTCTTTCTCCTTTTTTCTCTCTCTTTCTCCTTTTTCTTCTCTCTCTCTTCTCCCTCTTTTTTCTCTCTCTTCCTTTCTATCTCTCCTCTTTCTCTCTCTTCTCCTTCTCTCTCTTCTCTTTCTCTCTCTTCTCTCTTATTCTTTTGTTCTCTTCGTTCCTTTTCTTTTTTTCCTTCTTTCCTTCTCTTCCTTCCTTTCTTCTCTTCCTTTCTTCTTTCCATTCCTTCTCTTCCTTCTCCTCCTTCTCTTCTTTCGTTTCTTCCTTCCCTCTATTCCTTTCTTCTTTTCCTTTTTGTCATTTTCTTCTATTTCTTCCTTTCTCTCTCAGTCTTTCTTTTCGCTTCCTTTCCGTTCCTTTCTTTTATATTCTCTTAGTTTTTTCCTTCCGTTCTTTCCTTTCTTTTCCTCCTTTCCTTAAATTTTCTTTCTTATCTTCCTTCCTTTCCTGCTCTTTCTTTTCTTTCTTGCTTCTTTTCTTGATTTTTTTCTTTCTCTTCCTTTCTTCCTTTTTTCTCTTTCTTCCTTTCTTTCTTCTCTTCTCTTCCATCTCTTCCTTTTTTCTTCCTTCCTTTCTTCCTCCTTTCTCTTCCTTTCTTCCCCCCTCCTCTTCTCCTCCTTCTCTTCTCTTCCTTTCTCATCTTCCTTCCTTTCTTCTCTTCCTTCTTTTCCTGCTCTTTCTTTTCTTTCTTGCTTTTCCTTCCTTTTCTTGATTTTTTCTTTCTCTTCCTTTCTTCCTTTTTTCTCTTCCTTCCTTTCTTTCTTCTCTTTTCTTCCATCTCTTCCTTCCTTTCTTCCTTCCTTTCTTCCTTCCTTCTTTTCCTATTCTTTTCTTCCTCCTCTTCTTTTCTTCCTCCTCTTCTCCCCTTCTCTTCTTTTCCTCCTCTTCTCCTTCTCTTCTCTTTCTTTCTCCTCTTCCTTCCTTTCTTCTCTTCCGTCTTTTCCTGCTCTTTCTTTTCTTTCTTGCTTCTTTTCCTTCCTTTTCTTGATTTTTCTCTTTCTCTTCCTTTCTTCCTTTTTTCTCTTCCTTCCTTTCTTTCTTCTCTTCTCTTCCATCTCTTCCTTTTTTCTTCCTTCCTTTCTTCCTTCCTTCTTTTTCGTACTTCCCGCTTCCTTCTTTTCCTATTCTTTTCTTCCTCTTCTTCTCCCCCTTCTCTTCTCTTCCTCCTTTTCTGCTCCTTCTCTTCTCTTCCTTTCTTCTCTTACTTCCTTTCTTCTCTTCCTTCCTTTTCTTTCTTCCCTCTATTCCTTCCCCCTCTTACTTCTTTTCCTTCCTTGATTTTTTTTTCTCTTCCTCCACTTCCTTCTCTTTCTTTTCTTCCTTTTTTTCTATTTCTTTCTTACTCTTTCTCTCAGTCTTTCTTTTATATTCCCTTCGTTTCTTCCTTCCTTTCTCTCCTTTCTTTTTTTCCTTTCCTTAATTTTCTTTCTTATCTTCCTTCTTTTCCTGCTCTTTCTTTTCTTCCTTCCTTCCTTCCTCTCCTATTCTCTTCCTTCTTTCCTTTTGCTCCTTTCTTCCCCTCCTTCCTTCCTTCTCCCCCTTTCTTCTTTTTTTCCCTCTATTCCTTCCTTCTCTTACTTCTTTTCTTTCTTCCTTACTTCCTTCTCTTCCTCCCCTTCTGTCTCTCCCTTTTCGTCCTTTTTTTTCTATTTCTTTCTTACCCTTTCTTTCTGTCTTTCTTTATTTTTCCTTTCCATTCCTTTCTTTTATATTTCCTTTGTTTCTTTCTTCCTTTCTTCCCTTTTTTCCTCCTTTCCTTAATTTCTTCTTTCTTTTCTGATCTTTCATTTCTTCCTTCCTTCCTTCTATTCCTTGCTTCTCTTCCTTCCTTACCTCTATTCCTTGCTTCTCTTTCTTCCTTCTGTTCCTTCCTTCTCTTGTTTCTTTCTCTTACTTCTTTTCCTTTCTTCCTTCCTTCTCGTCCTTCTCTTCCTTCCTTTCCCTCTCTTCCTTTTCGTCCTTCCCTCCTTCTTACTTCTTTTCTACTATATCTTTTCTCTCTAT
Organism: Dastarcus helophoroides; assembly: GCA_028583605.1. Lineage (NCBI taxonomy): Eukaryota > Metazoa > Arthropoda > Insecta > Coleoptera > Bothrideridae > Dastarcus > Dastarcus helophoroides. The sequence goes on along the minus strand of CM053335.1, from coordinate 22,084,675 downwards.
CTCTCTCTCTCTTTTATTCTTTTGTTCTCTTCGTTCCTTTCCTTTTTTATCCTTCTTTCCTTCTCTTTCTTTCTTCTCTTCCTTCCTTTCTTCTTTCCATTCCTTCTCTTCTCTTTCTTCTCCTACTTCTCTTCTTTCGTTTCTTTCTTCCCTCTATTCCTTTCTTCTTTTCCTTTTCGTCCTTTTCTTCTATTTCTTCCTTTCTCTCTCAGTCTTTCTTTTCGTTTCCTTTCCGTTTCTTTCTTTTATATTCCCTTAGTTTGTTCCTTCCGTTCTTTCCTTTCTTTTCCCCCTTTCCTTAAATTTTCTTTCTTATCTTCCTTCTTTTCCTACTCTTTCTTTTCTTTCTTGCTTCTTTTCCTTCCTTTTCTTGATTTTTTCTTTCTCTTCCTTTCTTCCTTTTTTTCTTCCTTTCTTCCGTCTTTCTCTTCCTTTCTTCCCACCTTCCTTCTTTTCTTATTCTTTTTACCTCCTCATCTCCTCCTTCTCTTCTCTTCCTTTCTCCTCTTCCTTTCTTCTCTTCCTTCTTTTCCTGCTCTTTCTTTTCTTTCTTGCTTCTTTTCCTTTCTTTTCTTCCTTTTTTTCTCTTCCTTTCTTCCTTCTTTCTCTTCCTTTCTTCCCCCTTCCTTCTTTTCTTATTCTTTTCTTCCTCCTCTTCTCCCCCTTCTCTTCTTTTCCTCCTCTTCTCCTCCTTCTCTTCTCTTTCTTTTTTCTTTTCCTCCCTTTCTACTCTTCCTTCTTTTCCTGCTCTTTCTTTTTTTCTTTCTCTTCCTTTCTTCCTTTTTTCTCTTTCTTCCTTTCTTTCTTCTCTGCTCTTCCATCTCTTCCCTTTTTCTTCCTTTCTTTCTTCCTTTCTTCTCTTTCGTTCTTCCCCCTTCCTTCTTTTCCTATTCTTTTCTTCCTCCTCTTCTCCTCCTTCTCTTCTCTTCCTTTCTCCTCTTCCTTCCTTTCTTCTCTTCCTTCCTTTTCTTTCTTCCCTCTATTCCTTCCTCCTCTTACTTCTTTTCCTTTTTTGATTTCTTCTTTATTTTCCTTCTTTCCCTTCCTCCACTTTCTTCTCTTTCTTTTTGTCCTTTTCTTCCATTTCTTTCTTACTCTTTCTCTCAGTCTTTCTTTTATATTCCCTTTGTTTCTTCCTTCCTTTCTCCCCTTTCTTTTCTTCCTTTCCTTAATTTTCTTTCTTATCTTCCTTCTTTTCCTGCTCTTTCTTTTCTTCCTTCCTTCCTTCTTCTCCTTTTCTCTTATTTCCTTTCTTCTACTCCTTTCTTCTCCTCCTTCCTTCCTTCTCCCTCTTCCTTCCTTCTTTTTCTTCCCTCTATTTCTTCCTTCTCTTATTTCTTTTCCTTTCTTCCTTACTTCCTTCTCTTCCTTCCCTTCTGTCTCTCCCTTTTCGTCCTTTTTTTTCTATTTCTTTCTTCCCCTTTCTCTCTGTCTTTCTTTATTTTTCCTTTCCGTTCCTTTCTTTTATATTCCCTTTGTTTCTTTCTTCCTTTCTTCCCTTTTTTTCCTCCTTTCCTTAATTTCTTCCTTCTTTTTTGATCTTTCTTTTCTTCCTTCCTTCTATTCCTTGCTTCTCTTCCTTCTATTCCTTGCTTCTCTTCCTTCCCTACTTCTATTCCTTGCTTCTCTTTCTTCCTTCTCTTCCTTCCCTACTTCTATTCCTTGCTTCTCTTTCTTCCTTCTCTTCCTTCCTCCTCTTCCTTCCTTCTCGTCCTTCTCTTCCTTCCTTTCCCTCTCTTCCTTTTCGTCCTTGTTTTATTTCTCCCTTTCTCTTTCTCTCAGTCTTTCTTTCCTTTTATTTTCCATTCCTTTCTTCCTTCCTCCCTCCCTTCCCTCCTTCTTACTTCCTTTCTACTATATCTTCTCTTTGTTCTTTCCTTTCTTTTTCTATTTTTCTCCCCCATCTCTTTCCCTCTTTTATCTGTCCCTAAACTCCTTTCCCCTCCTCTTTCTACTTTTGTCTCTCTATTTCTTGCTCTCTTCATTTCTTTCTCTCTTTATTTCTCCCTCTCTAGTTTGGAGAAAAAAGTCGAAACTTTTCAAAGAAAGTCAAATTTTGATACAGTAAAATGTGTAAAAATATTTTGTTGGAAATTTCCAAGCAAAAATTATTTTTGGTCTAAATTTTCATTATTTTGGTTAAATGAATTTTCAGAAAATAAACGAATTTTGAGATCAAAGTCAAAGTGTTCAGAATTTAGAAATGGCAAATTTCGGAAAATTTTGGAAAGTAGAATCTAAAAAAAAAACGAAATTTTCGCGAAAATTTAAATACCGCTAGAAGAAAAAACGAGTTTTGAAAAGGAAGTAGAATTTTGAAAAAAAGAGCGAAAAAAAGTCAACAATTTTCAAAGAACTCAAAATTTTATCAAAAAAAAAGAAATTTTGATAATGTCGAATACTGTCTATGAGCATTTCAGACAGAGAAAATTTCCAAAAAGAAGTAAACTTTGGGACAAATAGGTTAAAATTTTGAAAAAACTGTGGGCCTTAAAATTTTTGACTTTCAAAATTTAAACTTGAAAATTTTATCAATTTCTATTTTACTCCAGACATGTAAATCCCATAGAGTTATTTGTAACTGATTTTTGTAGTTAACAAGAAACATTCGTGCTATATGCTAAGTGAAACAATCGTTACTGAAAATTACAACAAGTACGATGTAACTAAAGTCACAAAAGTTACATTTATACTGTTACATATAGCATTCATTAAATATAAGCGCCCTCGCTCTGACATGTCTTTAGATGTGGTCTTAAATAATGCCAAATGAAACAGTCGAACGTGCTACAGTTGAAAATATTAGCGATCAACAACCACAGATCTGGTTTTGGCATTCGTTTGTCTCATCAGTACGATCGCTATAATCGTAGTTATAATCCAATCTATGACAAAATAATTGGACGCAGATTTGGCCAATTTTTAAAATTTATTTAATTAATCTAAGGGGTTCTTGAAGTCAATATGGAGAAGAGAACCTTTTTAACTATTTCAATAAACGTATTGAATGTTGTTTGGCTAAATGTCTTTATTTTCCTTTTTATGCGGTTATTACGACCCTAAGCGCCCCACGCACGCAAGTAAAATATCGATCATGCTCGTTACTTTACATTTTTCTCTGGTTCACGTCACGCTATTTACTCTGCTTTTCTTTGCGTTTGCCTTTCATACGTAAGTGCATTTATTTTCCATCGTGTTTCCAAATGATATCGTTCCAATTCGCATTTTTGTAATCCTGGGAAATTATGACAGTGGCTCATCGCGTCGTTTATTGAGTTTCTTTCAGTTGTGCTTATTTCGAGTTAATGTCGAAATTTCAGTTTATTTCTGTTCGAGCTGTTTGAGCGATTTTGAATAGGGGGTTTTCGTTTTCGCGCGCGTTGCCAATCGATAAGCGAAAGGATGGTAACAAAGGAGATGAGGTGTAAGCAGTTCTTTTATAGCCAGCAGGCGATACTTCCACAAACTTCGCACAAAGAAACGTTGCACATATATACACCCCTTAAAGGTGCCAACCCCCTTTATTGTGAGCACACCAAGGGCTGTACTCTCCCGCATGAACTCGGTACCTTGCACATTAACTAATGAGGAAGAAAGTCGACTACCTACCCTTGTCGCAATCGCTATCATCCGAACAGCTCGATCGTCGATTAATAACTAAATAAATTGAATATAATCGACAAATTACATCATCAAAATTCGCACCGTCAATTAGGAATCCTAGAGCACTGGCTGTATTAGGCTCTACAGAGAATAAACTTATGGTTATGTGTTCCCATCACGCGTTACTATCAGGCGTTAACAACATTCTCGAATGTTGACAGTATGTGTCTCCAAAGCTGCCTAATTTTTTCAAATTTAATTATTCACGTTTGCAGAAATCGCAAGAAAACTTGATTTAGTCGAAAGATAGAATGCAGATCAATATTGTTTTTTTACATTATTTCATTTAGATGAAATTTTCGGAGTTGGTACTAGTTCACGCAATGCAGTAATTGCGGTTGGAATCGAACATTTTATTATTATTTGAATTGTTTACTTTTTATCTTCTTATTCAACAATTTTTGTTAATTTCTGTTTAACATTCATGCCATAGAGTATTAAAGACAAAGGCACGATGAGAAAAATATTAAAAAATATTTGTTACATTTGTTACTACGTCGTTTCTGTAAGATAGTCCTCCGATACAAAATAGGTAATAAATTGTTACTTATTTTCTGCCTCCGAGTGGAGATGTTTGGCAGTAACCTTCCGTGTTGTTTCAGAAGAGGAATGTTACCATTGCATGACTGGCCTGGTGGCATCGAAAGAAAAGACTTTTATAACGCAAACGAAACTCCTTTATGAAGTAACGTGGAAGACTGTGATGCAAATTTGTAAAAAACACGTGGTAAGTACAAATATGTCACATTTGAAACTTAATTCCGTTTTATGTCAAATTTCTGACTTTTTTTGGAACTTTCATTATTTTGAGTATTTAGGCTTTTGAAATTTTCGACTGTTAAAATGTTGACTTTTTTTTTCGAAGTTTTCCCCCTTTTTCGAAAAATTCGGGTTTTTTTTGAAACTTCGACTTTTTTTACAAATTCTGATTTTTTCGAAAATTCGACCTTTTGTAAACTCCAACTTGAAAAAATTCTTCTTTTTTCTCAATTGAGATATTTTTTAGACTTAATCTTTATTCCCAAAATTTAAGCTTTCTTAAACAATTTAGAAAATTAAAATTTTTAGAACATTTTGACTTTCTGTGTATTCTGATTAGCAAAAATTCTAACGGTTTATTCAATTTGGATTTTTTGGACATTGATTTTATTTTGAAAATTTCTACATTTTTGAAAAAAGTTGAAACTAGATTTTTTAAATTCCGTTTTATGTCAAACTTCTGACTTTTTTTAGAACTTTCATTTATTTTGAGAATTTAGGCTTTTGAAAATTTCGACTCTCTAGAATGTTGATTTTTTTTTTTCGAAGTTTTCGCTTTTTTTTTCGAAAAATTCGAAGGTTTTTGAAAATTTCGACTTTTTTCACATAATTTTGGTTTTTAAAAACAACTTTGAAAATTAAAACTTTTAGAAAATTCTGACTAAAAATTCTGACTCTTTCGAAAT